>CM041642.1:35796680-35871808 GCA_023333625.1 Bothriochloa decipiens | reverse complement strand
GGGGGGTCCTTGTCCGCCTTATATAGCCGGGGGACAAGGTTACATATCTAGGGTTTTCCTATGGTCGGTTACATTGCGCCGCATCCTTGGAGGACACAAAGATCTAACCAACTAAGACTCCTTGCATGCCAAGCAGCCTTCAGCTCCCGAGCGGCCCACCGACCTGGGCGGTAGCGGACCTCGGGCTCCGTCTTGTCATTTGGCCCATCGATCAGGATGATGATGGACCAGCCTTCGTCTTCTGGTCTAGGCCGTCTTATACCGAGTAGCCCAAAGTCTAGCCACGAGGGTATACGGGGTCTATACCCCCATAGCTAGTCCCCGAGCATCATGTATCTTGAGGGAGTCATCGTCTTGACCTATACCGAGCAGTGAAGATGCAGACCACACGATGCCGAGCAGTGAAGATGTAGACCACGTGATGCTAAGCAGTGAAGATGCAGACCATGTGACACCGAGCAATGAAGATGCAGACCACGTGACACCGAGCAGTGAAGATGTAGACCACGTGACGTCGAGTAGTGAAGATGTGGACCACGTGGTCCCGACCAGCACTGATACTGCCCTCCAGCATTGTCAGGCTTCTCTCGAGCAGTTCGTAAGTCTGCTCCTGACCACAGCTCCCGTCAAGGTAGGTGATCTGTCAAAAGATGCATGGTGTTCCAAGAAAAAGAAAAAATTCTTTTCACATCCTGAGACGTGGGCCCACGTTAACATGTGACATGAAGTATCATTGGGATGTCAACATGAACCATTCATAGAGGTAAGTGCAGCAAACCAAGAACAGAAGATAGGCCCAAGTCACCACGAGGTGATGTGGGCCCACATAGTCCCCAAGCTCGATAGAAGATAGGATATGTTGTATTAAGCTTTTAAGAAAAAACTCAAAAACAGCACCAATTGATCAAGGCTAGTCCCTAGGTGCCAACTGACTCGCAGTCCCCAGGTGTGCTTGGAATAGTCTATGAGCTTGACCAGGTTAAAGACACCGGGAACCCATGGTTCACAAGTGCTGCTAGGTAAAAAACCGCTACGTAGTCCGCAGGTGTGCTCGGAACAGCCTATGGGCTCGACCGGGTCAAGGACACCGAGATCCCATGGATTGCAAGCACCGCTGGGGTGGAAATTGTCAGGCAGTCCCCAGAAATGGGAAATAAAGAATTTGACCCATAAAATCAGTCCCCAGATTTAAGGAAAAAAATATGGAACAAATTTGGAAAGAAATGTATAATTAAGGGAAAATCTGGGATTAAATCACAATATTACCGGACACGTGATCGAAATCCAGGGCTGGATCCGCAACCTAGTGCATGAGGGGGAATAAAATATCCTAGCCTACGTCCGCACTCGGAACCAGGATGACCTACAAGCCACGTCCACACGAGTCAAGTGGGGAGTCCAACCCTAGAAGTCAAACCAACGTCATCCGGTTAGTATAAATAGCAGGCATCGCCGGACGGAAGACGGTTCCCACACTTGCAATCATTTCCACCAACCCACTCACACACTCCTCGAGCACTTCGCGCCCACATTCCTCCATGCAACCATTGCCGCTGAGCAATCCGCCGCCACCTCCAGTCCATCGCACCAAATCCACCCACCGCCGCTTAGGCAATCGAGCAGATCTCGCGCATCCGCATCATCGTCGTGCTCCGCTCACCTCGCAAACTCCCATCCAAAGTAGATGGTGAAGAAGGGGGTGAAGAAGGCAATGAAGGCATTCAGATCTGGCGTGCTAGGATTGCATTGGCAGCAATCGACCTCCACACGGGAGTCCTTGCAGGCACTCGCTGACGAGGGACTGCTACTGCCCTTGGAGATGGAGGCATGGCGCGAGCCACGATGTGAGGATGCTCCTCTTCCCCGGGAAGGGGAAATCGTCATATTTGAGGATATGGTGACTCGGGGATTGGGGGCTCCGGTGAACGGGTTCCTCCAGGACCTGTGCATCTATTGGATGGTATCCATCTGTAATCTAGACCCCAACTCTATCCTCTCTATCGCCATTTTCATTGGATTTTGTGAGATGTTCCTGGGGATTGACCCCCATTTCAATCTGTTCCGCCACTTCTTTCTACTGAGGAAGAAAGGGGTCGAGACCGGGGGGTCCCAGGTTGCCGGAGGGTGCAATGTGGGCCTTCGTGATGGTATGATGTCACACTGGCTGGGGAGTAAGCACCAGTCGGCCCCGAAGAGCTGGAACACTCATTGGTTCTACATGAGCCAAAATGTGGAGGGCCGAAGGGTGCCGTGCGACGTGACGCAGGTGGTCAGACCCTCCGTCTCCAGACAAAATGCACCAGGTGAATGAGTTGTTGACGCTGATCGACAACAAGGTTGTCAATGGAGCACTGGTGGCAGGGACTTGGTTGACTCGCTGGATCCAACAGTGCAAGGAGCGGGTGAATTGGCTGTATGACTTCGCCGGCCGTGAGGACCCTTCACGGGAGACCCAAGAGAGGTTGGATCTAGATGAGGTGAGCCAGTGGATGTCTGATGTGAACTAGGGTTCCCGATCTTCCGAAAGGTTCTAATAACTCTCGATTTGGTGGAATCGCGACACAAATCGATCCGGCTTTCGAACAACTCGGCTCTGAACCCCGCAATCGCAGCACCACGTCTCCTCTGGTTATCGACCGTCGAAGCACAGTCGACCTCGCCAAGAAGGCTGAGTCCTTTGCCTGCTAATCGAAGAACACAAGCAAGAACATGAAAGAATGCAACCAATTGCAGATGAATGATTAATCTCACGAGTTGGGATCTCACAAACCGACGGCGCGGCGAAACTGTTGTGAACAGAATAATCTAAGCAAAACCCAAAACCTAACAAGAGAGGCGGTGGCTGGTTATAGAGGTCTAAGGGTCGTCGCCACCCCTGGACGCGCCCCCTAATGGGCTCAGCAACAATACACGGCCCAATGGACCAAAAATGGTGACGCAGCACAGGAACAGATTCTGGATGCTAACTTGTTTCAATGTTTCCCGATGACTCCAAAGGAATTTTGACCTCAAACCAACGCCATTGGCTTCCTTATGAAATTATTTTTCCATCCATAGGTGGATCATCAAAAACGGAGTCCGGATGTGTCCTGGGCGTACACTTTACTCCACACTAGTCTTGGACTCCGAAACAAGCTTGAAGTCGACTCGGTTTGGGCCTCCACCTTGACTTGGGCGCCCTTGCTGGTCCTCCATGCCTCCAAGCCATCCCTTATGCATCCCTTGGTCCTCTCCATGATTCCTAAGTACAATATAATCATTAGGTAGCAATCTATTCTCAAAATCATAAAAAGACTTCCTTAAGAACGAGCTCACCTGTAAATTTAATTGTCGTGCGCGAGCTCTTGTGATTGGACCTTGAATGTCCAGCGGAGGATCATCTTGTGCATTCAATGGAGTGATGTCCTCATCAATGTCATCTTTGTTTGAGAAATTTGACTCGACCACCAGCTACCCAGAAACATGTGCACGACCCTACAACCTTACTTGACCACCACCACAGGTAAACTGACTAGTTCCATACTTCAATTTGAAGTACTATGCCATGATATGTGATGATAATGATCCTAAGGGTCTGACTGTTATTCATTGCTTGGACGGGACCGAAAGATGTTCTTCTCCACAGTGCCAGTGGAGCCGTGGCCTCAGGGTGAGGCGCTGGCCAACCAGTAGAGGACAGTGGAGACCCACTACTAGAGCCGGGCCAGAGCAGGGCAGGAGACGCTCGAAGTCTTTGACTCCGACGACGAAGAAGTCCCTGCTGCCGAGGGAAGATGCCGAGCTGTGGGCAAATGGCCCATATTAGCCGCGGCCAAGAAGAGAAAGCCCTCCTCTCTGCTATCTGGAGGTAAGCTAAATCGGGACGGCGGAGCAGGAGGGAGCAAGAAGAGGGGTACCCCGATCACCCCAGAGTCGTCGGACTCTGATGATACCGTGATGCTCAAGAAGCGTCAGCAGAAGCATCAGGCCCAGGCGGCTCCGACAGGGGAACACCGAGGCCCCCGCCCACTACAACACCCAGAAGATCTGCGCGGCACGCGCCGTCGTCACCTCTACCTTGTCCTCAGGGGGACACTGCATCAACCACTCAGTCAGAGCAGGCTAGGGCAACGACACCACCACCACCATCCTTGCCACCAGCGCCACACTGGGTGGTGATGCCTCCAGCCGGAGCTGCCTCATCGTTGGCGCATCAGGAAATGGCAAAGGGGCCGACCTCTCCAGTGCATCCGATTGGGACAAGTAGGGCAGGAGAGGTGTCAAACCAAGTCCCCGGGCATGGTAGCGGGGCGACAGGCGGTGCCCCAGGCGCTCCAGGCGGGGGAGCAGGCCGATCCTTCAAGGAAGGGTTCCGACGGCCAGCCAGGTAAGTGTTGTTGAATTCAGGTATCCTTCATCTCCTTGATTATTGAGTTGTCTACAAACAAGTTGCTCCTGTTATATGATTTGCAGCCGAGCTCCTCTTGCACCAACGCCGACCCTGCCCTTGAGCCAGACCACCCCGCAGCTGACCATGGTAGCCAACAATGCGGCGTAGTCTGCAGGACTAGGGGAGGCGACCAGCAGTACCACAACATCGACCAGGCCGGCCCCGACATTGACCTGTCAGCCGGAGAGGCGGGTGGTTCCGTTCAGGGCCGTCAAGGCTATGGCAAACCACCTGCCGCGTCGTGCATTGGACCAGGCAGGCCCGAGCAGGCCAGCACCACCAGAGGATGTGGAGGCGGTGCCAAGGGTGCCAAAGATGTTGCGCACGGACATCCCTACGCAGTGAGTGCACACCACGCACAAGCGTGGGAATGGTGACTTTGTGACGTACGAGGAGATTCCTAATGATGACATTAACGCAGGCATCGTGGATGTGGTGGAGGTGCTGCTAGATAGATCAAGGTGACTCGGATCACCATTCCTTTTTTACAATAAATATCATGCCTTTGGAGCAAGCATGTTTAGGATGTTTGTTGTGCGCAGTCGCTACAAGAGACCAACGCTCAGTGGGGCAAGACCATCGACCACTTTGTGGCTACCTGGGAAGAATGCAAGAACCTTAGGGTGGCCAGGGCCTAGCTAGAGGCGCAGGCCAAGATCTACCAGGACCGGGAGCTGTAGCAAGAGGAAGAGGTCGCCATGCTGTGTCAAAAGGTGGACGCCCTGGAGGCGGATAACGAGAGTAAGCACTATTTCCTACTCGGTACATGCTGGAATTCATTGTATACTTATGTACACTTCTTGTAGGGCTCAATGGCCAGAATGAAGCCATAGCTGAGGAGCTTGCCAGCCTGCTGGGCCAGAAGGAGGCCGCTGAAGAACAAGCAGTGCAGCACCAGAAGCAGATTGCTGAGCTCACTGGTAAGGATGACAACGTAGAGTTGTTGTATGTAGTCTGCTGCATACTGGGCGGACCAGTGTATGCTAACCACTAGTATTTACTAATGCAGATTTAGAGATCCGCCTCATGGCCTAGTTCTAGGTACTGGAAGAGACTATCTCCATCCTCCAAGGGATGATATAGGCTATGCGCGAACACATCAAGCCAGTGTTGAGGGCCATCTTCTGAGGAGAGGAGTACCCTGCTGACCCTGTGGGCAAGGCAATGGTTGTGGCGGACAAGTGCCAGAGGCTGTGGCCGGTGCTCCAAGGTTTGGTCTCCGAAGCTGGGTGATACGCGGTTGCTACCGCATTGGCTGTTGTCTGCTCCAGGTACCTGGAGGTGCAACCGGCGGAAGTCGTGCTCGGCATCACGCCAGAGCTGACCGAGAACGCCGTTGAGGACCTCCAGACCACATCTGCCCCTGCTGTTGCCACCCTTGTTGACAACAGGACGCTCATCGAAGATCCTGCAGAAAATGATGGTGGTTAGTAGGCTGTTAACAATGTAGTTATGATGGAAAACACTGTTTGTAAGTTGTGCCGAGCACGGGGTGCTCATAAACTTTTAGCCTTTTGATGCAGACATGTTAGGCATGTTTAAGCGGGTGATAAACATGTTGTCATTTTTAGATGCCTATTTACGCGTAGCTCATTTTTTAGAAAATGTTGACAATTAGTTTTGTCCCCACCCTCGAAGCGAGCTCACTCTGTCGGGTAATAAGGGATGCACTAGTGAATAGCGTAGGACTGCCACGATCACCAGGTACCTAGCACCGTTAGAGAGCGACTGCTGAAATCTCCTAGTGCCATGCAGCGCGGAGCTGTGACACATCGTAAGAGTTTTCTGGATAGTGCCTTGTCAAGCCGTTCTCGTCGGGTAGAAAACAAAGTTTCAATTGTGATTTATGCAGGATGCATGTAGGACAGATGAATGCACAGAAATAAAGTTGTGATAGGAAATAGGACAAAAAAGGAAACTTTATTAAACATCAGGATAACAAAAATTGGGTACATATCTTACTCTATGGATAGAAGCGTATGAGGTGGTCAACGTGCCAGAAATTGGATTCCTCGATATCCTTCATCGTCTCTAACCGGTACAATGTTGGGTGTGTGACAACCTTAATCCTAAATGGGCCTTCCCATCTAGATGAAAACTTGTGCAAACAGTCTTCTTTCTGTATTCATCGTAACACCGTGTCCCTGACAACGAATAGCCTTCCCTTGACGTTGCAGTTATAGTACCGGCGTACAGAAGCTAGGTACTTAGCCATCCGAGCACAGGACTCGAGTGCCATCTCTTCTTTGGTGATGACATCTACTTCTCGGGCGTCATTGGAGGCTTCTTCATCATAGTGCAGGACACGTGGCGAGAGGTGAGCAACTTCAGCTGGTAGGACAGCTTCAGAACCAAACACCATGAAGTATGGGGAAACTCTTGTGTTGCGACTAGGCTGGGTACGGAGTCCCTAGACCACAATAGGCAGTTCTTTGAGCCATCGACCAGGTTTGAGGTCCTTGTCGTCCTGGTATACCCTTTTGCGCAAGGCATCAATGATCATGCCGTTGGCTCGCTCCACCTGTCCGTTTGCTCGAGGGTGAGCAATGGACACGTACTTTTCCTTGATGCCATTATCATCGCAAAAATCAAAAAATTCATCACTAGTGAACTGGGAGCCTAAATTGATGATGATGGTATTAGGTATGCCAGATCGATGGATAACATCATCAATGAACTGCACCACTTTTTCTGACGAGGCTTTCTTGATGGCTTTGTACTCGATCCACTTAGAGAACTTATCAATGAGCACAAATACGCAAGTGTGACCGCCAAGGGCCATTTTGAAGGGGCTGATCATGTCGAGTCCCCAGCATGAGAACGGCTAAGCAACCGGGATGGTCTGGAGTTCATGCATAGGGACATGAATCTGCTTGGCAAACATCTGGCATTTGGCAAACATAGGGACATAATCTTCTGCGTGAGAGATGGCTGTAGGCCAGTAGAACCCTGCTCGGTAGGCTTTGCCTACCAGCGTCTGGGATGTAGCATGGTTGCCACAAGTGTGTAACACCTCTGGTGTTATATTAACTAAAACCTGCCATGTCATCATATGCACTGCAAAGCATCCATGTTTAGGTCAACCTTAATATGCATTACCTAAAACAAGTTTATAATTCATAGGTTGATTGAGTTCCTGGAATGACTTGTCACATGAAATGATAAAATCCTATTTTAGAATGTCATTGCAAATACTTAGTTTATACTCTATGTACTTGAGATGTAAACTGTGTTTACACTAGTATCAAGCATAGTGTATAAATCTAAGTCCAACCCTAAAAATGATTTCCATATTTGAAATTTAATTTGGATTCCAAAGCTTATTTATAAGCCTCGCAATTCAAATTTAATTTCAAATTGGAAGTGCTATAAAAGGGTTTTTCAAAAGTCAACTTGGTCAACCAAGGGTGTCATTGGGTCAATGACCTAAAAATGTCCTTGGATGATGTTTGTGATCACTAATAACCAACCAATTAAGTTAGAAACCCAATTGAGTTTAAACTCCATTTCAAAAAACCCTTTATTTCCAACCCTAATTTTATCCCCTTTTCTCTAATTCAAATTCTATAAGGAATTTGGAGATACTCTAAAAAGATAGTTTGTAGATCTTGACAAGAGCTACAAAGTTGGTATAGAAAGTTTTTCAAGTTTCCAAAAGGAATTTCAAATTAATTTGAAAATACAGTTTCTAGCAATTATCCCCTTTTGATTTTAAAACCATAATTCAAAAATTATGCATAATTTGAGAAAACTTTGTACATGAAAAATGTTTGGTTTGACAAACTCAACATTTCATAGTTTTGAAGATTTTCAAGTTTTATTGAAAAATCAAAAGTAATTTCAAATACTTATTTCTAGGGTTTTATCCCCCTTTCAAATCTGAATTCAAATTTCAAAATCTAGACAGAATTTGAAGATGCCCATTAAAGGAAAAGTGTAGCTCTTGAAAAGTTATGCAAATGATATTTTTGGAGATTTTCAAGTTCTTATACAAATTTTGGAGTAATTTGTATTTTAAACCGAGTGGCAATTCTGTAAATACCCTGAACAGCACCCAACCCTATCGGCGCCCGCCATGGCCGGCTTCACACCGCGCGCCGCCGTCCACCGCCGCGCTTTCCTGGCCAACCGAGCGCTCTCAGACGCGAGAGACTTCGTCGTCGTCGTGTCACCTGCTCCTTCATCAACTCCAAGCTATAAATAGCCGCCGGTCGACGCCGTTCTTCTCCTTTCTTCCTCCCGCCGCCGTCGCCGACGACCTTCCTCCGCCGCTGAAATTCGCCGTCGACACTCCACCTCTGTTCAATTGCCCTCGCTCAAAGCTCCACCACTTCCTCACGGTCAGTTTGAACCAGTTCATGCCTGCTCTCCTCACGTGAGTTGCCCGCACCCTGCCTTCTTCTCCGCGGCCGGTCAGTCGCGCCGCCGCCGCCATCTTCGCCGTTTGCCGTCGCCAAAGGTGATTATATTTTACCTTTGACCTGGTAATCATGCTCTCCATGTCATCCTGCGTCTGATGCGCACCTTGGTTCGAGCAGCGCATTACCAGAGGCAGCCGTGACGCCGTCGTGCCATCGGAGCGCCGCCGCCGCCATCACCGCCGTCGACCGCCGCTCAACCCAGCCACCCCGGACCTCCATTAACGTGCGCATCCGCGCCGTGGTGAGCTCCTGCATCTATCCGTGCCATCAATTTCACTCATCCTGCACCGTAGCCGCCGGTAGCCGCAGCTCGTCGCCGGCGCAGTGCTGCCGCTCCGCCGCGCGCGATGCCATCCTGCCCAAAGGCCAAGACCGACCTCCATGTAGTAACCAAATCGGTCCGTTTAGGTACCCTGCACATTCCAGTGACCTCACCGTCGCCGGAAATCGCTCCGGTGAGCAACTCCGCCGCGCCTGAGCTCCGCCGCGCCGCCATCGCCGCCGGCGTGGGTGCCGCCGCCGCTCCTGCGCGCCGTTAGCTGGCTCATTGGACTCCCCGTGCTGTGCTGAGTCTGATGGACCAACCCATGTCGCCGGAGACCTCACCGACGGCGAGGAATCGGCGGTCAACCGCCGCGCGGCCGTCGGTCAGCGCGGGGTTACTGTGCCGATTTTCCTTTTTCCATTTTCAGAAAATGATTTAAATGCTATTTTCTTTGAAAATTCATAGTAATTCATATATAGCTCCAAAAATTTTGAAAATTTTTGTGAGTGTTCCTTATGAGGTCATCTACATAGGAAAAATATGAAATGCCAAAATTGAGTACTTTTTGTATATGATAAAATTAGCCCTTTTAATTGAAAAATGGACCTTCAGTGATTTTTAATAATTAAAATAATTGGCTTTTAATTTTGAAATTTGTTTTGCCATCTAATTAGGCTAAGAGCTTTCTAAAATAAAATTTTGGGCTTAATTTGACAACTTTAATTTTTATGCCTTTATTTAATGCTTTTAAATAATTAATTAACCCCTTTTAATTAACTTAATCATTATAGGGGTTGTGTGACTTTGGGATTGAATGATGACCTTAGGTCATTAACCCTAATGACCTTTGGCACTTTAATTAATTGTTTGCGCTTACCTTAATCATGTCATTAGGGCTCAATTAACGTTATTTTATGTGTTTAATTAATTATAAAAATGACGTAGTTAACCCTAATGAGTTATTTAAGCGAAGTTTTGTTAGCTTGCAACTTTATCGTGAAGAAAAGTTGTACTCGATCCCTTAATCTGATCATGCATCCATTGAGCATCATGTTTACTATTCCATCATGTAAAGCATATTAACTCTCGAATAGTTTCCGTTAACGGAGAGTTAACGTATCACTCAGATTCGAAGGACGAGCAAATTCAAGAATCGGGAGTTGATCCAGAGTTCGAGACCATCTACCCCGAACATCAAGGCAAGCCCCGGATACATTTAAACCCTATTCTATTTATAAAAGTTTTACCGCTTCAGCTCTGAAATGTTGCATTAAGTAGTAGGAGTTGAGTGAAAACCCACAAAATGCATTACCTGTCTTATTTCCTTAATCCTTGTTACCTACTTTGAAGATGAGTAGTAATGCTTAGCCCTGCTTATTTATTTAATTGTTCAAAGGCAAAAGAATGAAAAAAATGAGATTGGTTTTTCTGTTGAAATCTTGATGATAATAATAAATCGAGTCCGGACGGCGAACTTGCACTGGGAATGGAGTCCCTCTGTAGTGTTCTCGTCTGTTGATGCCCTAGGTCCCGTCCGTTGGTGAACTGGATGATATCGAGAATTTAGAAATCCACATGCATGAAGTGGTATACGGATGGTTGGAGCCGTGTATGCCATGGAGTGACCTAGCGTGGGGTCAGAGAATCCCATCTGCTGTCATAGTGTGTTTTACTGTGGGGTTTAAGTTCCCATGTATCTCGGTACGCTGGGCCGCAGAGCTCACGTGTATCATGTGGTGATATACGGCTGAGGTTGTTATCCCGGTATATCGGTGTATCTGGGGTGCTTCGGAGTTAAAGTCTCCGGTATGCTCAGTCGCCTAGGTCCCAGCTGGGTATGAAAATGGATTCGAATCACCGTTGCTTCTCGGAGAAGAAGACTCGATCGTTGTTCATCATCGTAGTAACAACTTGAACAAAAATTAAGGTTAATAATGGAGTTGGTTGATAATGGGAGATAGTCCCAGCAACTTCTCTTTCTGTAAAGCTTTTCTGCAAAATTTCTTATCTCTTACAAGCCTTACCTTGTCCCTCTAGACTGCATATCTTGAGTCTCTACCCTTCTCTTTCGTCGGGTCAGTCTTGTTGAGTACTGTTGTACTCAGGGTTTGTTGAACCCCTGTTGCAGGTGAGCTTCATGGGCAGGAGTGTTATGCATCCTGCTGCATGACAGTCGTCGAGGAAAGCGACGACGAATAAAGATATTAAGCTCTTGGGCAGAGCTTTTGTGTAATATTGTAATCTACTGCTACTCCACTACTATTATGGTTTGTATAACTTAAACCTATTCTTGTAAATATTTGAAACTCAGAGTTTGTAAATGTATGTTATTGTAAGTCTTCCGCTGTTTTACTCCGTGGTATTTTATTTATATGAAACTGTTGTAATACTGCAATGTCTCTCTACAATGATTGATCCTTCTCGGAGAATCGTGGATGATTCGGGATTTACCCGACAGACTTTTTAAGTCGTATGGAACGCAATCATGGTTATTTGGAGTCTGTTTAGACAATAATCATGCGTGTGGGCCATATGATTTAGGAGGTTCTGCCACAAAGTGCCTGCGTGAATATTCTTTAGAAGCTCCTTTCCCTCTTCTAGGGTAATGCACTTCTGGTAAATCACGGACCTTGGACCTTTGCGCATTAGCTCGCCGTTAACCATGAGGTAGGCACGGGCTCGGCGACCAACTGTTGGCGTTCGATTTCGTCCTTTGGAACAAAGTGGTCATTCAGGTATTTGATGATGGGCTCTCTCCAGTCTAGCTGGGGAGGCATGCCGACCTGGCTGGCTTGTCAGCTGGCGGTGGCTCACTACCCTCGTCAGATCCTTGCTGGCCAATGTGATCATCTTCTATTACTTGATATTTGCCGCTGAGCGCCGCTACAAGCTGGTCGGTAGCAGGACGAGGCGTGGGTGCTTTGTAAGCCTGATTGGGGATCGAAGGCTTAATTAGATCTTCGATGAAAACACCAGGCAATACCTCAGCTCGTGAAACCCGAGCTTAGATAATTCGTTGGCACCTGAGTTCTCAGAACGAGGCACATGGTGAAACTCCAATCCGTAGAATTTGTTCTCCAGCTTGCAGATCTCTGCCACATAGGCATCCATCTTCTTGTTGATGACATCCCAATCCTTGCTAACTTGCCGAATGACAAGAGCAGAATCTTCGTATACCAGGAGCTGCTTAATACCTAGCTTGACTGCAATATAGAGGCCGTGCAGGGCGGCTTTGTACTCGGCCACATTGTTGGATGCCTTGAAGTGGATACGCAAGACATAGTGGAGGGTGTCTTTGGATGGAAAGATGAAATAGACCCCTGCTCCAGCGCCCTCAATGTTCAGGGAACCATCAAAGTACATTCACCAGTGGTCGGCAGAAGTATCGGCCAGGGGCAGGTTAAGGTCCGACCACTCCACAATAAAATCGACCAGGGCCAGAGACTTCACAGTATTACGATTGCAGAAACTCAGTGTGAACTCAGAGAGCTCCAACGCGTATTTGACAATATGGCTACTAGTGTCTCTATTGCGAAGGATGTCACCAAGCCCAGCTTCCGTGACCATTGTGATTTTATAGGCCTAAAAATAGTGGAGGACCTTGCACTTGGTGATCAGAAGTGCGTAGAGTAGCTTCTAGACATGGTTGTAGTGCTGCTTGGTCTCATTAAGGACCTCGTGGATATAATATACTGGGCGTTGTACACTGTAGACGTACCTGGGTTCTTCGCGCTCGACCATGATCACGGTGCTGACCATGTTAGTCATAGCAGCAATATAGAGGAGAAGGTCCTCGCCCTCTCGTGGGACCGTGAGTACTGGTGGAGTCGCAAGATACTCATTGAGCTGTTGGAAAGCCTTGTCGGCCTCCTCCGTCCATTTGAACTTCTTCTTAGCTTTGAGTAGCTTGAAGAAGGGAAGCCCTTTCTCGCCCATGCAGGAGATGTAGTGGCTTAGGGCCGCCATGCACCCGGTTAGCTTCTGAATGTCTTTGATGCTTCGTGGTGGTTGTAGATCCAGCATGATTTTAACCTTCTCAGGATTGTGTCATATGCCATCCTGGCTGACCACGTTGCTGAGCAGGATCCCGAAAGGGATGCCAAATATGCACTTGTTGGGGTTTAACTTCCACTGGAACTCATTGAGGGCCTTAAAGGTCCATTCGAGGTCTGCCACCTGTGTACTAGATTCTTGAGTCTTCACCACCACATCATCTACGTACGCCTTGACAAGGTCATTGGCGATCTCCTTCTCGAGGCAAGCCTGGATGGCCCACTGGTAGGTAGCTCCGACGTTCTTGAGGCCAAACAACATGGTCATGTAGCAGAAGCACCAAAGGGTGTGATGAAAGCAGTCTTCTCCTTATCCTCTTTCTTGAGGGCTATTTGATGATAACCCGAGTAGCAATCTAGGGAAGAAAGCAGCTCATGGCCTGCAGTTGAGTCTACAACCTCGTTGATTTGAGGGAGATTGAAAGCCTTTTTAGGGCAGTGTTTGTTGAGATCGGTGTAGTCAATGCACATTCTCCATTCGTTATTCTTTTTGAGTACAAGAAACGGATTGGCTAACCACTTCGGGTGATACACCTCTTTGATAAAGCGAACTACTAGAAGCTTGGCAACTTCTACCCTAATGACTTCCTTGTGGTCATGAGTGAACCATTGTATTTTTTGCTTGATCAGCTTAGCGGTCTTCGAGACATCAAGGTAGTGCTCGGCCTTTTCCCTTGGAACACCGGGCATTCCAGGGCTTCCACGCAAACACACTGATGTGCTCCTGAAGGAACCGGATGAGCGCGTCTTCCTATTTGGGGGGAAGGTCGGCCCCGATCTTCATCGTCTTTGAGGGATCGGTTGGATCAAACTAGACCGCCTTATGCTGCTTGACCTTGTTGGTAGGCCGCTGAGCAGACCTGACTGGGACCTCGAGGTCCGCAGGGGGCATCTCTTGGACCCCTAGGCTGGTATGCTTCAGGGTGTGCTTCAAGTGCTTGAACTCTACAGCTGCATAGGCATTGATTTTGCACACATGAGCCATGTAGATGCTGCCGCGCAGGGATAGGATGCCCTGCTCGGTAGGGAGCTTGAGTACGAGGTACCCATAATGAGGAACCGCCATGAACTTGGTGATCCCTAGTTGGCCAAGGATGGCGTGATAGGTGCCCTCGAAGTCAGCCAGGATGAAGTTGATATTGTCAATGCAGAAGTGCTACTTCGTACCGAACTGGAAGGGCAAGGTGATCTGCCCGAGGGGATATGATGGCTTGCCCGGCATGATGCCCCAGAATGGAGAATCGTAAGGCTTGAGGCTCTCCTTCATCAGCCCTAGCTCCTTGAAGGCCAGATAGAACAGGATGTTCAGGGCACTGCCACCATCGATGAGCACCTTCTCGAACTAGACGCCGTCTATCACCGGGTCAAGGACCAATGGGAACTAACCAGCATTGGGGATCTTGGCCCACATATCACTATGATTGAATAATATGGGTTGCTCGGACCAGGGCTGCACCTTGACGTCCGCTACGAAACCGTCTGCCTCCTGGATCGTCATGATGGCCCGTGTTAGCAGCTTCTTATCGTGGCGTTCTCTAATCTGACCTTACCGCCAAAGATGATGGCGGTTACATTCTTCACAGGGTCCCTATAGGCGTGCCGGGGGTCATGGTCTTGAGCTTCTTCCTCTTCTACGTCCTCCTCTTGGATGATTTTCTTGGCTTTAGCCTTTGGGGCCGGGTGCGCCTTCTTGTATGCCGTCTTCTCAAGTGCCTCCTTCAAGACCCAGCACTCGCCTAGCATATGGCCTTTGCTAGGATGGTGAGGGCAATCCTGGCTAAGGACTTTGTCGAGCTCTTCGTCATTCGCCCGCTTTTGGCCCTTCACCGTGTTGACAAAGGAGTCATTGTGGTTCCGCCGACCACCTTTGTAGGCTTCCCGGCCACGACGCTTGAAGGAGCGGTCGTCATCTCGGCGGTCGGTGTCGCGGTTGCCGTGATGGTTGCCGCGGCGATCGTCTCGTCGAGGTGGTCGGCGATCCTAATTACTGTCGTAGTCATGGTCGTCATCGCACCAGTAGTTGTGATCTGAAGGGACAGGGTCACCTTCGTTCAGCCCTTCATCGAGATGAGCAAACCTATGGGCGATGGCGAGGAGCCCTTCCATGGTTCTTGGTCACTCGAGAAGCAACTCCTTCTTAAGATCCAAACCACGTGGCTAGACCAGGACAACGATGAGGAGGTCGATCCCTGCAGCCGGGTTGACGTCGATCACGTGGTTCCATGCGTCAAAGAAGCACTGGATGTACTGTCACAGCGATTCTCTTAGACGATGCCGCACCTGTGCCAAGGTATACTTAGTGTTCAGCTACACACAGGTGGGCTTGAAATTGTTAATGAACATCTGCCTGAGCTGAGGCCAACTATGGATGCTGCCGGTATGCTGGCGGAGCAGCTATGATGTAGCGACATTGCTTAAGACTACCAGGAGGTAGTTGGCCATGACATAGTGGTCACCACCTGCTGCTCGAACCGCCACTTCGTACCGCATGATCTAGTGCTCGGGGTCATCCTGCCCATCATACATCTTGACGTCCCCAATCCGGAAGTTCTTCGGCTAGTCGACGGCCTTGAGATCTTCCGAGAACGGGGCTGGTCCACTCACATGTCGGCGAGCACGGAAGCGTTCATCGAGGTGTTCATAGAGATTGCGGTCCTGGGGCTGCTCAACTTCCTGGTCACGCCTGGCATGATGGTTGGCTTGTTGGCGATTAGCATGTTGGCCACTGCCGTGTTGGTGCTGCTTGTCACGTTGCATCCCACGTGGGGTGTCGTCGGCCAGTTAGCGTGGCTCCGGAGGAGGTCAGCTATGGTTGGACTCATTGTCAGCGCCACTCTCCATGGGTTGGTAGCGGCGGCTTTGCCTGGACCGTCGTGACCAACGTGATGTGGTCAACGAGCCAGCGGAGCAGAGCTGAACCACTTGTGCTTCAGCGGTGATCAAAAAATCACGGATTGCCTCAACCCCGGGTGTGTTTGAAGGAAGCTGATCGAGCCGATCCATGGCTATCGTGATGTTGGCTGTGGGAGTCTCCTTGATCAGTTGGTCTCCTACCATGTTGAACTCGCCGTTGCTATCGCGTTGAAGGCGGCGAGGCCAAGGGCCCGCACCATTGCCTCCGTTGTCACCATTGTTTACAGTGGCGTTTGCTTGTGCCTCGGTGAGGCATCGGTGCTCAGGGTCGGCATTACAAGCCTCCCTTGCAACCCTGTCCTGCTCTATTTCATTCGAGACGGGGGGCTCGTTTTCACTAACCATGAACACCACGCCGTGGAATCCTGGTGGAAACTCGGGGCCGTCTGGCATGGTGTCATCGGACTGCGCCTGGTTAACCGGCGTGGTCGGATGTTTCTCCTCGACGTCCTTTGGATTTCGGACCTCAAAACTCTCTTCGTCGGAGAGGAGTTACTCGGTGAGATCGAAGAAGCCGGAGGGTGTTCTTTCAAGCCCTGATAGCGAGCCAAATACATTACCATCCTCGGGGACCGTAGTGGTCGGCATAGAGGGAGTCTGCTCAATGGCCACCATGCTAATCATGGGTCTCGAGTCTTCCGGGACCAGGATCAAACTTCGATCTAGATCCAGGATGAGGTCATCACGCCGCCGGGGAGCAGTCGGCAGGTTCCTCGCTTAGGATGCGACTGTGTTGCTCAACCCATGTGGGAAGATAAGTACGTGGTTTTGGCCAGGGGCGATTGGATCTGTCGGCTCTGGGGAGGGCTGCATCTGCTGTGCATGGCGCTGCTACCGCTGCGCGGCCCGGTCTTGGCAACTGGCACGGTCGGGCCTATGCGCATGTTGGTGCACGTCGATGAAATCGTCGAGCCTGACTGGGGGCGGAGCGTGCACGGTGGCCAGAGTTGGATCTAGTTCGCGCTGGCGGCGTGCCTGGTTGTGCGTGTGGCACTGTTGATGGTGTCCCTAGTCGGGCATAGTTTGCTGTTGATGGCATTGAACCACAGTAGGAGGCCCACCTCGGCAAGAGGCCGGAGGTCCTCCCTGCGGTTAGTAGGAGGTGCTCAGGCAGGAACCAGATTTGGATCTGGTCAGTGTGGGCCACCAGCTTGGTGTGTATGACCTCGCTGGTGCTGAGCATTGCCATCCTGGCGAACAGGTGGCGGCCCACAAGCTGCAGGCAGATCTAGATCTACACGGTGTGGCTGGTTGGCATGATTACACCGATATTGTTGGACAGGGGTGAAGTTCAAGTACTCTGCATGGAGCCGTGCCAGAGCGGACTCACGTACTCGAGGAGTTCAACAAGACCCTCTCCATGTCGATCGATCAGATCAATCAGATCGGAGTTGTTGATGTGCCTCCCTCGGTAGCGAGGAAGCTCCCGTGGATGTGAGGATCCTGGGGGCGGCCTCAAGATTTGGGTTGTTGGTGGAGTGGTTGGTGCGGTCGGTGCTGGCGGCGACTATGTTGCAGCCAGAGTTGGGATCGGCTGCACTGCTCCCGTGAACGCGAGCGATGTCGCCACGCCGGTGGTCCAGGTGAAGGAGCCGATGGTGAGGGAGATGCCCGTCTCGAAGTCCATGGAAGCCGAGAACGAAACCATCTTGATCGCATGCTGAGCAGATCGCGCACCCCCTACCTAGCGCACCATTGTCGATGAAACCTCATCGGCAGTCTACCACGGGATACCCCAACGTAGTAGATTGCGATAAGGGCGCGCTAAGATCTATGACCTAGAAGTGAGACACAAGACAAACAACCAGGACTACCAGGGTTTATCCAGGTTCAGGCTGCTCAAAAGCGTAATACCCTACGTCCTGCGTCTCTGCTGCTGTATTGATGAGTACCGAAGTACAATGAGATGTGATCTAGGGGGTTCCTTGTTTGTCTTATATAACCAGGGGACAAGGTTACATATCTAGGGTTTTCCTATGGTCGGTTACATTGTGCTGCATCCTTGGAGGACACGAAGATCTAACCAACTAAGACTCCTTGCATGCCAAGCAGCCTTCAGCTCCCGAGCGGCCCACTGACCTAGGCGGTAGTGGACCATGAGCTCCGTCTTGTCGTCTGGCCTATCGATTAGAATGATGATGGACCAGCCTTCGTCTTCTGGTCTGGGCTGTCTTGTACCGAGCAGCCCAAAGTCTAGCCGTGAGGGTATACGGGGTCTATACCACCACAGGGGGGCTCTCCCTCTCTTTTATAGTCCAACTAGGATGGTTCGGGCGCCAACAAATATGGAAGCAGGTGGAACCGCCTTAAGGGAACCATCCTATGCACCGCTAGAGAAGACTGGGCCCGGGAGGCCCCACTAGGGGACCGGCCGCCCCTAGGACCGGCCGCCCCCCTGGTGGGTCTGTTTAGCCACCGCCTTCGCGTGGTTGGTTTGTCTCTATGCCTAGACTTCTCTTGTGGTTACGAATGGGCCCAGAATGCTAATGAAGGTGGCTTCTCTTCCTCTTTACACCTTTTCTGAATATGAATTCTAGATTGTGCTTTCTTTATGGTTTTTGTGCATTTCCACATGTCACACCTGCAAGTCAAGTACACACAAAAACTTGTGGAAATGTTATTTTAAATCCCTACCTACTATTTATTTTAGTAACATATTGGCGGTAGAAAATAGGCTCTATGGACCGCCAACAACTCCCCCACATTTAGTCGTTTTCTTGTCCTCGAGTAAAGGTTTGAAGGACTAAGTGGGTTTATCTCCTTGATTTGAAATCTGCATACAAGTTATTCCAAGATTCACCTCAACCTATGAACTTCCAAGTGTCTACCAAGTCATCTTGGGCAATTGAAAAATGGAATAGCCTAGATTTAAATCTTCTTACTCGTATCCCTGCTCAGAAACTTAGGTTTTTGTAAAGTTTTTGAAAACATAAAGATAGCAGTTGTTCCTTGAATGACTCTCTCAAGTCACTCATATATTTGTATGTGGTTCCTCACCAAGGCATATATAGGGATTGCCTTCACTTGATCATCCTACTTCTAAAGGGTTTATCTAGAGTTTTAGGTAGGGATGAAAGTACTAAGGCACACTTACCTTGCATGTCTTGTCACATCCTAGACCACACCAGAGGGAAGCGTCATACTCTTAGATCAGAAATGTGCATGTGTGTGGAAATAATATGGTGGATATTTATGGTGTCTATTCTAATTCTACTATGCTCTTTAAAACACATCTCCCTCCTTATTAGGACTTAGAAAAACCTTCTTTGAGGGCATGGGCTATCCTTATTCTTTCTTTCTTTTCTCTTCCCCTTTTTTTCTTCTCTTTTCTTTTTTCATCACTTTTTTCTTTTCCACTTTTTTCATTTCTTCTCCTTCTTTTGAAAGATAGCCTCATGCCTCTATTTGCAATAAAAACTTTAAGGGAGATGTGAACAAGGATTCAGAGCATTTATTTCAATGAACCTAATAAGAATATTTTTGGTTCACTCCCAGTGTAGGAGTAGAACATTTTTGGGTGGATCAAAAGTGGAAGGTATATTTTGCGCCTACTCCTAGGGTAGGAGTAGTGCAATATTTTTGTGGATGGGTGAATGAAAGTTGTGCGCAACTCTCATTGTATGAGTTGGCAACTTTATTTGTGGGTGCGTGAATTCTAATCTTGGGAGCATGAAACTTCTCTCAACAGGGGTCACAAAACTTGACCAAACTCAACACAAAGTAAGAGGCATATGTGGAAGGTTTTGTCATGAAAGATCATATATGGCCTTGGTAGGTATTTGCATATCATTCAAGGAACATGCTATATTGATTTTTGTTTTATAAAAATAAATCCCAAGTTCTTTGCAAGAAATGAGCAAGCGTCATGTCATCCTACTATATCTCATTTGTCGATCACTTAGACAAAATGGGGTCCCTATGATACGTGTTCACAAGTAGTAGGAATATTGGCAAGGAATAAAGAGTATGCAAACTTTAATCACAGGATGACATGGAGATGGAGCACCAAAAGTTTTGTCTTTTCAAAAGTGTCCAATGTTAAATTGCAAAACTTTGAAAGGAGTGAGGGTAGAGTTGCACAAACCACCATTGAAGATGAAGGCACTGATCGAAGTCATTTGTCTCGTCCTTCTGTACGATGGGTTGCTCGATGTTTGTGCAATGTGTTGGGGAGATCTCGAGTTTGTTTTGAGTTATGCTTGAGGGATCTCCCCCACACTTATTTTTGTTCCTGTTTTTATTATAACAAAGAAAACAAAAAAAGAGGGACTACACAGGCAAGAGTCTTATTGGCTAAAAGATCAAGGAAACAAAATTTTATTAGTTATTTTTATTTTATTAAAAACTTGTTCAATCAACTTTTATTAAAGCTCAAGCAAGGCTGAGATAAAAGATGCAATGAAAACATAGCCAAGATTTATCTCCATATTAGATTACTTCCATTGTTACATTAACAACTCAAAGCTCTATAATCAAAATTCAACACCATGTTAAATTTTGATCAAAGAAGGCCATATTAACCTAAGCACCATGCTTAATTTAAAAGGACATATGGATGTATTGTATATGTACTGTATACGAATACACCCAAACCAGAGCATAAAACATAGTGTAGGAAGCATGAATTTGAATGATCATATGGAAACAAAAATGAGCAAAGGGTTGGTGAATATTTATTACCTTTTGCATACCTGAGTGTTCTTACCGGCAGCATATGTGAATTTCTTTGAAGATGCTGCACCGGTGACGTGGTCGTACCGGCTCCAACTCAGGTGAACCATCAGGCCAGATCACATACACAATGAGTGTATATGGACCTTGGGCCTTATTGGTAGCAAAATTGTAAAGGAGGAGACTCCTTTTTTTTATTATATATATTTTTTTTCTATATCTTTGATGCATTTTTTTCAACTCTTTCTTTTACTTTTTTTTCTTTTTTTGAAAGATAACTACCGATGACCTTCGGCAAGGGCTTAACATTAATAGTCTGTTGACAAGACTTCCCCCTCTTCATTGCTCTGCAGCTACATGAACAAACTCGAGAGGATTCCCGGGTTGCCCTGGGATTTTTCCCGTATTGTTGACAGGAATAGAAGCAACAATTTCAGCAAACTGGGTCTCTATCATTTTATTGAAACTCAGTTGATCTTTAACAAAAGAAGACAAAGTTTCAAGTTTAGCATTTATAGATTCAAACATTTTATCATTGAAGGAAAGTCTTTTAGCAAGATATGCATTAAACTTAGTTTGCTTTAAAACAAAGCTTCTCAAGGTAGGTTGATTGAAATTGTAATTTGAATTGAAATTAGAAGAATTACCTTGTGGGCGGTTATGGTTGTTCCACCCATTATTACCTAGTTGTCGATGTTGGCGAAACCCGTTGTTGACGTAGGACACTTCTTCCTAGGTTTTGGGATAGCAGTTCCCCAAATGGCCAACATTTCCATAGACTTCACACATCATGTGTGAGCCTATGGCTTGTACGGTGCCTGTGGTGGGCTTGGTGGCACGGTCGTCCAGCCTCTTTATTAGGAGGTCTATTTTTGTGGCAAGCAAGTCCGTCTCCTTCATGGAATACATGCCTTCTTGTGTTTCTCTTCTTTCTCCCCAGCTTTGGTTTGCCACCATCTTTTCGATGAGTGCAGTGGCATTCTCGATGGTGAGGGAGAGGAATGCCCCACCAGCTGCAGAATCAAGGTGCTCCTTTGACATGGCTGTCAGGCCCTCATAGAAATTCTGGAGCACAAGCCAATCTTCCATTCCATGGTGGGGACAGGCTCGGACATAGTCCTGCAGCCTTTCCCATGCTCCAGGGATGGACTCGAGTGATGTTTGCTGGAAGTTGGATATCTCCCCCCTTAGAGCACTGGTTTTGCTCATGGGGATGAACTTGGCAAGGAACGTCGTGGAACATTTATCCCACGTGTTGATAGCTTCCTTGCTCTAGTGGAACCACTATTTCACCTTCCTCGCAAGGGAGAAAGGAAACAGGCGGAGCTTGATGCTAGTTGGTGCAACGTCTTTGATGACGATGGTGTCGCACAACTCAAGGAAGTGTTGAAGATGAGCATTTGCGTCCTCATTTGGCAAGCCACAGAACTAGCTTGCCTGCACTATCTTGATTAGGCCAGTACGGAGCTCGAAGTTTCCATTCCCGATATTGACAGCGGGCCCAACGGGCACGTTGGCAACAGCAGGAGTGGAGTAGTCGCGGAGTGACTTGGCCACGATGATAGTAGCGAATGATGTGAGAGTGAATGGTTCGTCTGCCGGTGGAGTAGCAGAAGAAGAAGCGGTACGGGACCTGTTCTTCCTTAGGAGTACCTCTGGATCGTCAATGAAGTTGTTCGGCAGGTCAAAACCACTGATACACTATCCTATTTTCTTTCTAATAAAAAGAGGAAGAAAACAAGCGAAGTTAGCCTACCTAAACTATGGCTACCTCTTGCTTATTCTGCAATCAATGTTTATGCCAAGCTAGATGTTTTTATTTCCTTTGGCCTCCCCGGAAACGGCGCCAGAAATGCTTGTTGGCGTTTCTTAGTGTCACCACTAAAGATGGACTAAAAGCCCATCCCTAGCAATGATACTAGAAACGTGTGTTGGCATCCCAAACCACCATTACATCAGAAAGGTAACTCTCGGCCCTTAACGGCGCCAGCCAAGGTAATGCAGTCTGGTAATAACAGTTAGAAGTGCCTGATTGGCCTTCCTAACCGTCATTCCTTACGAAATACAAAACTGAAGCACAGCGCCTTGGGGTGCAACAAGAATTACAATTCTTAGGTAATGGTACTTAGGTACACCAATCATGATAGCTCAGTAAGGATAAATCTGCAAGCGCACGAAACTATCACTGTAGCATTTCAACCCGTGAGTATTCAGGGGTGTCGTTTTTATAATTTCCCATAGGAGGGCAGGACGAATGCATCTAGCTTTGGTATAAACTTGATCACTTATTGAGTGCATAGGTAGACATAGCATAGGGAGGGGTAAATCATAGTTCAAAGATGGTGGACACATATCTGAGCCAACCTCAAGGATAAAAGAGAAATAAAGAATAAAAGAATATATCTAACTGAGCAGGTATTGGTCATATATATAGCTATGCAAAGAACTATTAGTAAACATCTAACTAGCATGTCTAGCATTAGGACTAAGTCTGGGATGACAGGGAGATCCCCACAGCTGGTCTACCAACCGATAGATACTTTATGAACTCCTACTGAATACTCGAACATGGGGGAGTGCTTGGGATGGACAGGGCTGTCACCACCTGCCCACCTACCCCTCTGCCCGTGGGGTACACACATATCCACCGATCTCCGCATACTCGGGCACCACGCCCGTGTAATTAGAAACAACTCTTAACCCCCTAGGACCCCACCCCTTCGGAGTGATAGGCTATGTTAAGAGCAACCGAGATGGCACAATGAACCATCACCTCATCCCTAGTTCTTCCTCTATTCATACTAAATCGATGAACGATGAAGAACAACGATGAACATGTCAAGAACATAACACATAAACTATATGCTAGTTCATATATCATGATCATAACATGAACAAGACTATACTCTAGTTCATATGCATTGCTATATAAATAAGATAAGAACTTGAACTTGTAAGAGAACTACAGTATTCATACTGAGGTGTTCTTCTTCTTCTAAGGAGACAAGCTCTCCTTGCTAGCTCTTGCCTTGCTCTACTACTACTAAAACTAATCTAAAGAATACAAGTGAGAGGTGAGGTTAGTGGCAATGATGATGTGTGTTGGAGGGGATCTTTCTCTCCTTTATAGTCCAACTAGGATGGTTCGGGCGCCAACAAAGATGGAAGCAAGTGGAACCGCCTTGAAGGAATCGTCCTACACACTGCCAGAGAAGACTGGGCCCGAGAGGCCCCACTAGGGGACCGACCGCCCCTGGGACCGGCCGCCCCCTGGTGGGTCCATTTGGCCACTGCCTTCACGTGGTCGGTTCGTCTTCCATCCTGTACTTCTCTTATGGTTTTGAATGGGCCCAGAATGCTAATGAAGGTGGGCTTCTCTTCTTCTTTGGCCTTTTCTGAATATGAATTCTGGAATGTGCTTTCTTTATGGTTTTTGTGCATTTTCACATGTCACACCTGCAAGTCAAGTACACACCAAAACTTGTGGAAATGTTAGTTTAAAGCCCTACCTACTATTTATTTTAGTAACAAATTGGCGGTAGAAAATAGGCTCTAAGGACCGCCAACATCCATCCCAAGCATTCCCCCATGTTCGGGTATTGAGTAGGAGTTCGTAAAGTCTCTATTGGCTAGCAAACCAGCTACGGGGATCTCCCTATCATCCCAGACTTAGTCTTGATGCTAGACATACTAGTTAGATGTTTTGCTAACATTTCTTTGCATAGTTATATATGACCAATGCCTTCTCCGTTTAGTTATATTCTTTCATTCTTCGTTTCCCTTTTATCCTTGAGGTTGACCCAGATATGTGTCCACTATCTTGAAATCATGTCTTATTCCTGTTTACTCTATTCCTACCATTGCACTTAATAAGTGATCATGTTTACACCACGCTTGATGCATATTGCCCTCCTACGAGAAATTATAAATACGACACCCTTGAATACTCATGGGTTAAAATGCTACAATGATAGTTCTGTGCGCTTGCAGATTTACTCTTATTTCTTACTGAGCTATCGATTGGCGTAACTAAGTATCGTTACTTAAGGATTGTAATTCTTGTTGCACCCCATGGCGCCGTGCCACAGTTTTGCATATCGTAAGTAATGATGGTTAGGAAGGCCAATCCGGCACTTCTAACTGTTATTATCAGACTGCATTACCTAGGCCGGCGCTATAAAAGGCCAAGGGTTACCTTTCTGAAGTAATAGTAGTTAGGAATGTCAACACACGTTTCTAGTATTATTATTAAGGACGGACTTATAGTCTATCTTTAGTAGTGATGCTAAGAAACGCCAACACTTGGCGAAAAACCCTACTCCACCACTCTATGGTTCGCCGTTGTGCCAATCTGAAGCTGGGCGGTAGCCAGCGCTACGGCTACACCCTGATGAATGGCTTTAGACATCACGGCTCAAAGAAGGTGGGGAAGCATGGAAGGGAGGTGCTCATCTACTGCACCACCATTGGGAAGCCCTGCCACCAGGGACACCGTCGCCGTGGAGGAAGCACTGCACAATGCAAGCCAAGTTCAAGCCCATAAAGCGGGAGAGCCATCTGATTGAGAAGAGAAATGACTTTTACCAAAATGACCAGCGCTACATGGCATGGAGTCATAGGCGGCTGCCTCCATCGGGGGATGCCTCGCTAGACCGCTTTTCGGGCGCAACCGTGGATGGAGGGTCCGGCTCCAATGGCAATGGTCCTTGGGACGCAATCATGTCCATGTCCACCTATTGAGAGTAGCAAGATCCAAATACTAGTGTGAGCGTTGCTAGCATACTCTGGTGAAATGAAGATAAACAACATGTACAAGTGGTACGTTGATGATACACCTTCAAAGGGAGACCTAGTGGGTCAGAGACCACACCGACCACACTTCCATCCGTAGGTGGAGGATTGTCAGCATGGACGGCCTCCAGGGCCTCCACATCGACAGTCAAACTTGTTGGCTCAGCCATTGTCTTGGTCGGAGGCACAGTAGGATGGAAGGCAAAATCTTTGGGATGGAATAAGGAGCTCTGGAGAGAAAAGGCAGCAAGTATAACCTTCCTCACGCCCCTTGTCTATGCTCTTATAGCTCAGAGGCCATCGACTAGGTTTTTTCTTTTTTACAAGAGAGGCCATCGAGTAGTTGACCATCCTACAACCACGTTTGCGTGGGCCGTGTCTCCTCCTTGTGTCTCCACTATCCACAATCTAACTGATTATTGTATTTTTACTTTTTCATAAAACATCTCACATGCTGATTTAAAAAACATGACTTAAATAGATTGAAATAAACCAGCGTGAGATACTACAGGAGGACGTCTTCGAGGTAGCTAAGATTTGAGACTGTCAGATTTTTGTGATCCAGTAAAGTTTAAATTTCTGAATAAAATTAATCCTTGATTCGGGTTCTTGCAAGTACATAAAAATAAGAATAGTTTTCTTACAAACAGATACTCATCACTACTACTGACACAAATGTTGTGACCGACTCAAAAATAAGAAGAGTTCTATATTGCTAATTGTTCAATGAGAATAAATGTGCCCAATGTCGGACTTTCTTCCAAGCCCAGTAATATATGCGTTAGGAAATCTAGATACATGAGGTGATTCGAGAAAAGGAGATTTGTCAGATGAGACATGAATGCCTGTTGTGGTTGTGATAGGTCTTTTTGTGAGTTAATTCACTCAAATCCAAGTAGTCATGCCAGTCAAGGGGAAGACTGAAGGCGAGTCTAGCACAGTTGGATTTACTATGTTCAAACTAGCTCAGCACAAGAGTTACACGTTCGGCCGGTCAAATTTACCATCGCGAGCATTGGACTATATTGAACTATAGTATGCGGCAAGCCATGGCAGCCCCTTTCATATTAGACCTTCCATGTTTGGTGAGATTGAAATGTTTGGTTCGGCTTTGTGTATGTCTTCTTGATGTTGTCAACATGGCTGACCTTTCAATCTGGCTTGGTAACTAAATCGATGTAATAATAGTTATGTTTGTTGTTAGGACATGTCTTGTTGATGTTTTTAGGACATGTATTTTTATATGTTTGTCGTAAACCATTGGTAGAGAGGAGTTCATCTCAAGATGCGGACATAATAAAGTCTGACCACTGCATATTTGATCTTGTAGTAGGATGAAGTGTGAAGGGTTGTCGATTATGAATGTCGTAGCAATCAATCTACAGCCAAAGACACGGAGACAAAGAAGCCCTCATTGAAGCTGCCATGTGGGTGGGCAGGATTTCTAACATTAGGGCTTATCGCTCAACTTTAGTGTCCTGCTTTTAAAAAATTGTTCATGGTGGGCTCTAAATTGAGGGAAAACAAAACTAGATATGGTGCATGAGGGGAAAAAGATATAACTGATACAGTCATGACAATAGCCATGCGAGATGGAGAAACAAGAACATAGTAAGATCAAGAAACATAAGATGGAGAAACAAGAACATAGTATGACAGAGGAACATAAGATGGAGAAACAAGAACAATGCATCACTAAGTGCTATTCGTGAATACCAGCATAATTAGCGTTGGAGTGGCCCATGAATGCCCTGCGTCTAGGCCCGCTGTCCACTGGTGACTACACCGCTGCAGCCACCGGTTGGGGATGAAGCAAATGGTCCAAATCTAGACCACATCCAGCTCTCGTCGAGGTGCACTCTCGCCATAGGCAACAGGTGCATGCGGCAGCAGTAAATAGGAACGGCGAGGGCTACAACCACCAGCCTTTCCGCTGCCATCAATCCCACCACTTCGCCCACATGGTTTGAACCAGTCTCTGATTCCACCATCCATGCCATGAAGAACGGCGGTGTGGCCATCATGGGAGGAATGAGAATTGTCCCGGACAACGACATCAGCTTGTGGCGATCGAGCTTCCATGCCCACGATGCCGTTCGTGTCAGCGCGTGTGGGGAGGACACCGCCCCTTGCCATGGCGGTGAAAGATTATGAGGGTGCTACGCTAGCTAGAAAACAAAACTTTTCTACCTCATAAACCAGGATCTACTACTAGATATAGGTCATGGAATTACCACTAGACGCGCAGGTGCAGCGGAAGATTCGATGTAGTCGAATGCGTCGCAGCAGTGCCAGGCAGTTGCGTGGTCATCCGCCATGTACGTCCTTCGCTCGCGGATCATTCCAACACATTCTCGACCTGTCCAACTAGTCACCAACCAGTCGCCGACCACCGTGATCGACGAGGTCCGTCCTTGTGCCGTAGATGCAGCACCTCCAAGGTATCACACACGTGCGGAAAGAAGCAATGCGCAACCGGACTACTAGGTTCGAGAAGAGAAAAGGCGTGAGCTTGGGGTGGGCGACGGCGGCTGAATCGATCGAGCAGATCCCCTTTTGCCTCGCCCCTACCCCTTGCTTATATAGGCGTCCCCATGCGACCCCAACCTAGAGGCCCATCAGGAAACCCTAAGCCTTATCTAATTCGGGTCCAACTCGAATTAGGCTTCCAACCCTTAAGTGTGCGACCCTATGGGTTCACGCACACATAGTCATGGGCTGAGTACTCCTACTACCCAATAGTTGACAGTGGCCTCTAGCAAGCGTGACAACTCCTATGCATACACAAAGATCATATCAGACGAACCACTACAACCACATACAAGTTATTCCCTTTGCCACTCGATATATGGTTCAACTCATGGGTTAACACTTAACCCAGGCATGGCCATGCATTTGTTGATCTAATCACTTGAGTGATCTAGTGATATCTCTCTCATACAGAGAGGGGCAAATCCCATCTTGACTGTCCATGTCTCATAGCATGCTTCCCGACCACCCGAAGATCACCTTTATAACTACCTAGTTACGGAGTAGTGTTTGACAGTCCCTAAGTAGCCATTTCACATCTTGAGTACATACCACAATCTTAGGTCTGAGGACATAACGTACATGACATGAATAGAGACTTTCTCATGTCGGATCTGTCCAGCCTGCATGTCTCACATGTGCCCACATTATTTGTTCGACATCTCATGTCTATGACTTGTGAAACATAGCCATCAACTAATACATGTGCTGGTCTAATATTCACAAGAACGCTGACCAGGGACAACTTTAGAATAAACATTCAAGTAATGAGTTCCACAAACAATTCACATAATTGCTAATCAATACAAGTTGTCTATAATGAATATTCAATGAACACTTAATGCATGTCATAGATACAAATGGAATACCATCATCTCTATGATTACCTCTTGGGCTTATTCCCAACAATCTCCCACTTGCACTAGAGTTAATCTCTAAGATGTCTAATCCCCATAGACCTCATGTGCGCCTCATGCTTAGGCTGTGGAAGGGCCTTTGTCAAAGGATCTGCTATATTCAAATCCGTATGTATTTTACACAATTTGATCTCTTCTTGTTTCATAAACTATCGAATGAGATGAAACTTCTGGAGTACATGTTTGTTCTTCTGATGATCCCTAGGCTACTTAGCCTATGCAATCGCCTCATTGTTATCACAATGTAAATTCAATGGGCCCGACGCATTAGGAAACACACCAAGTTCAATGAGGAACCTCCTCAACCAAACACCTTCTATTGCAGCTCCACCAGGCGCAATGTACTCGGCCTCTGCTGTAGAATCAGTCACCGTATCTTGCTTGGAACTCTTCTAGCTTACTGCACCACCATTTATTGTGAACACAAAACCTGATTGAGATAGTGAATCATCTACGTCGGTTTGGAAGCTAGCATCAGTGTAACCATTTATAATGAGCTCCTTCTCACCTCCATAGATTAGGAACACATCCCTAATCCTTCTCAAGTACTTAAGAATGTTTTTAACCAGCATCCAGTGACTCTCACTAGGATTAGCTTGGCACCTGCTAACAACACTTAGAGCATATGCGACATCTGGGCGAGTACATATCATGGCATACATGATGGAACCAACTGTCAAAGCATATGGAACCTTACTCATGCGTTTGCGCTTAGCATTAGTGGAAGGACACTGCTTGTCACTGAGCGCATACCATGTGACACAGGCAAGAACTCTTTCTTGGACTGTTCCATGTTGAACCACTTCAACACCTTGTCAATGTATGTGTCTTGGCTTAATCCTATCAGCCTTCTCGACCTATCTCTATAGATATTAATGCCCAAGATGTATGCTGCCTCTCCAAAATCCTTCATAGAAAACTATTATTCAGTGAAGTCTTTATGGATTGCAACATTAGAATATCATTCCCAATCAGTAATATGTCATCCACATACAAGATCAGAAACTCAACAGCGCTCCCACTTTCCTTCTTGTAAACACAAGGTTCTTTTTCATTCTGATGGAAGCCAAACCCTTTGACAACCTCATCAAAATGAATATTCCAACTCCGAGAAGCTTGCTTTAACCCATAAATGGATTTCTTAAGCTTGCATATTTTTCCACCATTTTTAGGATCAACAAAACCTTCGGGTTGTATCATATACACGTCCTCTTCCAAATGTCCATTTAGAAAGGCTGTTTTAACATCCATCTGCCATATCTCATAATAGAAATACGCAACAATTGCTAGAATGATCCGAATAGATTTAAGCATCGCTACCGGCAAGAACGTCTTGTCGTAGTCAATTCCTTGAACTTGCCAAAAACCTTTTGCGACAAGTCAAGCTTTATAGACGTGAACATTTCCGTTCATATCCTTTTTCTTCTTAAAGATTCATTTGCACTCGATGGGTCTAACCTCATCTGGCGGGTCAACCAAGTTCCAAACCTGATTGTCTCCCATGGAATCTATCTCGGATCTCATGGCACTATGCCATTTCTCAAAATCTGGGTCCATCATTGCTTCCGCATAATTTACAGGTTCATCATCGTCTAACAACAATAGATCACCACGTAATTCACAAAGTCTTGCTGATCTTCATGGTTGGGGCAGAGTACCAATCACAGGTGTTGGAGTGGTGTACCGACCATAGGTATGTTAACTTGTTCTGCTATATTAGCATCACTCGTCGAGTCATTCACTAATGACTCATCTTGAGCCTCTTCAAGATATACCTTCCAACGACTCCTACCTCCTTTGAGAAACTCTTTCTCTAGGAAGACACCGTTTCGAACAACAAATACTTTGCCCTCTGATTGGTTATAGAAGTACTACCCTAAAGTTTCCTTTGGATATCCCACGAAGAAACACTTGTCTGACTTTGGTGCTAGCTTATCAGATATCAACCGTTTGACATAAGCTTCATAACCCCAAACTTTTAGAAAAGACAAACTAGGACGCCGACCAGTCCACATCTCATATGGTGTCTTATCTATGGACTTAGATGGTACCCTATTTAGTGTAAAAACGGCTGTTTCTAGAGTGTATCCCCAAAATGATAATGGTAGGTCCAACTGGCTCATCATAAACCAAACCATGTCCAACAAAGTCCGATTACGATGCTCGGACACGCCATTTCTCTGCAGTGTTTCGGGCGACGTAAGTTGTGGAACAATTCGGCAACTCTTAAGATGATTGCTAAACTTATGACTCAAATATTTTCCTCCATGATCAGATCGCAAGGCCTTAATCTTCTTGCCATGTTGATTCTCTACTTCATTCTGAATTCTTTTAACTTTTTAAATGTTTCAGACTTATGCTTCATTAAGTAGACATACCCATATCTACTAAAATCATCAGTAAAAGTTATGAAGTATTAGAATCCGCCTCTGGCTGTCATGCTCAGTGGTCCACACACATTAGTATGTATGAGTTCCAACAAGTCAGATGCTCTCTCAGGAAAACCTATTAAAGGCGCCTTGGTCATCTTGCCGAGCAGGCAAGCCTCACGTCTCGTAAGATTCAAAATCAAACGAAGTTAGAAGCCCATCAGCATGGAGCCTCTTCATGCGATTCTCACTTATATGACCCAAACGACAATGCCACATAAAAGTAGGACTTAACTCAATAAGCCGAGGCCTTTTAGCAGTAACATTACAGACAGGTGCATCATCAAGATTTAAAATAAATAATCCATTTACAATGGATGCAAAAGCCACAAACATGTCATTCTTGGAGATCACACAACCATTGTCTTTACTCGCAAAAGAATAACTGTCCTTCATCAAACATGAAGGTGACACAATGTTTTGACTTAAGCTAGGAACAAAATAACAATTATTCAATTCCATGATAATTCCTGACGGCAGGTGAAGTTACATCGTCCCAACGTTCAACGCAGCAACTCTTGCATTGTTGCCCACACGGAAGTCAACCTCTCCCTTTTCCACGCTTCTACTTCTTATCATTCCCTGCATCATATTGCAAATATGAGCAACCGATCTGGTATCAAATACCTAAGAATTGATATAAGAGTTAGCGAGAAAAATGTACGTAAGAACAACAAGAATACAAGCAGCAGTAGTACCTTTACCGCCGCCTTCTGTAAGGACGCAAAGTACTACTTGCAATTTCTTTTCCAGTGACCTTTCCCCTTACAGTAAAAGCAATCTGAATTTGCAGATGGTCCAACCTTGGCAGCAGATGGGTTTGGCTTAGAGATCTCATCTTTAGCCTTGCCCTTCTTCTTCCAAGAATTGCCCTTCCTCTTGAACCGAGGCCTATTCTGGACCACCAACACTTGGCTACTACCGGCACCTTTCTTGATGTCGGCCTCTGCTGTTTTTAGCATGCCACACAATTCACTCAAGCCTCTCTCCACCCCATGCATATGGTAGTTTGAGATGAAGTTTCCATAACTGGGCGAAGGAGACGAGAGGATAAAATCAGTGACCAACTCTTGGCTGATTAGGAAGCCTAGCTTCTCCAACCTCTGAGTGTAACCAACTATCTTGATTATGTGTGGTCCTACTGCTACGCCATCTGCAAGCTTGGTTTTAGCAAGTGCCTTAGAGACATTGAACCTTTCAGTCCTGGCTTGCGTGCGGAACATCTCTTCAAGCGCCATGATCATATCATTCATTGAATGATTATTATCGAACTACATCTGTAGATCAGGTTTCATGCAAGCTAGTATAAGGCAACTCACTTCAAGATCAGCATCACATGCTCTCCTAAAAGTAGTTCTTTCAGCAGTAGTTGCATTTTCATCAGGCTCATCTGGTAACAGAGTGTCTAGAATTTCTTCCTTTTTCTCAGCGCTGAGAACAATTCTCAGGTTGCGGATCCAATCTGCATAGTTTGTTCCATTCAACTTATCTTTCTCAAGTATTGTACACAAAGAAAATGGTTGATTGCGGGTGGCCATTAATCTACAACAAAAGTAATGCAAAATACTAAGACAATGTATCCATGAATACTAAATCATTTCAAATAGAATCTACTCCCACTAAAATCAATATCCCTTAATTGATACATAGTGATTCAAGACCCACAACTAACATGCTGACCAGTGAGCTTTAGCATCACCGCTGGTTGGTATGGTAGATCGGTAAGCAACACCTTGCTAATCATATCTCATATGACTCTTGTTATTGGGCCAGCATCTCTCTACCGAGCACTCAACCTTCTAATGCTTCAAGATCCCTAACCATTAGGATGATCTTGTTCATGTAACCAAGCCTTCTTGCAGTAAGTATCCAATATGAACCTGTCTAGTCAAGGAAAACTAGTGGCACCCTAATTTTATAGACCCACCACCGATCATACAAGACTTGTGATAGTGCAAGGTTTGGGGAAGCATGCAACTTAAACATTGCTGAGAGACAAAACATGATAGCATGTGCAAGTAGAACATAGTTTGAATGACATAAACACAGATATGACATGGTATAGCCCATTGTTCCTTTGAGATCTCCATCTCAATGTCAATCTGTTCATCATGGTGATCTCCATCTCCATGGTCCATGTATGTCATCCATCTGTGGTGCATCTGGCAAGACTAGCTATCACTACTGTGAATTAAATTTACATAGTCGTGGATCATCACAGATTGGCACGCAGGCCATTACATCAAATTAAAAATATCTATAAGGCTCCTGTGTGCCAATATAGACGTCTAATGTTGCAAGGCTCATGACGTGCAAGCGATGAATAAATTACATACATGCATCGCATACACATAAGGGCTATACCAGTCATGAATTTCTGCAAAATAAAGTTAGCCGATATAGACGTCTAATGTTGCAAGGCCTAAAACTCTATTTTCCAAGCAGTTTTTTGCAAATCTAATTTCACCTAGTATAATTTCGTTCTCTATGATTTTTGTTTAGAGTTCGTCTCAATCCAAGTTACGGTTCAAAAGTTACAGCTGTCTTACCGAACAGCACTTTTCTCGGCAACCAAGTGCTCGGTAGTAGATCCCATCTACTATCATCGCACATCACATGGGCTCGGCACTTGACCTAGGGTTCAATTCAATCAATTTGATTGATCTCTAACTTGCTATGACTGGATTTACATGTATCACTCAACTCAGATGGCGAAATTCTGAATGGCAAGATGATGAACCAAGATTAGAGACACATATCATCATATGCCCACAGCAGGACCTATAACAAAATAAGCTATGACTCTGATACCACTGAAGGGTTATAAGGGTGCTACGCTAGCCAGAAAACAAAACTTTTCTACCTCATAAATAGGATCTACTGCCAGATATAGGTCACGGGATTACAACTAGACACGCAGGTGTAGCGGAAGACTCGATGTAGTCGAACACATCGTAGCAGTGCCGTGCAGTTGCGTGGTTGTCTGTCAAGTACGTCCTCCCTCAAGGATCATTCCAGCACATTCCCAACTAGTCTAACTAGTCACTGACCAGTTGTCGACCACCATGATCGACGAGGTCCGTCCTTGTGCCGCAGATGCAGCACCTCCGAGGTATGACACATGTGCGGGAAGAAGCAATGCGCAACCAGACTGCTAGGTCCGAGAAGAGCAAAGGCGTGAGCTTGGGGTTGGTGATGATAGCTAAATCGATCGAGTGAATCCCATTTTGCCTCACCCCTACCCCATGCTTATATAGACGTGCCATGCGACCCCGACCTAGAGGCCCATCAGGAAACCCGAAGCCTTGTCTAATTCGGGTCCAACCCGAATTAGGTTTCCAACCCTTAAGCGTTCGACCCTATGGGTTCACGCACACATAGTCATGGGCCGAGTACTCCTACTCACCCAATAGTTGACAGCGGCCTCTAGCAAGGCATGACAACTCCTATGCTTACGCAAAGATCATATCAGATGAACCACTATGACCACACACAAGTTATTCCCTTTGCCACTCGATATATGGTTTAACTCGTGGGTTAACACTTAACCCAAGCACGCCCATCCATTTGTTGATCCAATCACTTGAGTGATCCAGTGATATCTCTCTCACACAGAGAGGGGCAAATCCCATCTTGACTGTCCATGTCTCATAGCATGCTTCCCGACCACCCGAAGACCACCTTTATAACTACCTAGTTATGGAGCACCGTGTGGTAGTCCCTAAGTAGCCGTTTCACATCATGAGTACATACCACAATCTCAGGTCTAAGGACATAATGTACATGACATGAATATAGACTTTCTCATGTCAGGTCTGTCCAGTCTACATGTCTCACATGTGCCCACATTATTAGTTTGACATCTCATGTCTATGACTTGTGAAACATAGCCATCAAATAATACATGTATTGGTCTAATATTCAAGTCTGTTCTCACAAGAACACCGACCTGGGACAACTTTAGAATAAACATTCAAGTAAAGAGCTCCACAAACAATTCACATAATTGTTAATCAATACAAGTTGTCTATAATGAATATTCAATGAACAATTAATGCATGTCATAGATACAAATGGAATATCATCATCTCTATGATTACCATATTCCTAATAGGCGGTACAGCTGCATTCCTCACCCAGCCGCTCCTGGCGAGAATCAATATGCAGACATTCTCGCGTTGCACAAACTCGGTGATCGCCACAAGAAATTCGGATTCTGGTGGAACATGTAGCACGACCAACTGCATCAGCGATGGCACCACCACCAATGCTAGTGCTGGCAACAGTTTAGTAGGGCCTTCTGAGAGTTGTTGATAGTCCATTGTAGGAAATGATGAATAAGGAACAATTTGGCCTAGAGATAGATCGAGTCGTTAGTTGCAGGAGTTTATATGTACTCCCTCCATCTCACAAAGACCGTCATTGATGATTTGCTTACTATTCTATAAATAACATAAATTTTGTGAATAAGACAAACGGTCAAACATGGTGTCCAAAAGTCAAAAAAGGTGGCATGTTCCTTGTATTCTTACTCCCAGGCTCTCAACCCGATGCAATAGAACTTGATGACCGTGCAGTTGTGTTCTTCTGGTTTCCCAACGCACGCTAGGGTGGTGATGCAGTTAATTTCGTCTAGGATGGATGGTGGCAAGTTTGTAGCTAAACTAGGGTGCCATCTTTGTTGTTTTCACAAATTTGTTCATCTAGCTCCGTAGTGAATACTTGCATTGATTTGTACATGGAGAATATGTACTCAAAAAATACTCTACACTGACATGTCAAAAGGATGAGTACAACGCACAGGGCTAGAAACTGAACCACGTACATGGCAGTGCTAGACTGCTACGTAGCTGGTTCATTTGCTAGAGGCAATTGTACATAAAGCACGCGTAAGAAAGTTCGACCATTGTATATTTCACGGAGGCGGAAAAACCTCACATGTTATACATAGTACACGTGCAAGAAAGTCTGAGCATGTCATATCTCACCAGACCGGACACATATCAAGTTTACAAGAAGGAAGCGACTAGATTTCTTAATTTTAAATTGTAAATTATAAATTTTGTGTCTCACTTACCTCACTACAGGTAGCGTCGTGTCAAGCATAGCTTGTACCAGTCTCCGATGCCAGCCACACTGAGAAGACAGGCATTATGCCTGCTATGCCTAGGCATGAGAACCGTCTGGCATAGAGAATTAAGTGTTGTGACTCCACGCATCCTGTCTGGGTTGGCTAGTGTTCTTGATCCATCGCCTCCCTCCTCTGTCTGCATGGCGGTTCCTATTAGCATGTCAGCGCGTCGATCCATTGGCATTCACACATCCGGGTGGTTCCTTTGTATCTTATATATTAACCTCTACCTTCGTTGCCAATCTTCGTCGTGTATGCACATTTCATGCTATACAAGTACCATTCCATCCAAACAAGTTCATCCTTCTAGCGCTCCATGGACAGTTCATCTCGCTACTGCATCCGTTCCCGCTCGCCAACAAGTTCTAGATTGTCCGTGGACAACAGCGGATCTGCCGGCTCCACTCCTGCTTGTCGGATGAAGAAAAGACCATCATGGTTAGGAATAATGAGGTCCTGGTTACGGTCACATCAAAGCCCCATACGATCAAGTGCTTTCTTTGAGATGTCCGCCATGACAAGATGCTCATCGTAGGTTTAGATGAGGATTGCCTTGAGAAGGAGGATAGGATAGCCCTCTTACAAATGTGCATCGACAAGTAGTGCCTTCTCTTCCAGGTGGCCATCGCCGGTAGCATCCCCAACGACCTCAAGAAGTTCCTTGTGGCTGAGCAGCATGTTTTTGTCGACGTAGGAATCTCCAGCGACATGGATTGGCTAAGGTGCCACCACAACATCGAACTCTCGAAGCTAGTGGAACTACAGTCCATGGCACCCTTCGTAATTAGAGGTAAGTGGAGCAAAGTGGGAAGCCTCAAGATTTTTGGCCGAGACTTGCTGGGTGTGGACATGGAAAAAGGTAGTATTTCTCTTCATGGCAAAAACTAGGACTGACCCATACTATCGAATAAGCAGATCAAGTATGCATGCACAGACACCTTTGTGTCATACAATATCGATGAAATCCTGCAAATGGAGCATGACTTTGATCTCCACCTCACTCCATCTCCTATTCGGGCTGGTGGAGGAGGCAATGCCTGGCTTGCTGGCCAGGTGGTAAACCAAATAACTAGATGTGGAACAACGCCATAGATCATGTCGTGCATCTATCTTCTGATGATAATGACAAGAAAAGAAGAAGCCATAAGGAACTGCTGCTCAACCATGGCTTTAAAGTTAATGAGAGTGATGACAATGAGTTCAATGATGGAGAAGCATGAACATGTGTAATGAAGCCCTAACTCATGTATGCAACATTCTTTTCTTAGTAATATAGGTAACTATTGACACAAGAGGTGGAAAACAGATATATCGCAAGCGTACGGTAGTCAATGTATCCTTCACGGGAGTATTCCAGGTATCATATTTTCCACAGGAACATGAAGTGAACTAACTAGGCTCAAGGTCATCCAGTGATGAAACGAAGGGTCTAGGATAATAGGACAGAGAGGTCTAGCTAGCAAAGATATCTGGTCCTGGTATTCTAAGTATAACAAGGTTTATCACCTCCTCCCTTACTAGGGGCGATAGTCAAAATGGCAAGTTGAGTTAAAGAGGTTTTTCACCTCCTCCCTCACCTAGGCGACTACCTTATTCAGCCTCGCTATTATTGGTCAACTTGCCTAACAACACATACGAGGAACTCTAGGCCTAGCAAGGTCTGTCACCCCTTCGCTAGGTGTCTCGTAGTGCAACAAGAAGCTCACACTGGTAAGATATAGTCTAGACACCACATCTACACTAATCTCCACTACTCTAAGCTTAGCCCTAGGCTTCAAGCAGTTTAACAAGTAAAGCAACATGATAATAAAAGACCATATACTTAAAGTACAAAAACCAGGATATCAAATACTGGAAGAACTCAGATGTATTACTTACAAGAAGCTCGCATTCACTGAAGCGCACCCTAGAGAAGACTACCGACAAGCCGAGACTCCTCCTTTGAGACTCCTCACTCTCCCTCTACTAACATGCTGAGGATACTAGATAGTGGCTCTCTTCTAAATTTCATGCTCCAAATTAGTGAAGGCCTATGGGGGGTATAGGGGGAGATGGAGTAGGGGCTACTCCACCACCATGTCATCAATCCGTGTGCCTCCCATCCTCCACCATTGGATCAAACCGTCATAAGATCGAGGGTGGAAAAGAATTTAGCATGTGCTTCTTTGCATGGAGGCATGCAAAAGGAGGTGAAGGGGGAGGACGCACCTAGGCCACCATGGAGGGGTCGGCTGACTGTCGACGAAGCCTCCTCGACAGTCTACCACAGGATACCCTGAGGTATTATATTTGTGGCGAGGGCGTGCTAAGACCTATGATCTAGATGTGAGATGCAAGACAAACAACCAGGACAACCAAGGTTTATCTAGGTTCAGGCCGCTCGAAAGTGTAATACCCTACGTCCTACGTCTTTGCTGTTATATTGATGAGTACTGGAGTACAATGAGATTAGTTCAGATTGCATTCTAGGGGGTCCTTATCCACTTTATATAGCCGGGGACAAGGTTACATATCTAGGGTTTCCCTATGGTCGGTTACATTGCGCCATATCCTTGGAGAACACAAACAGATCTTACCGACTAAGACTCCTTGTACGCCAAACAGCCTTCAGCACCTGAGCAGCCCACCGACCTAGGCGGTAGCGGACCGCGGGCTCAGTCTTATCATCTGGCCCACCGGCCAGGGGGATGATGGACCAGCCTTCATCTTCTGGTCTGCGCCATCTGGATCGAGCAACCCAAAGCTAGGCTGTGATGGTATACGGGGTCTATACCCCTATAGCTAGTCCCCGAGCACTATGTATCTTGAGGGAGTCACCGTCTTAACCTACGCTGAGCAGTGAAGATGCATACCATGTAACACCGTGCAGTGAAGAAGCAGACCATGTGACGCCGAGCAGTGAAGATGCAGACCACGTAGTCCCGACCAGCACCAATGCTGATCAGTCGGCACCGTCCAGGCTTCTCCTGAGCAGTCTGTAAGTCTGCTCCTGACCACAGCTCCCATCAAGGAAGCTGATCTGTTAAAAGATTCATGGTGTTCCAAGAAAAAGAAAAATTCTTCACGTCCTGAGACATGGGCCCACGTTAACACATGACATGAAGTATCACTAGGATGCTAACATGAACCATCCACAGAGATAAGTACAGCGAACCAAGAACAGAATATAGGCCCAAGTCACCACGAGGTGACGTGGGCCCACGTAGTCCCCAAGCTCGATAGAAGATAGAATATGTTGTATGGAGCTTTTGAAAGAAAAAGTCAAATAAAACATAACACCAGCGAGATGTAGTTAATGCTGAATACCCATATTAGAAATTCTAGAGCGTTGAACAATATAAGGCCAAGTCACCGCGAGGTAACGTGGGCCCATGTAGTCCCCAAGCTCGATAGAAGATAGGATATATTGTATTGAGCTTTTTAAAGACAATGTCAAAAAATAGCATCAACTAATCATGCCTAGTATTAAAGGACTAGACATATTACAACTGACTTGTAATCCCCAAGCATGCCCAAGATAGGTCACAGGCTCAATCGGGTCGAGGGCACCGAGAACACATGGTCCGTAAGCACCACTAGGTGGAAACTGACATGTAGTCCCCAGGTGTGGGAAATAAAAAATTTGACCCACAAAATCAGTCCCCAGATTTTAAGGAATAAAAAATCTAGTAACAAATTTGAAAAGAAGTAGATAAAGAAATCCTAGGATTGAATCCCAAGATTACCGGACACATGCCCAACAACCGGGATTGGATACACAATCACGCGCATGGGGAAATAAAATATTCTGGCCCACATCTGCACTCGGGACTAGGACGGCCCACCAGGCCGCGTCCACACGAGTCAAGCGAGTCCAACCCTAGAAGTCAAAGGGACATCATCCGAATAGTATAAATAGCGGGCGCCACCAGAAGGAGATGGTTCCCGAGTCACATTCATTTCTCAACTCCCACTCTCCCACTTCTCGAGCGCTCCACCGCCTCATCTCTCTTGCAACCACCGTTGTCGCGTAATCTTCCACCATGAATCCGGCCACCGCTGTGCACAGCAGCCGTGCAAATCCACTGCATCTGCTCCACCACCATCCGCCGCGCATCTGCTCACCAATCCTCCCACCTCTCACGAAGGAGATGGCAAAGAAGGGAGTCAAGAAGGCAGTGAAGGAGACCAGATCTAGCGTCCGCAATGGTTGCAATCGGCGTCCACGCGGGAGTCACTACAGGCTCTCGCTAACAAGGGACTGTTGTCGGCGCGGGAGTTGGATGTCTGGCGCGAGCCGAGAGGTGAGGACGAACCTCGACCCTTGGATGGGGAATAGTGGTTTTCGAGGATTTCGTTACATGGGGATTGGGGCAATCTGTGAATGGATTCCTCTGGGATTCATGTATTTACTAGATGATTTCCATCTGCAATCTGGATCCAAATTCCATTTTATCAATCTCCATTTTCATTGCTTACTGCGAGATGTTCCTAGGCATCGACCCCATTTCAATTTGTTCCGCCACTTCTATCTGTTAAGGAAGAAGGGGGCTGAATCTGGGGGGCCCAAATTGCTGGTGGGTGCTACGTGCGCCTTCGGAACAGAATGAAGGTGCACTGGCTAGGGAGCCTGCACCAATCGGCCACAGGGATGGAATACCCACTGGTTCTATTTGAGCTAGGATGTGGAAGGGAGAAGGGTGCCTTGCAATGTGACACAGGTGCCGAAGGCCAACCCCAAGTGGTTGGACCCACCAACCCCGAAGGAGATGCATCAAGTGAAGGAGCTGTTGACTTTGATTAACAACAAGATGGTCAATGGAGCACTGGTGGCTGGAACCTGGTTGACACGCCAGATCCAACCGTGCAAGGAGCGGGTGAACCGCTTGTACGAGTACGTTGGTCGGGGTGACCCCTCATGGGAGACCCAAGTGAGGATGACACCACTGGTGGTGAACCGATGAATGTCCTCACTGTTTGAGAAGTTTGACCAGGACACCATCTACCCGAAGGTGCATGCACTGCCGTACGATCTCTCCCAACCACCACCTGCAGTAAGCCAACCAGTTCCACACTTTGATTCTATTAGTTTACACTAGTATATGATGATGTCTATAACATGGATGGTCCCACTGTCAGACATTGCTTGGATAGGACTAAAAAAGTATTCTTTTCCACCGTGTCAGTGGAGCTGTGGCCTCAAGGTAAGGTGCAGGCCAGCCAGTGGAGGACCGAGGAGGCCCACTACCAGAGCAGGTCCAGAGCAGGGCAGGAGATGGTGGATGTCTCCAGCCCTGAAGAAGATGAGATTCCCACTGCTCAGGCAAGGCACCAAGCAGCGGGCAAATGGTCCATATCGGAGGCCGCCAAGGAGAAAAGGCCCTCCACCCTGCTGTCTAGGGGCAAGCTGAACCTGGACAATAAAGCAGGGGGAGCAAGAAGAGGGGTGCTCCGGCCACCCTGGAGTCTTCTGACGATGACCTCCTGAAGCTAGATCAGTGCCAGAGGAAGCATCAGGCCCAGACACCTCAGACGGGGAGGACACTGAGGCTCCCAACCATGACAACACCCAGGAGATCTGCACGGAATGCGCCACCACCACCTCCTCCCCCGCATCAGGGGGAGACTACCTCAGCCACTCGGCCGGAGTAGGCCGGGAGATCAACAATGCCACCACCATCACTGCTACATGCACCACACAGGGTGGCAACACCTCCAGCCAGAATAGGCTCATCGCTAGGGCACTGAGAGGCGGCAAGGGAGCCGACTTCTCTGGTGCACCCCATAGAGACGAGCAGAATGGGCAAGGCATTGGACCGAGTCCCCGGGCATGGAAGCGGGGCGACAGGCAGGACCCCAGGTGCTCCTGGTGGGGGAATAGCCCTGCAGTTCAAAGGGGGGTTCCGGCGGCCAGTCAGGTAAGTGTCGTCTAATTCGCGTATCTTGCATCTCTTTGCTTTGTTTGGTTTTCTTGTAAATAGAATATTTGTTTGATGTGTTATGCAGCCGCAAGCCATCGACAACAGTACTAACCCTGCCGCCCAGTCAGACCATGCCGCAACCAACCCCCTAGCTGGTGACGATTGACGACACGACGTAGTCTGGGCAAGAGGAGGCAGCAAGCAGCACCGCAACGCTCACCGGGCCAGCCCCGACACCAACCCCTCAGCCAGAGAAGCGGATGGTGCCGTTTAGGGCGATCAAGGCCACGACAGGTCATCCGCCTCGCCGTGCATCAGACCAGGCGGAGCCAAGCAGGCCGACACCACCTGAGGAGATCGAAGAGGTGCCCAGGATGCCTAGGATGTTGTGCATGGACCTTCCCAAACAATGCATCCATATGACGCGCAAGCTGGGGAAGGACAAATTCGTGTCCTACGAGGAGATCCTGGACGACAACATCAATGCAAGTGTCCAGGACGCTGTGGAGGTGCTGCTAGATAGGATCAAGGTAAACCTGATCACCTTTTTCTTGAATGTTTTGAATTTGGTGCTTTGGAGTAAGCACGCTGATCAGCGCGTGATGTGTACAGTCCTTGCTGGAGACCAACGCTCAACGGGTAAGACCATTGGCCGGTTTGCAGCAACCTGGGAGGAGTGCAAAACCCTCCGGGTGGCCAAAGCCGAACTGGAGGCACAAGCCAAGGTCTACCAGGACCAAGAGGTCTGGCATGAGGAGGAGGCCGCTGCATTGCGCCAAAGGGAGGAAGCCCTGGAAACTGACAATGAGAGTAAGTTTCCTGACCACACAACATACGCTGAAATTCGCTGTAGACTGATATATTTTTGTGTAGAGCCAAACGGCTAGAATGAGGCCATGGCTCAGGAGCTGGCCAGCCTGCTGGGCCAAAAGGAGGCCGCTGAGGAGCAGGCGAAGGAGGACCAGAAGCGAATTGCTGAGCTTACTGGTAAGTAGAACAACCTAGAGTTGTTGTGTGTAGTCTGTAGCATACTAGGTGGACCAGGGTATGCTAACCACCTTGTTTTGTTATTGCAGATGTGAGGGACCGCCACATGATCCAGTTCTAGGTGCTGGAAGACTCCATCGCTTCCCTCCAAGGAAAGATCCGGACCATGACCAGCCACATCAAGCCGGTGCTGAGGACCATCTTCCAAGGAGAGGGGCACCCTGCCGACCCTGTAGGTGACGCCGTCGTCATTGCGGATCAGTGCCGCAGACTGTGGCTGACACTCTAGGAGTTCATTGTAGGAGCTGGGCATTATGTGGTTGCAACTGCGCTTGCCATGGTCCACTCCAGATACCCGGAGGTGGAGCCGCGCATGTTGCGCTCGGCATCGCGCCAGAGCTTTCTGAGACCACAGTCAAGGACCTATGGACCACGTTGGCCCCTGCTGCCACCAACCTTGTTGAAGACATGATGCTGATTGAAGATCCTACAGCAGGTGATGGTGGTCAGTAGGCCGAGTATTGGGTGCTCGGAAACTTTTAGCCTTTTGATGCAAACAAGGTAGGCATGTTTAAGCAGGTGATAAACATATTGCTAGTTTTTAGATGCATATTCATGCATAGTTCATTTTTCAAAAAATGTCAACAATTAAGTTTTGCCCCCACCCTCGAAGCGAGCTAACTCTGTTGGGTGACTACGGATGCACTAGTAAACAGTGTAGGACTGCCAGGATCACTAGGTACCTAGCACCGTTAGAGAGTGATTGCTAAATCTCCTAGTGCCATGTAGCGCAGAGGCTGTAACACATCATAAGAGGCTTTGAGATAGTGCCTTGTCAAGCCATTCTCGGCGGGCAGGAAACAAAGTTTAATTGTGACTTATGCAGGGCGCATGTATGATAGATGTGTGCATAAATGTAGAGCTATGACAGGGAAAAGAGAACAAAAAAGGAACTTCATTGAATATTTTATAATACAAAAACTGAGTATATATCTTATTTTATGGATAGAAGCATATAAGGTGGTCGATGTGCCACGAGTTATCTTCTTCTACACCCTTTATCATCTCTAACCGATAGGACATCAGGTGTGTGACAGCCTTGATCCTGAATGGACCTTCCCATCTAGATGATAGCTTATGCAGACCATTTGTGTTCTAGATTCGTCGCAACACCACGTCGCTGACCACGAACAGCCTGCCTTTGACATTGAGGTTATAGTAACGAAGCACAGAAGCTTGGTACTTAGCAGTACGAGCATAGGATTCAAGTGTGTGCTCTTCTTTGGCAATGATGTCTACTTCTCTAGCTTCGTTGGAGGCCTCTTCGTCGTAGTGCAGGACACGTGGTGAGAGAAAAGCAACCTAAGCTGGTAGGATAGCCTCGGATCCAAACACCATGAAGTATGGGGAGACTCCAGTGTTGCGACTGGGCTGGGTACGCAGTCCCCAGACCATGGTAGATAATTCCTTGAGCCACCGACCAGGTTTGAGATCCTTGTCGTCCCGGTATATGTGTTTGCGTAAGGCGTCGATGATCATACCATTAGCTCGTTCCACCAGTCTGTTTGCTCGAGGATGAGCGATGGACACATATTTGACTTTGATGTTGTTATCATCGCAAAAGTCAAAAAACTCATCACTGGTGAACTGGGAGCCTAAATCAGTGATGATGGTGTTGGGTATGCCAAACTGGTGGATGACATCATCAAGGAACTACACCACTTTTTCAGACATAGCTTTCTTGATGGCCTTGTACTCGATCCACTTGAAAAACTTGTCGATGAGCAGGTAAACGCATGTGTGGCCGCCAGGAGCCTTCTTGAAGGGACCGATCATGTCAAGTCCCCAGCATGAGAATGGCCAAGCGACCGGGATGGTCTGAAGTTCATGTGTAGGAACATGAATCTGCTCGGCAAACATCTGGCAATTTTTGCACCAGCATACATAGTCTTCCACGTCAGTGATAGCTGTTGGCCTATAGAACCCTGCTCAGTAGGCTTTGTCGACCAGCGTCCAGGATGCAGCAAGGTTACCACAAGTGCTAGTGTGAATATTCTTCAGAAGCTCCATACCCTCCTTCTAGGTGATGCACTTCTAGAAAATCATGGACCTTAGACCCCTGCGCATCAGCTCACCGTTAACCATGAGGTAGGCACGGGCTCTATGAATCAGCTGTTGGGCTTTAATCTTATCCTCCGGGATAAGGTGGTCATTCAGATATCTGACAAAGGGCTCTCTCCAGTCTGGTTAGGGAGGCGCTGCCTGCTTGGCTGGCTCACTACCGACATCAGATCCCTGTTGGTCGAGGTAGCTCTGCTCAACCTCTTTAGCTTTGCCCCTGAGGGACACTATCAGCTGGTCGATAGTGGTATTGGGCGCAGGTGCATCGTAAGCCTAATCGGGGATCAAAGGCTTAATCAAATCTTTGAAGAACACGCCAGGAGGTACCTCGGTGTGAGATGATCCAAGCTTGGATAGCTCATCAGCACCTACATTCTTGGTGTGAGGAATATGGGTGAACTCTAGTCCATAGAACTTGTTCTCCAACTTGCGTATCTCTGCAACATAGGCCTCCATCTTTTCATTGACTACATCCCAGTCCTTGTTGACTTGTCAAATGACCAGAGCAGAATCTCTGTACACCAGGAGCCGTTTTATACCTAGCTTGACTGCAATGCAGAGGTGTTGATACTAGATACGCACACGAAAGAATAATCTGCAAGCGCACGGATATCGGTGAGCACTTCACCCAGAAGATATTCCAGAGTATCATTATTTATTTATCCGCTAGGAGAAAATGTGCATCTGATTAACCCAAGTCTATACTTAACCCCTGAGCTACAGACAAGATAGCGAGATATGAGCGATATAGAGAGGATTACTCCATCAATCTTCCTCTAACCTATGGTAAGCTTTGCGAATATTGCTCAAAGGGGGGATACCTAGGGAAAAGACACCACAGAGAATGGCTCACTAATCCTACCAAACCTCCTAATGGGATGTGGAATACAGAGACAACAAGGTAACTGTCACTTCCCCCACTGCTACCACCGATCTGGCCAGATAGGGAGTATCTATGAGTGTTCCTAGCCCAAGCACCATGCTTACGGTACAAATGATTACTCTATTCCCTACCGGTAGCAAATAAAGTAAACTCGTAAACCAAAGAGCAATAATAACAATGAACTTACTAGTATGAGAAGTCGAATTGCCAAATGATCCTAGAACCAAGCCTCAGGTTAGGAGACTTGATCCCACAGGTATAACTAGAGAGGAGACACCGACATGCCGAGCTTCCTCAAACTCTACCTCCACCCTACATTCTCTCAACCTCTCTTGAATGCTAAGCTCCAGGGAGGAGATCCATTCAAGGGACCTCTCTCACCTGATCCTCTCTCAGAATAATGAATTAGGGTTTCAAGGGATGCCTCCTCTAGGGGTCAGGGGCCCTGCTTATATAGCCCCCTAGGATGCAACGCAGCCCTCAAATAAAATCGACCTTAATCAATGACTTAGATTAGACCTCAAAGGCGGTGGGAGCAGGATCCGCGAGACTGGACGTGATTGGTCCACCTCAGCGGGTGCCCGCCCACGTGGCTTGGGCGGCCGCCCGGCCATCGAGCCGGTTCAAGCTCCCCTTTGGTCCAGAGCCTTCTTGAACCTTTTAGATTACAAAAAAGTGCACGAATCTCGATTATCTCTATGTAAACCTGACATGTGGACCTTTCTTGGTTCTTTTTAGCTAACACCCTGCAGAAATAGAAATTCACCAAAACTCATGGAATTCCATTAGTATAACCCCTATATCTAGATGGTATTTGTATTTAGGTCCTTTTTCATGTTTAGTTGATGGTTAAAAATTAGAGTTAACTATCGTCAACAAGAGGCTGTGCAAGGCAGCTTCGTACTCGGCCACATTGTTGGATGCCCTAAAGTGGATGCGCAAGACATAGCGGAGCATGTCCTTGGAAGGAGAGATGAAATTGACCCCTGCTCTGGCGCCATCGATGTTCAAGGAACCATCGAAGTATCTACCAGTGGTCGACAGAGGTATTAGCCAGGGGCAAGTTGAGGTTCGTCCACTCCACAATGAAATCGACCAGGGCCTAAGACTTCACAGTCTTACAGCTATGGAAGTTCAGCGTGAACTCGGAGAGCTGTAACGTGTATTTAACAATATGGCCACTGGCGTCTCTATTGCGGAGAATATCGCCAAGTGTAGCTTCCACGACCACTGTGATCTTATAGGATTGAAAGTAATGGAGGAGCTTCTGCTTGGTGATCAGGAGCACATAGAGTAGCTTCTAAACGTGGTTGTAACATTGCTTGGTTTCGTTAAGAACCTCTCTAATGTAGTAATTGGGCACTGCACACCGTAGACGTGCCCGGGTTCCTCGCGCTCAACCACTATCACGGTACCGACCACATTAGTTGTGGCGGCAATGTAAAGGAGAAGCTCCTCGCCTTCTCATGGGAGCGTGAGAACTTGGGGAAGTTGCAAGGTACTTCTTAAGCTATTTGAAGGCATGGTCAGCCTCCTTCATCCATTCGAACTTCTCTTTTGCCTTTTCTCACCCATGTGGGAGATGTAGCGGCTCAGGGCCACCATGCATCCAGTGAGTTTTTAGATATCTTTGACGCTTCGTGGTGGTTGCAAGTCTAGCATGATTGGGACTTTCTCAGGATTTGGGCGTATGCCATCCTGGTTGACAACGTTGCCGAGCAGGATCCCGGAAAGCACGCTGAAGATGCACTTGTTGGGGTTTAGTTTCCACTAAAATTCATTGAGGGCCACAAAGGTTTGTTGGAGGTTGGCAACCAGTGTATTGGACTCCCTGGTCTTCAACACCACATCATCTACGTACGCCTCAACAAGGTCATTGGCGATCTCATGCTCGAGGCAGGCCTGGATGGCCCACTGGTAGGTAGCTCCGGTGTTCTTGAGGCCAAACAACATGGTCATGTAGCAGAAAGCACCAAAGGGGGTGATGAAGGCAGTCTTCTTTTGGTCCTCCTTCTTGAGGGCTATTTGGTGATAGCCTGAGTAGAAATCTAGGAAAGAGAGCAACAAGCAACCTGCAGTAGAATCTACAACCTTGTCGATTTGAGGGAGATGGAAAGCCTATTTAGGGCAGTGTTTGTTGAGATCGGTGTAATCAACGCACATTCTCCATTCATTATTCTTTTTGAGTGCAAGAACCAGATTGGCTAACCACTCCAGGTGATACACCTCTTTGATAAAGCCAGCTGCTAGAAGCTTGGCTATTTCTACCCTAATGACTTCCTTGCGATCACGAGCGAACCATCACATCTTCTGCTTGATCGGTTTAGCAGTCTTCGAGACGTCAAGGTAGTGCTCGACCTTTTCCCTCGAAACACCTGGCATGTCTGCGGGTTTCCATGCGAACACTCTGATGTGCTCTTGAAGGAACTGGACAAGCGAGTCTTCCTATTTGGGGGGAAGGGTAGCCCCTATCTTCGTGGTCTTCGAGGGGTCGGCTGGGTCGAGCTAGATCACCTTGTGCTACTTGACCTTGTTGGAAGGTCGTCGAGCTCTGACCAGGACCTTGAGGTCCACTGGGGGCACCTCCTTGATGCCCAGGTTGGTGTGCTCCATGGCATGCTTCAACTCCTTGAACTCTGCAGCTGCATAGGCATCAGACTCACACACACCATGAAGATGTTGCCACGCAGGGACAAAATGCCCTGCTCAGTGGGGAGCTTGAGCACAATGTACCCATAATGGGGAATCGCCATGACTTGGCAATCGCTGGTCAGCCAAGGATGGTGTGGTAGATGCCCTCAAAGTCGGCCATGATGAAGTTGACATGGTCGATGCGAAAGTGCTGCTTCGTCCCGAACTGGATGGGCAAAGTGATCTACCAAAGGGGATATGAGGGTTTGCCTGGCGTGATGCCCCAGAATGGGGACTCATATGGTTTGAGGTTCTCCTACTTTAGCCCTAGTTCCTTGAAGGCTGGGTAGAACAGAATGTTCAAGGCACTGCCTCCGTCAATGAGCACCTTCTCGAATCGGATGCCATCTATCATCGAGTCAAGGACCTGTGGGAATCGACCAGCATCAGGGATTTCAGCCCACATATCATTGCAGCTGAACGATATCGGCTGCTCGGACCAAGCGGGCAACTTGACATCCGTGATGAAATCGTCAGCCTCCTGGATGGCCATGATGGCCTGCGTCAGTAGCTTCTTGTCCCAGGCGTTCTCCAGTTTGACCTTGCCGCCGAAGATGACGGTGGACACATTCTTCATGGGATCCCTGTAGGCATGCCGTGGGTTTGGATCTTGAGCTTCTTCCTCATCGGTGTCCTCCTGCTAGATGGCATTCTTGGCTTTTCCTTTGGGGGCCGGGCATGGCTTCTTGTTGGCCGTCTTCTCGAGCGCGTCCGCTAGGACTCTGCATTTTCCCAGTGTGTGGCCCTTGCTAGGATGACGAGGGTAGTCCTGGCTAAGGACCTTGTCGAGTTCTTCATCATTCCTCCTCTTCTGGCCCTTCACCATGTTGACGGAGGAGTAATTGCGGTTACGCTGATGACCATTGTAGGTGTCCCGACCACGGCGCTTGAAAGAGCGATCGTCGTCTCGGTGGTCGGGGTCGCGGTTGCCACGACGATTGCCGCGGTGATCATCTCATCGATCTAGTCGGCAGTCTTGATTGCTATCGTGGTCATGGTCATCATCGCAGTGGTAGTTGCAGTTGGAGGGGTCAGGGTCGCCCTCGGTCAGCCCATCATCGAGGTGGGCGAACCTATGGGTGATGGAAAGGAGTTCTTTCATGGTTCTCGGTTGCTTGAGGAGCAACTCCTTCTTGAGGTCCAGACCATATGGTTGGACCAGATCGGCGATGAAGAGGTTGACTCCTTCCTTCGGAGTGACATCAGTCACATGATTCCACATGTCGGAGAAGCACCAGATGTACTATCGCAACGATTACCTTGGACAATGCCATACCTGCCCCAAGATGTACTTGGTGCTCGACTGAGCGCAGGTGGGTTTGAAGTTGTCAACAAACATCTGTTTGAGCTGAGCCCAACTGTGGATGGAGCCGACACACTGACGAAGGAGCCAAGAGGTAGTGATATTGCTCAATACTACCGGGAGGTAGTTGACCATGATGTACCCATCACTGCCAGTTGCTCAGAGAGCCACCTTGTACATCATAATCCAATGCTCAGGATCATCCTATCCATTGTACATCTTGACATCACCGATCCGAAAGCTCTTTGGCCAGAGAACACCTTGAGCTCCTCCGAGAACGGTGCTGGTCCGCTCATGTGTCGGCGAGCACGGTAACGTTCATCGAGGTGGCCATGGAGATCACAGTCCCTACATTGCTCGACTTCTTGATTGCGTTTGGCACGGCGATTGGCCTGTACCCGATTGCCGCACTGATGATTGTCTTGTTGGTGCCGGTCATCACGTGGCTCCTCGCATGGGGCATCATTGGCATTGGCTTGCCGAAGCTGCTCGACTGGAGGTCCTCCTTGGTTGGATTCATTGTCGGTGCTACTCTCTGTGGGTTGGTGATGACAACTGCGCCTAGATCGCCATGACCGATGTGACGTGGTCAACGAACTGACAGAGCGGAGCTGAACCACTTGTGCTTCGGCGGCGATCAAAAAATCACGGATTGCTTTGACCCCGGGTGTGTTTGGGGGAATGTTGTTGAGCTGATCCATGGCCACAACAATATTGGCCATGGGAGTTTCATGGACGGGTTGGTTTCCCACCATGTTGAACTCGCCGTTGAGGTTGCGTTGGAGGTGGCGCGGCTGAGCACCTACACCGTTGCCGTCATTGACAGCATCATTGCCACCATTATTAGCGATGTTTGCATCTTGTGCTTATAGGAGGCGTCGACATTCCCGATCAGCGTTGCGAGCTTTGCTTGCCTGTTTTTCCTACTCTGTTTCATTTGAAACAGGGGGCTCATTCACGCTGACCATGAACACCATGCCGTTGAACCCAGGTGGGATTCTGGGGGTATCCGATACCATGTTGGTGGACCAGGTCCAGTGGACCGGCATGGTCAAGCTCTTGTCCTTGATGTTCTCCTAACCTCAGACCTCAGGACTCTCTTTGTTGGAGAGGAGATACTTGGTAAAGTTGAAGGAGACAGAGGGCGTCTTGTTGAGCCCCGAGAGAAGATTGGACATGGTGTTGTCCTCGGGGATTGTTCTGTTCGATTCAGAAGGAACCTACTGCAAGGCCACCATGCCAACCATGGGTCTTGGATCTTCCGAGACTAGAACTAGATTGGGATCTAGGTCTAGGATATGGTCGTCACATCACTGGGGAGCAATTCGTAGGTTCCTCTCATAGGACGCGGCTGCATTACTCAACCCATGCGGGAAGACAGGTGCACTACTCGGGCCAGGAGCAATTGTATCTACTGGACCTGGTGCAGGTTGCATCTATTGTGCCTGTCGCTGCCACCTTTGATCTGCTCAGGCCTGGCGACTGGCGTGGCTGAGCATGCACTGGTGCTGGTACACATTGATGAATTCATCCAGCCTTTCTGGAGGCGAAGCATGCATAGCAACCGGAGTTGGATCTGGTCGGCGTGGGCGATGAGCTTGATTGTGCACAGGGCATTATTGGCGGTTCCCCTGGTTGGGCACAGGCTGTTGTTGACACTGTTCCACTAACGCCAGTGGTCCTCCTCTGTGGTTTGCAGGTGGTGCTCGGGCCGAAGCCAGATTTGGATCTGGTCGGCGTGGGCCACCGGCTTGGCCCCTACGTCCATGCCAGTGCCAAGCGTTGCCATCGTGACGGACAGGTGGCGGCCCATGAACCACGGGCAGACTTGGATCTGTGCGATGTGGGTGGTTGGTATGATTGTGCTGACGTGGTCGGATAGGGGTAAAGTCTAAGAAATCTGGGCCCTGGGCAAACCACTGATGAGCGGACTTGACCATGTTCAGGATCTCGATCAGGCCTTCACCCTGCTGATCGATCAACTCGATTAGATCAGAGTTGTCGATGTGCCTCCTCTGATGATGAGGAAGTCACCAGTTTTTGGTGGGCTTCATGGGCGGCACTAACGACACCGGGGCAGCCCCGGGGTGGCCCCGAGATCTGGTTTGTTAGTGAAGTGGTTGGTGCAGCCGGTGCTGGGGCCGATTGCACCACAGCCAGAGCTGGGACTGGCTGTGCTGTTCCCATGAATGTGAGGGACGTCACCATGCTGGTGGTCTAGGTGAACGACCCGAAGGTGAGGGAGATGCCCGCCTCAAAGTCCATGGAAGCCAGGAATGAAACCATCTGGATCGCCTGATGATTAGATCATGCAGCCCCTACCTGGGGCGCCACTGTCGATGAAACCTCCTTGGCAGTCTACCATGGGATACCCCGAGGTAGTAGATTTGCGGTGAGGGCGCGCTAAGACCTACGATCTAGATGTGAGACGCAAGACAAACAACCAAGACAACCAGGGTTTATCCAGGTTCAGGCCGCTCGGAAGCATAATACCCTACGTCCTGTGTCTCTGCTGCTGTATTGATGAGTACCAGAGTGCAATGAGATGAGTTTAGATTGCGTTCTAGGGGGTCCTTGTCCGCCTTATATAACCAGGGGACAAGGTTACATATCAAGGGTTTCCCTATGGTCGGTTACATTGTGTCGTATCCTTGGAGAACACAAACAGATCTAAGCGACTAAGACTCCTTGCATGCTAAGCAGCCTTCAGCACCCGAGCGGCCCACCGACCTGGGCGGTAGTGGACCACGGGCTCAGTCTTATCGTCTGGCCCAACGAGCAGGGGGATGATGGACTAGCCTTCGTCTTTTGGTCTGGGACTGCTGGACCGAGCAGCCCAAAGCCTGGCTGCGAGGGTATATGGGGTCTATACCCTCACACCAATCCCCCTATGGTAGGTGGGGCCTTCCTCCTTCTTCTAGAAGCACAGCCCACCTGTCATAGAGTGTGGGTAAGCTTGGTTTGGCCTATAGTTGGTTGGTTTGCTTCCTTTGTGGACCCACGGATCCATGTGACCTGAATATGAGCCATTGAGAGAAAACACACTTGTGATCCAAGGATGGAAATGAACTCTTGGGAGTGTGTCATGGATCATGGCACGTCAGCAAGGTCCTGGTGTGCCGAAGGTGGGGTCGGCCAACCCCAACCTTGTGCCCATCTCTTGCACATTGTCTCTAGAAGCTATGATATTGATGATTGTGAAGATGGTTTGTTAATTAGCCATACTTGGTTGGTTGCCCAACCTACATATGGAGCTTCCAGACACTAAAAGCTACCTATTCTGAGTGCCTATAACCAAATAATGATAAGTACATGTGGAACCAAGTTATTTGTACCTAAGTCACTATGTGTTTGGTGGTTTCCTTCTAAAAAGAATGTCTTGTTGACGGTTTTGATGGGGTAAAAACATGGTATAACTCTCGTCAACAAGATCCCCCACACTTAAGTATTTGCTCATCCTCGAGCAAAGGTTAGAGAGAATGATAAAATATGATTATGACATCTTTAAGATATTAGCAAACACAAAGGTTTACTCAAGACATATCTCATTCAAGTGGGTTATGTGGTATTGTCTAGCATATATCCTTCAGATGTTGAAAAAAAAATGGAACAGTTCTCAAAGCAAAGTCATCTTCCCATTTTCAGATCCATAGTATAGAGTTTTTGACAATGGTTTTAAAAGAAAGCACATAGTTCATTCTTACTCCTCAAATAGTACTCTTGAGTCTCTCAGTAAGTATATGATTCCTCACCAAGGCATAGCATAAGATTGCCTTCTGTTGTTTCATCCTACATCTGTCATGCTTTTGTGGGGCTAAGGTAGGGATAAACAAGGTAGCATACTTATATTGCATCTATTGTAAAGTGAAAATAAGGATCCAAGGAGAAGAATGTCATAATCTTAGATCTAGATGTGTAAGTGTGTGGAAATATGTGGACTAGAATGCTCCTTTATTTGATAAGATCTCTCTCTACTTTATTTTATTTGAGACATGGCTAGCATTTTTTCCTTTTTTCAAAAGCAATGTACCTTCATGTGTCCACCTTTTCTTTTTTTTGTTCTTTTGCATAGCCTTTGTGTCTCATCTACTAGACCACACTTAGAGAGATATTCTAAAACTTTAAAACATGGAGCATATTTATGATGGAGATGGATGGCATGTTTTTGCGAACTTCTAGTGTAGAAGTAGCATGTGTATATGTGTCGTGTATGTGATCTTGATCTTGGGACTATGACATAATTCTCTACTAGGGTCAACAAGGTTTGAACAAACTCAACACAAGTACAAGTAGCGTATATAGAAGGGGTTTTGAACATCATATGAACATATATGGCTTTGAGAAGTAAGCGACACTATGGTTTTATGACATTTTTAAAAATAAATCTCTAAACACTTTGAATAGAAAAGGTATGAATCATGAGCTAAGAACTATATCACACTTGTCAACAACTAAGTCAATATGATATTCCTATCAAGATATGTAACCCACAAGTATAAGCATATGCAAGAATTAGACTTTGTGATGCTTTTTTCCTCTAAATTTCATAAATCATGTCACTTTTTATTTTCAGATGCAAGTCTTCTTGTTTTTATTTTATTTCATCTAAGGAAAGCAAATAAAAGATAAAAGTAAAAATGAAAGAGAAGAGGGGGAGTAAGAGTGGCAAACCAGTCAAGAGGCATGTCGATGATCACTGGATGCTGACTGGTGGGTCCATGGCTCCAAGGTGGGGTCGATCGACCCCACTTCGGCTTGCCCGTTGCTGCCATTTGAATCCCCTCTGTTGAAAAAGTACTTCGGCAAACTTGTGTTACTGTTGACCGCCAAAGTGGGGATCAGCTGACCCCCTACGTGGGTTAGATTTTGTTGTGCCAACGTGTCAGGCCATGTGCTACGCTGTGGTATGTTAAGAAAAGTTCAGAGACGTAGTTGGGCAGTCGAATGACCCCCACACTTGGGTTCTTGAGCATTCAAAATTGCAAAGACATGGGAAACATCAAGTGCAGGTGTCCTGCTGGTGGCAAAACACCAGCAGAATGAAAAACTTTATGTTATTTGATGGATAATAGCCACAAGTTACAATGATAAGATTGAATGAACTTAGCTATGTGTCTAGCATATTTGTGAACGGGTTTGAGATATCTATGGAAAGAGGTCAAATGAGGAGCTCCTCGTGTCCCATTATTGTTTCTAAGCGTGCAAATCGCACTAAGGACCTTCTTCATGACTCTCTTCTCAAACAGTCATCCTTGAAATACCTTAACGGCTCATTGATTATGGAGGACTATCCTTCCATTGGATGGTCTTTGGGTGAGCTGGTGGAGTTTTACAACTACTTCCTCTCCTCTAAGGTGAACAAGGGAACAAAATGACTTCCCTTGTCCAAGCTTACCGCCAACTACCCTTGTGGTTCTTTTACAAAAGGTGGGCATCAAAGGCATGGTAGGGCTCTTCCTCAAACACAATGGCCTCCAGGTGTCCTCTGGTTTCTCAAACAGCTCTCCCACATGATTGAAAGGGCCTGTTGGTAGTCCTTAAGGACCACTTTTTACCACCAATATGTTACTAAAATAAATAGTACGTAGGGCTTTATAACTAACATTTCCACAAGTTTTGGTGTATATTTGACTTGCAGGTCTGACGCATTGAAATGCACAAAAATCACAAAGAAAGCGCATTTTAGAAATCGTATTCCAGAAAAGGAACAGCCAAAAGAAGAAGAGAAAACCCACCTCAACATCAGACTGGACCCGATCATAACCACAGTGGAGGTCCAGGCCCAAAGGAGAACCGACCACATGAAGGCGGTGGCTAGTAGGCCCACCAGGGGACCGACCGCCCCCATGGGCAGCCGCCCCCTAGCTGGCTCCTCCTGGGCCCAGCTCTCTCAAGCGGTTTGATGGCGGTATCCCATAGGTGGTTTCACCTACTTCCATGTTTAGCTCTGCTGAAACCGTCCTATGTAGCTATAAAAGATAAAACCCTCTCCCACCATCGATATAACAGGATATAATAGAGAAGAAGAAGGAGAGGAGCCACATTTTTTCCATTAGCTTAGCTTCTAGCTAGACTAAATCAAGGTTGTGAGAGAAAGGAAAGGAGTTGGAGAAGTAAAAGTGAAGTCGAAGTAGTTCTACCTTCGGGTGGATGAAGTGTCGGGCTTGTCGGCTCTCGCTCCAACTTGTACCTCTATGAACTTGCTACTTGAAGTAAGAAGTTCGAGCTCTACTTTGGTTTTGATTCATTAAAGTGAGTTACTTTCATTACACTATGTTGACACCTCTAACACCACTTAAGCTAGGTTGTCAACCCCAGCATGGCTCCAGAGGTGCTGGTATTAAATGCATATGCTTTCTAGAAATGAATAAGGAATCCGCAAGCACAAAGATAATACCGATGTAGCATATTAACCAAGAGTAATCCAGGTATTGTTATTTATATTTTTACCACTGGGAAGGGAATGCTTATGGATAATGAGTAATGAGCACTGCATGTGATAATGGAGAGCTTAACCGTGTCTTTATCTATCTTCTCATAAAGGGTAAGTGTCACATAATAATAATATATAAATATGAATGGTAAATAATAAAGGATAAATGAGAGCACATAGCCACATAAAATAATGATAATCATCTCAATAGAGTACTCTAAGTTTATAACACTAGCATGGACTAGGATGATCTACAAGAATAAATCCTAAGTTCTTCTAACTATAAAGTCAAAGCATACAATGATTAGTGCAATTACACCTAACAATCATGGCGGGAAAAGGTTATATCTATGCATAGTGATATTACCAAGAAAGATCATAAACAGAGTAATCACTTCCATGTAATAATGGTGTTCTACTAGTTCTATACTCGGGAGGAGGACTATAGAGGACTCAACAGGACTGTCACTCCCATGATCTACCTCATGATCCGGAATATAGGGTGTAATCACACATAAATACAGCCTAGGCACCACGCCTACACAATATTTATCACTCACCCATCGATCTAATGAGCAAGCGCTATATGATCCTATGCATAAACATAATTTTAATCCAACTATGCTAAGCACATAATCAAAGTAAACTAAGAACAATATAATTGAGAATATAAGCAAATAGAGCAAAGTCATTTCTGATATATTAGAATAGAATAAAGTACTATTCATAGTAGCAAGAACAATAATGAATATTACAAAGAAGTAGAAGAAATTACCAAGAATGCTGATAGATCCGGACTCCAAACTATGCTTGACTCCCTCTAGATCTATTTCTATGTAGCTATGCTACTAAACTATGGAGCTCTAATTGAGATGGTGGCTCTAAGGCTTCTCTGGAGTTGAGGATGAATTCTCCAAATAAATTCTTGAATGAATTAGGGTTTCTCCAATGGCCAGAGGCCCTGCTTATATAGCCCCCTAGGATGCACCATAGCCCTCGGATCAAACCGACCTAAATGGATGCTTCATATTGATCCTCAAGGTCGATGGAGGCATGATCCACAAGGTTGCTCTTAATTAGTGGAGCTAGCTGGGCGGCCGCCCATGTGGCATGGGCGCTCACCCATGCTTGGCTGTCATGTGGGCTCAGATTCACAGGGTTGCCTCCTCGAGTCTTCTAGAGTATTCTTGAGTTGCTGGACATGGTATTCTCTCTATGTAAATCTGACATGTGGACCTCTTTTGGTTCCTTTCTGATAACCCTTGCAGAAATAGACAATTACCAAAACTCGTGGAATTCTGTTAGTGTAACCCCCTATAACTAGATGGTATTTATGTTTTAACCTTTTCTCATGTTATGTTGACGGTTAAAAATGATACTTATCTACCGTCAACAAACTACTTATTTGTGGGATCATCGTTCGTCCTTTGGATGGGTGCTCTAGTAGTGGACTCCTGATAGAGATGGAAGTTCCTAGCCAATGCTAGAGTAGTAGTCACCTTCATAGATGTGGTGTCTAGGAGTCTACCTTCGTATGCTGCATGTCCCACGGGTAGAAGGGTAGATGGGTAGGTAGTGACAGCCCTATTCGTTCGTGACAGCAATCCCCCATGTACGGACATGGAGTAGAGCTAGAGACTGATATCGCTTGGCAGACCAAGTGCATCAGTGCCTAAAACAAGTAAGTTGTGGGAAAGTTATCAGCACTTAATGTTTCTAGCCTTAGTGAAACCTCTCCACCCGAGTTATCTCTCCTACCTTTTCTATGGTAAACTAGCCAAGAGTCAACTAACATAGACCGTTCCTTTGGGAAAATATGATACCCTGAATACTTCTAGGTGAAGTGCTACGACAGTACTTTTGTGCGCTTGTGGACTTTTCTGCTGATGCTAAGAAGCACCAACAAGCATTTCTGGCGCCATTGTCGAGGAACGATTGTTGTTTTTAATCTTTGAACCTAGTTGCCCGTGTATCTTTCAACTGCATCTTTCTTTTCTTTTATTCTTTTGTTCCTATGGAGCATCCCGCCATTTTCAACTTTTTTGCTCCTAAGGGTGAGTTCGCTAAACCTCCACAATTCATGAAGCCAATCACAACTTTGAGCGATGAACTCTGCCCAACTTTTATAGCTTTGGTTCAGGAACAAACCTTCTCAGGGTTAGATTACGAAGACCCATATCACCACCTAAGGGAGTTTGAGCAGCTCTGTGCATGCCTGACCATTGTGGGCATGTCACACGAAACATTGCGATGGAAGTTGTTTCCTTTCTCTCTTAAGAAGAGAGTGAAACAATGGTACACCCACAATGTAGGGAAGGTAGCTGGACTGGGAAGAATTGCGAAACAAATTCTGCATAGCATTCTTCCCTATATCCCGAATCACTGCCCCATGCCAAGAGATTCTCAACTTCTGACAACAAGAGAAGGAGTCCATAGGTGCAGCTTGGGATAGATTCTCAGTTTTAACAAGATCTGGCCCAGACTTGTCTATTCCCAACCATGTGCTCTTACAACACTTTTGGTTTGGGCTTAGCAAGGAATCTACCCTACAACTAGACATAGCCGCTAGAAGTTCATTCACGCACAAAACCACAGTCGAAGAAGAAGCTCTTCTAGTCCGCATTCTAGAGAACACTCCTTCGCTAGAACCCCTCCGAGTAGAACCCGACCTATGCCATGAGGAAGTCTCTTTGGCTGAGGTCGAACTAACTTTACCATCAGAGACACCCTCACTCGAACTAGAAGATCTGAAGGAAGGTTTCCATCCTTTAGATCTTCCATACTTCAAGGATGACTTTTTCGATGATTACAAAAATGTCTCAAAGTATGCGTACAGAAGAAACTCCCAAATCCATGTCACTCCTGAACTAAGCCAAGACTCTTTAAAAGAGTCCGTCAAGGAGTTGACAACCATTATGAGTAGCGAATGGACAAAGGATGGGGAATTTTTGTTTGAAGTAATTCAGATCCGCACCACTTCGCAACCCATCCATTGCAATATCCAAGAGGATTGGATAGAGATGTTGTATAACCCCACGGTAGGAGCAAAGTTAATGTCCACATCCTTTGCACGCACTCATCTGAGTGACAAGCAAATTGCTCCTACAACCTTAACTCTAAGAAATGGCTTACGTTCCTATAAGCCAGGGTTGGGGTTGGTTCGCAACATCAATGTTCAGCATGAAGATGTCGTCTCGACTTTAGACATCCACATCTTTGACGACATAAACTTCGGTGCACTAATTGGGCATCCCCTAGAGAAATTTCTCTTTGATGCACCAAGCACAGGGGAGTTGAACATAAAGATGAGGAGAAACACTTATTCCATACCATTCAATCGAGCCAAAAACTCAATGACAAAATCTCTCCCCTATCCTAACTTGCCCTAGGAGGTCATGTCAGTTTTACCGTTCAAATCTCTTGAGGATGACACAGGAGAAACTCTTGATCTTCCTAAAGAGGATGTACCGACTCCACCTTCGGTTGAGCTAAAAACCCTGCCTGATGGACTTGGTTATGTTTTTCTAAATGGCAACACAAACACTCCTGTCATCATTAGCGACAAGCTTTCAGATGAGGAGACAACTAGACTCATTATCATTGTAGAAAAGCGTAAATCGGCCTTTGGGTATTTGTTGCATGATCTTAAGGGGATTAGCCCAATGCTTTGCACCTATTGCATCCCTATTGACCCTGCAAGCATGTCTTCATGAGAACCACAACGTAGGCTTAATAATGCAATGCGGGAAGTCGTGAAGAAGGAAGTCCTCAAACTTCTTCACGCTGGGATCATCCATCCCATACCACACAGTGATTGGGTTAGTCCCGTCCAAGTGGTTTCCCAAGAAGTGAGGAATGACGGTAGTTGAGAACCCCAAAAACAAGCTCATGCCGCAACGTACCGTCATGGGATGGAGGATGTTCATTGATTACAGAAAACTCAATGCGGCAACAAGGAAGGATCATTTCCTATTGCCCTTCATTGATGAAATGTTAGAGCAATTGGCAAAACATTCTTTCTTTTGTTTCCTTGATAGGTATTCTGGTTGTCACCAAATTCCCATCCATCCCGACGATCAGAGTAAAATGACCTTTACATGCCCGTATGGATGTATGCATATAAAAGGATGTAATTTGGGCTTTGTAATGCACCTACTTCATTCCAGTGTTGCATGATGTCCATCTTCTCAGAGATGATCGAGGAGATCATGGAAGTTTTCTTGGATGATTTTTTGATTTATGGAAAAACTTTTGATAATTGTATTAAGAATTTGGATAGGGTTTTGCAAAGATGCCAAGAGAAGGATCTGGTACTTAAGTGGGAAAAGTGCCATTTTATGGTCCGAGAGGGCATCATTCTTGGGCTGTCGATGTTTTATCACCGATAGCCACCACCGGGGTACCCAGGAGGGTGTTTTTGTTTGGAGGAGCTTAGTGAACTGTGAAACTCAGCGATTACAGCAATAAGCTTGACGAGACAGACGATTTTATACTAGTTCAGGCCCTCGACTTGCGTTGAGTAAAGAACTTTACATCCAGTCCGTGTTAGCCTGTTGTGTTCTATTGATGAGTATGAGGGATTGTGTCTAGGTGTGTTCTGATTGTTTACAAGGGGTACCCTCAGCGTCCTTATATGGGGCGAGGCTAGCTGCAGGTTCTAGTTTTCCTAGTCAGATTCTAGGAATGAATCCTAAACTAAGAGTTTCATACTCTTTCCTATTACAATCCACCTAAGATATGGAAGTTTACACGTCGTGTTGCTCCGTGTTTGACTCGAATCGGACTGCGGGCTCTTCGATCCTCCATTCGTATTCCGTCTTCTTGGGGAACTTCCGGTGCCCCCATCGACAAGCCCCCGAGCATTCTAGGATTTGGAACTCGGAAGCCGGGTTCTTTCGAGGTGAAATCTTGGGATGCTCTTTCTTCTTGCTGCCGTTGTCTAGGTTGTTCAGGGAGTGCAATTTTAAAATAATGCACTCACTGAGTGTAGCCCTCGAGCCTCTTGTTTTTTGATACAAAAAGCTAGAGGGTCCATCATAGCCTTCATCATCTGGTCGTCATCTTTTTCTTTTTTCACGGAGTAAAATTTTGAAAAATTTGTACTCAGTGAGTGTAGCCCCCGAGCCTCTTTCTTTTCGGAACAAAAAGCTAGAGGGTCTTGATGGAAAATTGAAATGCATCTTCTGTTGAGGGACTCCTACAGCCCCCGAGTCTTTCCTGGGTTCTTTTTAGTATGAAAGAACTCGGGAAAGGGTTCTGGAGTTTTTCGCTGATGTAATTCTGCACTGATGTACTGTTGGTTGTTGAGTGATTTTACTGCTTTTGCACTTTTCTGGAATATGCTCTTAGAAATGCCTTCTTTGTCATGTAGTGTCTTTTACTGCTTGCCCATGACTTTTGCAGGTACTCTTGATGGCTTCAGTGTGCATGTGTTGTGATCCTGCATGCTCATTTGATCTCTTTAGAGCTCTGTTCTCTTCACATGGCTGTCTGTGCTTTTGATGCTCTTTTCTTCTGTGGACTTGGTCTTCATGCACCCCTCTTCGCCTATAAATATGGCTTCCTGGTGCCTGTTCCTTCTTCATCTACTTGTAGCTTTCTTGAGTTGCTTCTTCCTTTCTTCATAGCTATGGAGTTGCTGATGTGCGAGCTTAACGAGCCCCCAGGCTTGTTCTGTAATCTTCTTTAGCGAATGGTCTAGGTCTTGTGATAGGGGCTAGTGGCAGGCTAGTCTCGGAGTGGAATCACTTTGTTGAAGGTGTTGAGGCAGATAATGTAGGGCTTGTGATGTACTTGGCACTATCTCCGGTGCCTCGGGTTCTAGTGCCCTTCACCCTTGCTCCTTGTTGCCTTTATCTTGGTGTTAATGGGCTGTTCAGGTTGTTCATGCCTCATATGGTGTGAAACAGCCTCCGCTTTCTTCTCTGCTGTGTCATTTTGGTGCTGCGGTGTAGATCAGCTCGTGTTGGGAGGTTTATCTAGGTGCTACAGATGTCGTGGAGTGTGAAGACGTGGCTGTGACTCCTGTGCATCTGGTGCTCCTACCATTCTCAGCAACTTCAAATACAGATTTGCTGCGGTGATTTCATTTCTGGGGTTGTTCTCCTACATGTCAACATTGAATCTTGGTAGAGGTTTGTAACCTCAAATTCTACTAGGTTCCTTGTTGATAATGATAGTTAGACTAGGACTTTTTTGATGCCTGGGAATCCCATTAAGTCCCTGGTTGCTGCTTTGAAATGAGTATTTCTAAGTTCATCAGGTCTTGTATCCTCTTGTTCCCTGTTGTAATCCTAGTATCTTCTTGATCAGTGAAATGAAAAAGATAGTTGTTTATCCTTGTCTCCAATGACTATGCGAGTTGTTTGTTGATTGAAAGGCTGCTGTATGAATGTGATTCTGAGTGTTAGGTTCTTCTGAATCACGCAGGTTCTTATGAATTGTCTCCATATGCGAGTTTTTTGCAATCTATATGTACTGTCGTGACCTTCAAGTTCTTTGTTCTAATATTTGCCAATACTGGTGCCTTGTTGGGTTGTCATGACGTTGATCTGTCATCAGGTTGTTTTCTTTTTTGTTGTCGTGAAGGTAAAAAATATGCTCCAGAATCCTCTATTTTTCTGCCCATTGGGATATTACCATTGTCTTTATTACCGTTGGTAACCTATCCATTGCGGCCCTCCTGTGCTCCTGATTAGGCAACCATTGGCCTGTTGAGCCCTCTTAGACAAACCGACCCTTATAAATACTTCACCGCTTATCCTTCTCCCATACGCTTGAACCTTTGCCATCCGTAGTGTTAAAAATCCCCAATTTCTCTGGCTTTCGCTACTTCATGAAACCCTAGCTTGTCCTCTGCGTTCACCATGATCTGAGAATCTATCGCCTACTCTACAAGCTCCGATGGCCAAAACATGATCGTAGAGCAAGGTCAAGTATGTAGAGGTAGATGACAATCGACATTCTCAGCCAGTGATAATGGAGCTTTTCTTAAAGATGTATCTTTTGTAGAATGTGTGGCCGGCGCCAACGACGACGGTGACGGATCTTGAGCTGCTGGTGGAGCATGGTTTGCTGCGAGAGTAGCCGCTCTCTGGGTATGAATTGCTAGGTCAGCATTTTATTCCTACTCCTTCTCCTGATGAGACCATCCTCTTTGTTGCTGCTGGACTCTGTTTTCCTCCTTCTGATTTCCTTCTCAAGTTCCTCCAATTCTTTAGCATCCAAATATTCCATCTTTCCCCGAACTGGGTTCTTTATTTGTCTGCCTTTGCACATTTGTACGAAGTGCACATTGGGGTTCCTCCGAATCTCCTTCTCTTTCGACGCTTCTTCCGCTTGAAGCTGGATTCAAAGACAGTGCCCTTTGGTTGCTCTACAATCTAGATCTGTCAGGGGATGGCTGCTGAGCTTTTTACTCTTGATTTTTTTAGCAAGAAGGTTTGGGCTCCCAAGTGGTTCTATGTCCCCAAGCCTTCCCCTTACTTTTGTTCTGATCTTTTTGTTATGCCAGAAGACACTAGTCTCTAGTCCTAGAAACTCTCTGATGCTGAGCTTTTGGCAATCATTCCTCTTCTTGTTCACCTTCACTATGTGAGAGCACAGGGCGTTATTGGTCTTGGCGTTGTTGCCGGGTTCTTCTATCGTCTTCTATCGTCTCGTGCAACCTCTCATGTAGAGGGAGCACCTTGGTTTTGAGTATACCGGGGTTCACGACTCATCCTGGATCAAGGCTGAGGTGGAGCTGAGTGATGATGAGCTGCTGCTGTGCTTGAACGAGGTTCTTGGCAATGTTCCTTATGTCCCTCCTTAGATCAAGGAGTATTACTCTAACAACCCACTAGCTGCGGTAAGTATTTTTCTCATTGATTCTTTTTCATGCGAGTTCTTCTCTTTACTTATGCTAACATTTTGATGCTGCTTCTTTTTAGGAATTTGGCCGGAGCTTCATTATCTAGCTTCCTGCTACTGAGGAGACTGATTTGGTTGAAGGTGCTTCCCAAGGGGGTTCTACTTCTGCTTCCCGAAGACGATCTATTTCTTCTGAGTTTGGGTTCTCTTATACTATTCGTGAGGGTGGGTTTGAATCTATGCCTTATCAACCACACCCCAAGATTGTTGAAATGATTCTTGATACCAGGTGAAGGGGGTCATCGTGTCCTCCAGTGACTACTGCTAAGAGGGCGAGCCCGGTGGCTTTGGGTTCTCTATAGGTCAAGGGTAATATCATCATAGGTGGGGTTGATTCTGGGTTCTTTTCCTGAAGTTTTCCTTCTGTCACTTATCCTATCTTCTTTGTTTCTCTGTAGAGGGTATTAATGTGCTCTACCATGAGCCTAAGGATGAGGAGGTGCAGACTCCCCTTATCCGTAAGCCGTAAGTGCCTTGCAACTTCTTTTGGTCCCTTTCTGGTTCTTTCTCTTGCTGGCATTGCTAATTTTCTATTTTGATTTCTTCTAGCCAGACGAAGGGTTTTGGAACATCCTCTTCTATTTTTCCTTCACTTGCTGCCCATGTGTCTTCCATGGCACCATCTTTGGCTTCTATATCTCTTCTAGTTGCCCCCTTTAAAAGGGGTGTTGGGGCTTTCAAGCGCCCTCCGAGGTAATCTGCTTGCTGATCTCTTGATTTTTGTTCCTTATTTTGTTATTTCTTACACTTTTTCCTTGCAGACCTGGTGTTGTGGACTCATCTGGTGGTCTAGGTTCTTCTTGTGGATCAGCCTCTGGCCGAACCCCCGAGGATGAGTCCAAAGCTTAGAGTTCCTCGGCTGGTAAGCTTTCGCTAGTTCTTCCTGAGTCTTCTTCCTTGAATGTACTTTTCTTGATGATTCTGACTTGTTCGTGATGCTTCTACAGGACTTGAATTGTAGGTTGGCCAGATGACCACTATTGGCTTGGGGTCTAGCTCCATCTTGGTCGTGCCGCAAGCGTTTCCCGTGGAGGAACCCGCTGTGGTGCATTCTGAGCTTCCTTTTGCTGAGCCGGTGACTCGGGAGTTGCTGGTGCTGCTGGTATGGGTGGAGGCGTCCAAGGTGGTGCCGATTTGCCTGTGCTCACCTTGCTGCCCCCTGTTCTTTCTAGTCCAGTTGATCTAGAGATGAGCCGTCCCTACCGTCTGGAGGTGTTGAAGGCTTCCTTCGATGAGTTTGCCACAAAGTTTGGTGGCATGGTGCACGTAAGAACTCTCCCTTGTCTGGAAATGTGTTGATATTTTCTTTTTCTATTGCTATCTTTTGCTAATTCTTGGTTCTTTGTCTTCTAGTCTCTCTGGTAGGATCAGGACCTCCTCTTTGGTCCTGCTAAGGCTGCGACAACTGCTTCTAGTGCCACCGACTTTGAGCGGATTGAAAAAGAACTCGCTCAAATGTAGGTGAACCTTGATCACGAGCAGGAGCAGTGCTATGCTGTTGAGACTGCCCACAAGACTCAGCTTGCTGAGGAGCGGCATCATCGGGAGGAGGCGGTGAAGTTCACTACTAATGAGGTTCAGGCCTTAAAGGCCTAAATTGCAGGTACTTCTTCTTCTGGCGAGTTGTTTTTCTTGTGTTTCCACCTTGTTGGTTGCTGATTCCTTCTTGGCTTTTCTTGTAGACATCGATTTTGAATGGCACAGATGCACCAGGAATCGGAGGGAAAGAAACCCTCAAGTCCTCTGAGAATAAAGCTGAGTTGGTAAGAGAGTTGCACCCTCGTTATGATGATGCTAAGCGAAGCCTTGGCTCATCAGTTCTGCCGAGATGCTAATAGAGATGTTTTTTAGGCCTTGAAGACTGTTCAGGAGTTGAAGGGCCAATTGGAAGTGGCCAACACCAGGTTCCAGGCACTGTGGAAGGCTATGACCTACCTCTTGTCCTTTATTAGACATGAGGGAGGTCAGGCCCTTTATGCTGATGTGGTGGGTTATGCGCCTCTGATTCCGTCGCGGTTCTTCTCCTTCATGAAGGATAGTTTTTGGACGTGTGCAAGCAAAATCTTGTGACACATCCGGGTTCTTGCTCCTGAGGCTGAGTTAGAGAAGATGGTTGAGCCCAATCTGTCCGAGGAGTTCTTGAAACAGGTTGGTGACTAGGAGGCAGGGCTTGCTTCTCTTGTGGAGTGAGTTGTAGATAGGATATATTTGGGTGCTGATCCTTCTGCTCCTGTGCCTTGAGCACTTTCTTGTAAGGAACTCCCTGTATAAAATGCTTTTTTTCTTCATCATGAGTATTCTTTGGCCCCTTTGTGATACTTCTTGGTTGTGTGGGCTTTGTCTCATCTAGTTATGTCTTCAGCGAGTTCTTGTTGTACGGGCTTCGTCGGTCTTGTGTTGTTCTTTGGTAGGTACTTCTCTTGAGTAGTCATTCGCTTCTGTTGCTTCATACTATCCATTGCATCATGTTGCTAGCAGAAGTGTAGTGGCTAATGCTAAGCCAGTGTTGCTCTTGTCTTGAGTTGTGCTGCATCATGCTGCAGTGCAATGTAGGTCTGATCCTAAACCTGCATGGTGTGCCTGAGTTTAGCCTAGCATGTTGTATCATGAAAGAAACTCTCTGATCATGAACTGACACAAGTGCCCTAATTCACCCCAGAGAGGCCCCGTCCTAAACCAACATGAGTACCCTGATTTAGTCTGGTGCTCTGCATCACACGCAGGCAAAGGGAGCCAAGAATCTTGGACTGACACGAGTGCCCTGATCTTGCTGTTTGTAGCAAAAAGGACTTGACTCTCGAACCAACACTATGTTCCCAGGTTCAACTGCATCACATCGCATTAAGAAACTCTCTAATCGTGAACTGACATGAGTGCCCTGATTCACCCCAGAGAGGCCTGATCCTGCACCGACACGAGTGCCCTGATCCAGCCCAGTGCTCTGCATCACATCACAGGCTAAGGGGGATGCGAAAAACCTAGGACTGACATGAGTGCCCTGATCTCGCTATTGCAAATAGGATTTGACTCCCGAACCAACACTACATGCCTGGGTTCATCTGCATCACATCGCAGAAAACTCTTTGATTGTGAACTGACACGAGTGCCCTGATTCACCCCAGAGAGGCCCAATCCTGGACCGACATGAGTGCCCTGATCCAGCTTGGTGCGTAGCAACTCCTGGCGGCGCAAAGCCTGACCCTAAAGTGGTACTATGTACTCAAATTCAGGCAGGCATGTTGTGAGATCACCTCACAACGCGATTCTTGAAGTGGCATTATATGTTTGAGTTCTTGTCATCTTGTCGCAAATGTATGACTGTTGGCAGCGAGTTATTCTGGTGGAGTTTGAATATTTATATTGCATCGTTGCGGGTTCTTTTATAGGACTTTTGCTAGTTGTAGAATCTTCTCAGCTGACTGATGTGCCAAGTGTTCTTCAATGGAATTTCTTCATTTTTCATCAGCTCATATGTTCCTGGTCCAATTGCTCTCTTTACTTTGAGGGGTCCCTCCCATGGACTGAGTAGTTTATGTCTTCCATCTTTCTTTTGGATAGCTAAAGAACTATGTCCCCAGGTTTTAGGGCCCGGGGTTGTGTGCTCTTGTCATAGTGCGTTTTTAAGCCTTGTTGATATCTTCTGTTTTGGAGGACTGCACATTCTCTAACTTCATCTAGTGAATTGAGTTCTAGGCATCGTGTTTCTTTGGCTTCTCCTTCTTCATATTGCTCTATCTTTGGTGATGTCCATATCAAATTGGCTGGCAGTATTGCTTCTGATCCATAGGTGAGAAAAATGGGGAATATCCGATTGATCTGCTGATCTAGGTTCTTAGTCCCCAAACCACTTTTGGTATCTCTTCAATCCACTTTGCTCCATAGTCTACTAGCTCTTCATATAGTGTTGGCTTTAGTTTTTGTAAAATCAACCCGTTTGCTCTTTCAACTTGTCCATTGGCTTGTGGGTGGGTGACAGATGCAAAATCTATGTCGATTCCATAATCCCTTGCCCATGATGTAAACTCCTTTGCGGTGAACGGTGATCCTAAGTCAGTGATGATTCTGTTGGGTATCCTGAACCTCAACATGATGCTTTGTATGAACTCCACTGCCCTTTTCTGTGTTGTATTTGACCCAAGGTTTGTATTCAATCCACTTGGTGAACTTGTCGATTGCAACAAAGACGTATTCGAATCCTCTAGTTGATTTCTTTAGTGGTCCGACTTGGTCCAATCCCCAACAGGAGAAGGGCTAGGACAGTGGTATGCATATGAGGTTGTGTGCTAGAATGTGTTGTTATCTTGCAAACATCTGACATTTCTTGCACTTCTTGACGAATTCTTCTGCATCATTCATTATGGTGGGCCAGTAGTATCCCATCCTGAAAGCTTTGCCCAACAAGGTTCTTGAGGCCATGTTATTATCGCAGCAACCTGCATGTATTTCGTCGATGATGTTGATTCCTCTTCCCCTTGTTACGCGTTTGAGTAGTACTCCTGATGGAGCTGCTCTTCTATATGGCTTGTCTCCGACTAACACGTAGTTTTTGCTTCTACGTATTAGTTGGGTTCTTTGTGTCTTGTCTTCTAGTAATGTCTTATCCTTGATGTAGTCGATGAATTGTTGCATCCAATCTTCGTAGATTACCATGACTTGTCTTGTAGAAGGGTTTTGATCAATCTCCATCGGGTCATCCTTTGGTTGTCCCGGGCGATCGTTTGTCTCTGGGTTGTTTGATGGATGGCTCTTTTAGCTCTTCGACGAAGATCTCCGGTGGTACTTTTACTTTGTCAGACCCTAGCTTGGCCAGGGTATCGACTGCTATGTTTGAGTCCCACTACAAGGTTTTCCCCCTGATGCAACAACCTAAAAGTGTTGCCATAGACCAAAAGTGTTGCAATAGACAATATGGCAACACAAAAAATTTGGTTGCAAGGTGTTGCCACTGATGTGGTAGAAATAGGTTTGCACAACACTTTATTTTGGTGTTGCAATAGATTTTCCTCTTTTGCAACACAATGAAGTGTTCTTGCAACACCATAAAGTGTTGCAAGGCATTGTACACGCAACCACCATGGGTGTTGCAATAGTAACTTTTGCAACACACCCGGTGTTGCCAAAGATATCGATTGCCACATACCTAAAGAGTGGAAATAGGTGCACTAGCAATGGCAATGGGTGTTGCAATACACCTTATTGCCACACATCAATAGCATTGCAATAGATGCACCCTCTATTGTCACAAACCACGACAAATATTTGGTTGCTAGAGATAACCTCTATTGCCACGACAAATATGGTTGCTAGAGATAACATCTTTATTGCCACACTAAATATTATGGTTGCTATAGATAACCTCTATTGCCAAGATTAATACTTGGTTGCTATATTATACCTTCATTGCTACACTTACTTTGTGTTGCAAAGACTATTGCCACACCCACTGTTTTCTTAATACGAGTTTTTTGCCACATCATTTGTTTGTTTGTTGCTATAGCAAATATTGCAATGCCAAATTATTTGGTAGCTTCAAACAATAATTGCACGTCGAATAATATACGACGAACAAAGCATTTAGGCATCCATTAAACCAAAATATGCTTCGTTCATACATATGATTAATGAAACCATGTCGAACTTAGTCAATAACACATGTACAGCTGAAACACATAAGGTATATGACACAGACTAGCTAGTTTGAACACTTCAAAAATGTAGTGAGCTATATACATTGCAAGAAAGGTTGCCTTGTCCCACCAATCGTGCACTCCACTCAAACTCCATCTTGCTCCTAAAAAGAATCAATAACATTGGTATTACTAATTAATAATAATTTACAACAGAAATGCATAAATTGACCAGAGTAAAATATAAGAGTGCTTAAAGATCATATGTACAAGGAAAAGCCACAAGTTCATCAGTTCTGACTAATTTTTCCAGTCTTGTATTGAACAATAGTTAAAATGCAATAATTTTATAGATATTAGAGTTAGGTTAGATTTTGTACCATGAAAAGCCACAAGTTCATCAACTCTAACTGGTTTTTCCAATCTTCTACTGAACAGTCACTATACATAGCTTGCCGACTTAAATGCAATATTTTGACACATATTATAGAGTCAGGTTAGATCAGACAATCTCGAGTGCATACATGATTGAATATATTGAAACCACAACATAGCTTTAAGTCTAAAATATAGTAACAGAACAAGAATTTAAGAAAAATGGAGCGTACAACTGATCACAGGATGACTGAAGCCCTTTACAAAAATATTTACCCTTTCCAAGCTAGTAGGTTTCTAGAAAAGCAAGATGTGTATCCAATTGCACAATTAGAACTCTAGGCATATCTAATTTTAGATAAAAGGTTCAGTTAACACATCAAAGGCAAAACATCACCACAAGCTAGATCTTAATGTACACTTTTACAGACACCCTACAACTGACTAGATGTTAAATGTATGTTGCTTTGATAGATACCCTACAACTACTTTTACAAGACAACAAAACTGAAAAATAAGCATGTGGACAAAATCTGTGAATATAACTTACATAGTTCTCAATAGATTTTACAAGTCAATTGCACCATGCCATGTTTGTTGCAAAGCTAGCACAAGGTGGCAAAGCACCCCATCATCAAAAAAAGGGTGGCAAAGCAATCTAAACACAATACAGACAACTGTGCAAAACCAACACAATACTTTTAGATGTAGGTAGTTCAAACATCAAGATCCACACTGATAGTACCTAAGTGCTATCAGCTCCAAGAAATGTCTAGAGATGGCTAGTTTAATGTTCTGACGTTGCATCATGGACTTAGTTTCAAGTTCTCACATTGCAGAATGGACTTAATGCACTGAGTACAGAACCACTAATTTGCAATGTGGAACTGAATCAGTAGCAAATAGTTAGACTCATCTAATTCATCGACTTTGAAGTATTGACTTGTGTTGACGCTCCTTATTGTCAATTTCTAACCACCAACTATTGCATGATATGACATGAAATACATAACAAAGCATAGTTGTAGGGTTTGAAACTAACAGGTTCCACGAGTTTTGGTGTTCTCACTTGTTTTGTAGGAGATTGAGTTTTTCACTGAATAAAGCACATCAAATGACGAATTAAAGGACACCATTGTGAAGGTCTCATCGAGCTGATCGAAAAGGATATATTATTTGCTATATTTGGAGCTCGGAATAAAAAGATATTAATTTTACAAATAAAGAAAAAAAGCTTCCATTAAAGAGCTACGGGATTAATTGGGCTTAAATCAGAATTTGGCCCATTAAGACCTATGTGCACTTTAATGAGATATGGTGGAAAAGTATAGTACCACATCGCTAATCCAAGGAGGAGGCAAGGCCAGGCGCCCCATATATACAGCCCAGGACCTCCAGGTGCCACACACCATCATGGATGAGAGAGGTGTCCCTCGAATGGATAATATTTCAACTCGAGAGAATTAGGGCTAGACTTTCTAATGTAGTAGATTAGTTCTAGATGAGAGTTAGGGAGAGCGAAGCTGCACTTTGGTTCTAGAGAAGTCTTCAGGGGTCTGGTATATCTTTGTATCTCTTCTTTGTAAGACTTATGCTTTAATATTTATTTATCTTCTCCATTTACTTTATGCCTTCCATGTATTGTTTAGTTTAGTTGTTACATCTTGACATGGGATCTCCGCTCGCATCGAGTGCTCTAGTTATAAATTGTGATTAGAGTAGTAATTGATAGTGTAGACATGGTGTCTAGACTAGAGGTTACTTGAGATTGCACCCAATCCCATGGATTGTTGTGGTAGCCCCAGGATCATGATAGTCCTGATGGCCGACGTATTCCACCACATTCGGATTGGTGTTTGTAGGACCGTAGCTGGACCTTCCTAGCCCCCTTCTCATCCCTTTTCGTGGCTAGTGCTCTGGTGTCCTGAAGTGTTATTGTGTGACAGTTATATCTATCCCATATTCCTTAGAACCCAAGTAATAGAGAAGTATTTAGGAACCTTGATCTCTCCCGTTGTCCTCTCACTAGAGCTAGTTACTCATTTATTATAGAATTCTCCTGTGTATGAATACTATTTATAATTCCTATCATATATCATTTACCCCTGCTTTAGTCTAGTTGATATATTTTGTTAGTAGATACATGATGGTAAATTATCAGAATCTTTAACCCTAGCTTCCCTGTGGTAAAATATAAATAACGATACCTAGAATACTCCCGGTAAAATTCTACATTGATGTTCTGTGCGCTTGCGGAAATCTTTCATATTTTATTTGCACTAACAAATGTCAACAAGCATTTTTGGCGCCGTTGCCGGTGAAGCAATCGGTGATAAGATTTTGATAATGATATTGATATCTGCTAATTAAATGAATCACTAGATTTAGTAGGATTACCCCTTGTTCTATTGAGTGTGGAATAGACAGGGCATCAGAAGCCGTTTCGACCTTCCTGCAAGATTCCACAAGAAAAAAATAAAAAAATAATTGAAGAACCAAGGTTTGAAGAAAAGGTCATCATCACAAGAATTCAACTCACATCCCAAGTGATGAACATAAGTAAGTTGCACTACTCACAAATTTCTTCTTGTGAGTCATGGTAAGTATGATCAAGAAGGTGAGATAGTCTTGCTCATGGACTTTAAATTTTATGAGTAGTTATCCTTTTAGTTATTGCATCCCAGTGTATGTTTACTTTCAATAATCCAAGCATTTACTCCATCTAGTTTGATTTTTGTTAATTCCATAGCATGTTTAGTTTGTTATATCTATGCCATTGCATCTTAAAAAAATCATCACCATGACCATACTCTTCCATATCTATTTGAGTAAATCTCTATAAGTGCTTTCATGCTACCTTTGTTTACTATAGTATGCTTTGGTTTAGAAGTATTAGCTATACTTCTAAAGGATTTTAAATTAAGAATGGTGTTTAGGTTAAAATGCATTCCTTAATTAAATTAGACATGGAGTCTAGTTTGGTTATTGAGCTAAAAATTGCTAGAGTAGACACTGGATATTTTGTTAGACTAACCCCTGCAGAAAATGTACAAATCCAATTTGGGAAAGTCAAGAGATGAACTCACATAAGAGATGAAGCAAGGCATATGATGAACTCCAACAACTTCATGCAAAAGACATAGCTCATTCATAATAGAAGAACTGTAAGTATCAAATAGAACTCATGTTGTCTTTTGCTACAAGTTACCTTTGCCTTGAACATGCTAGAGTGCCAAAAAATGAATAAATATAAAAATAAAAAATATAATAGTGGACAATAGCCCCTACATCAAATTTGCGCAATCCTTCGAGTATGTCTCCACTAACATTTTATAGGAAAAGTACAAGACACACATATTCATGGTGTGGTAAGAACTTGCCAAACCACCACCTCAGAGAGCAAAGGAGACACCATATAGAAGATCTTCATTAATAGCACTCACTCAAGAGAAGTGGATGAACAAGGCAACAGGTCATGAACGGTGTGTTGAAGACGACTTAGCATGAAGTTTTCCCCAAAACTCAAGCTAGGATGAGAAGAGAAGAGGAAATAGAAGGAGTGTAATCTAGAAACAAGATGAAATTCAAGATGAGAAAATTGCGAGCAAGGCAAGCTTCAAGAAGAAGGAAAGGCCCACCAAAAGTCATCTACCTCTCATCAGATGGTCTCATCAGGCTCCAATGATAAAGGTAACATCTTAAGGTAAGTGGTCACTATTTAAAAGCTATACCATGACTGTTTCTTAAGCATGTGCGTAACACCACTCTCTTAATTTCATAATCATCATGAAATGAGCTAAATGTTGCATTTCTGATTTTTGGAAGATGATAGTCAAGAAAATTCTAACAAACTTTAATCCTTCCATAGCTTAAACATTTCCACTCCTATGTCAAAAGTGTTTAAATGCAATATTCATGCTCATCCTTCTAATCTTGCCACCCATAAAATGAACAATGCATGTAATATCCTAACATGTTCAATGTGCTGAGGGTTAGAATGAATAGGGTTATGGTTCTATTGGTGTTTTTCCATCAACAGGACCCATGCACTTGATCTCTACCTTGTTTTTGCAATCAGGACACACTTCGAGTAAACTTGTGGGTGGCGAATACTTGATCTAAGTCTAGGTGATTGAAAGATATGATATGAGAAGGTATGAGCTACTATTTATCTTATTCCTGGTGACACTTGAGTTCTGGAGATTTATCTTTTGAAAAACTTTAAAATGCCACATGATGAGTTCCTGTATGATGAGAGATTAAATTCCTACCACAGCCATATATGCATGCTTGTTAGAATAGGACAAACTTCCATATTTATTTACTGCTTGTGTGCATTGAGTTTGGTC
>CM041642.1:35772594-35796580 GCA_023333625.1 Bothriochloa decipiens | reverse complement strand
AGCTGTGTTGACCCTTAGGGGCTTTTCATGTGGTTAAAATCAAGATTTCACACACACATGCACCCCTTATTACTTCTACCCTGGAAGTACGTACCACCATATTCACCTATTTAGATCCACTTAAAAATGTTCTACTCCTACACTGGGAGTGAAAACCAAAAATATTCCCCATAGGTATTCCTTGTTTGCTAGCCAACTTTCACAAAGTAAATGCTCCAAGTTGTTATCATTCTTCCTCTCAAAAGTTCCATTGCATTAGAGAGTGGGATTTTAAAAAAAATGTGAAAAGAAAAAAATATATATAAAAAATGTGATGAAAAATATATATAAATATAGCAAAGCCCCAGTTTTCCAAATCCTTTGAAGTTCCAATTTGAGAAAAGTTACCCTTTGTAAAGGAGCATTGTAGAATTAGGTTTTCACCCCTTCTTTCTTCCAAAAATATTCTCTACCATATTGTTTGCAACCACACATGCACATCTTGATTTGATTGTATGATGAGTTCCTCTGGATCCATGGTTGGATTGAGCAACATATATATTGCAAGTATATATGAGTTGTTTCTTTCCCACCTATGAACTCCACATAGTGAGAGAGATGAGGCACAATGTTACTCTACCTTATTCCAAAAATACTACAAATTCTGAGAGAAGGCAAAAGACCATTGTTGCCTTGGTGAGGATCCATAAATACCACATACGAGAGACTTGAGAGGGCCATACAAAGGAATCTTTAAAAACTTACAAAAACTCTAGAATGAAGGTTGATCAAAGAACTTGAAACACAGTGCTTGACTTGACCGTTCCATCTTCTAATTGCTCAAGACCCAAGTGAAGGCCAAAAGCTCCATAGTTGAAGGTAATATGGGTAAGTTTGAAGTCAGAATGGTTTGCTCTAATTTAGAGGAGAGTTCTTGTTTGAACGCATGTGTACTTTTGAGGCGTGAAAGCATTGTAGCAACTCCTGATCCATTGTTGAAATTAGCTTTGCTCAGGGACTGGCAAAAGGGTAAGCTTGGGGAACTTGTTGACGCTCCTTATTGTCAATTTTAACCATCAACTATTGCATGATATGACATGAAATACATAACAAATCATAGTTGTAGGGTTCGAAACTAACAGGTTCCATGAGTTTTGGTCTTCTCACTTTTTTGTAGGAGATTGAGTTTTTCACTGAATAAAGCACCTCAAATGACGAATTAAAGGACACCATTGCGAAGGTCTCATCGAGCTAATCAAAATGATATATTATTTGCTATATTTGGAGCTCAGAATAAAAAGATATTGATTTTATAAATAAAGGAAAAAGCCTCCATCAAAGAGTTGCAGGATTAATTGGGCTTAAATCAGAATTTGGCCCATTAAGACCTATGTGTACATTAATGAGATATGATGGAAAAGTATACTACCCATCGCTAATCCAAGGAGGAGGCAAGGCCAGTTGCCCCCATATATACAGCCCAGGACATCCAGGCGCCACACCATCATGGATGAGAGAGGTGTCCCTCGAATGGATAATCGTCCATCTCTTTGTTGGCCACTCCACTAGAGGACCACCCAGCCGCCACGTGGTCTGACATAGGTTCATGGTAGCCGTGGTCATCAGAGTCTGAAGAATCTTCCATTGGTATATTGAAGGCTCCTCCAAGGCCAGACTACTTCTCTGCCTGCTCTAGGGCTGCAACATCCGTTTCGTGGTTGTCTCCATCCCTTATGGCTAATAGCTCCAGCGCGGCCCTATGGGCACGCTGTCCTCGACGACAATTGTCCGGGATTGCTGGCATGTAGGTCAGAACCTGGCAGGGCGACTCATAGTACTCATCCTTGTTTTCACACTAAATGTTGTGTAGCATATAGCTGATGATGTGAGGGTACACCTGCTATCGTCCAGTACTGATAGCGTCAGCTATCACATCCTTGATCTCTGACAGGAAAAAGTGTAGGAAGTAGAACTGCTGGCCTGTCCATATTGATAGTAGGAGCCACCGTTGCAAGCTGGTCAACGACTCCCTGTTGCCGCCACAAGGCAGCAATGTCTTCCTCAGCGCCATGTGAAGAATGTAAACCTCTGGACGCAGTCTGTCCGGTGTACGCAAGGAGTTGTTGGTGAAGGGCTCCTTGAAGAGTGGCCAAATCTGCTCATCTATCAGAAAAGTACCTCCAGCCCTACTACGACGCAGAGGAGGAGCATCTTCATAGACTATCTAGTGGAGCTTCCTGTCAAAAGTGGCAACCCCGAGGATTTATTGCAGGAGGTCAAGAGATATTCGTTCTGGATTATTACCTAGCATGAAATAGATGAATCTATGTTCCGGATGAATCCACACTGTTGCATAGAACTGACACACCCACCTTGGCACAATCCGATCAACCTTGCTAAAAAGGTGAACGAAGCTCGGGAAACGCTCAAAGAGTGGCCGGATGGGTATGCCAGCTGCTCTCACAAGATCATCCCACCCAAGTACCCTCTGGTTTGCTAGTGCAGTCCCTCTAGCATGGTAGCTCCTGAAGAAACTCTCCTGAGCAATAGTCCAGAACTCACTTTTTGTACCAAGTTCTCTAACTAATGGAAACCAGAACTCAATTTTGCACAACCTGATGCTCTGTATTTTCTTTGAGCTGTAATCCTGAAAGTTGTAAAACTGAACCTCGTACTTGTTCTTAGTGTTACTACTGCTCGCACCAGCATTGCCAGAATTCAAGCCTATCATCTTGCTCCTAGTACCACAAGCTCTGCCACCATTGGAACTCAAACCTCCACGAGTGCGAGGGCGCAGAGCAACATCAGCTGCTGATTTCATCTAGGAGGGTGCAAGGGTATTGGTCTGGTTTTGGGAGTGGTAAAAGGCCATGTCCTTTATTTGTTCCTTAGTGAGCTCCTCCTCTCGGAGTTCCATCCCAGCGCTCTCCTCACGCAGCTGCTCTTTTTGGGACACTCAATTCTGTCTACGAGAATGCCCGGATTCCAGGGCGAGCATAGCTTTGGTTGCTTGCTCCTCTGCTTGTAGGAGGCTGTTAGTATTCCTCTGCCACCTCCTTGGCCATGGTGATGCTTCTTCCTCTGATTCTCGGAGACGATGAGCCTACCTCTAGCTCCTTTCTCACTGAGGTGCTGCTAGTTTCTCCACTTCTTGAAGACTGTTTGCCGTCCGCTGGCTCCTTCTGAGTCTGGGTGGAGGACTCATCCTCATCCTCGTCGTCGTCCTCGTCCTCGTCTGTGTAACCACTCACGTCATCTGAACACTCAACAAAAATTTTACAAAGGTGTTCATCAAACACCGTACATGCATGAAGAATCAGAGGAGACTACAGTGTAGACGACCTCACCGTGCAAAGTCGACAAGGCGATTGTGATCCGTCGATCCGGCTTGCTCGCAGAAAGAGGAATTCAGCACTGCGAGATCCCGATGCGGGAGCTCCGGGTGGTCCCGAATTGGGGGTGGGGAGTGGTTTCGTTGTGCCTGGGGAAGGGGGGAGGGTAGCAGAGGCACTAAGTTGGGTGGCGGTGCGGTGGAGGGGGCGGATAGGGATAGAGGAGGCCGATCTACGATGGACGTGATAGACGAGAGAGTAAAAAACTAGGGAGAAAGTAAAAGCGGAATTTCTTTTGCAGAAGGTGAATGGCGTGCTGGGCCCATCTTCATGCAAGAGGACACTAATTGCTGTCAAGGAAAAGCTGTCCAAGTAAACCCTCTAGGCCCACCGATAGGTGGGGGATGTGTAACCACTCGCGTCATCTGAACACTCGACAAAAAATTTACAAAGGTGTTCATCAAACACCATACATGCATGAAGAATCAGAGGAGACTGCAGTGTAGACAACCTCACCGTGCAAAGTCAACAAGGCGACCACGATCTGTTGATCTGGCTTGCTCGCAGAAAGAGGAATTCAGCACTGCGAGATCCCAGCGCGGGAGCTCCGGGCGGCCCCGAATTAGGGGTGGGGAGTAGGTTTCGTTGTGCCTGGGGAAGGGGGACGGTAACAGAGGCACTGGGTTGGGTGGCGGTGCGGTGGAGGGGGCGGATAGGGATAGAGGAGGTCGATCTGCGACGGACGTGATAGACTAGAGAGTAAAAAACTGGGGAGAAAGTAAAAGTGGAATGTCATTTGCAGAAGGTGAATGGCGTGCTGAGCCCACCTTCATGCAAGAGGACACTAATCGCTGTCAAGGAAAAGCTGTCCAAGTAAACCCTTTGGGCCCACTGATAGGTGGGGGACAGGGGACCCCATTGGTTGCACCCACCAAGGTTATGAGGCATTTACTGTAGTTGTACAATTTGGTCACTGTTTTATTCAATATTCGGGCTCCGATCACAAGATGGGGGTGATTTGAACTCGCGAAAATTTGATTTGGGCTCCGACCATGCCCAGTGCCGCAAAACGCACATAAAAATTATGTGCTGCCCTCCGCGCCAAAAATTGGTTTGCCACGCCATCGATTTCATCCAAGGGCATTTGTGGTATTATGACGGCTCCCCTGCATAAATGCGTAAGGAGTCGCCATCTCCCCACCTCAATCTCCATTCTCTCGCTCTGCCACTCAAATTCCTAGCCCCCTCCGCCACCCTGATTCGAACCCTAGGCGCATCGGCATAGCTGCTAGGCTCCCTCTCCACTTACCAGCTGCCCCCCACTCCTATCCTTATCCGGATCTGATCCGCTTCTTTGAGCGCCGTAAGTGGCTGTAGTGGCTGGATCCGGACCGCATATGACCAGGATCTGGTACCCCTTCGTCAAGGCCGGCCGCACCAGTTCCACGACCAGGATGACAAGAGAGCGGTGCTAATGACGCAGCGTAGTCAGGAAACATGGAAGGTACCCAGATTCCTTTTATTATTATGTGTGCTGCATGTAGTTCAAGTAATGGCTTCCATATAAGCTATAGATAGGCACCTAGTTTGCATCCTCCTGCTCTGTTTTGTTCACATTTGTTAAAAGGATAACTCCTTAAATTCCTTTGTAATCTAGATGTTGAACTCCGGAATATCTCCCTCTAGCAGGATTGCTGTAGATCCAGCACCTCTTGCAATCGCGGTGCTTGTTCAATCTTATCCTATTATGAGTGTAGTGGGATTGCTGTAGGTAGCGGTGCAATTCATTTCTTTGCTGTCTTCATACCAATGCAATTTGTACATTCATGCTACTTAAGTTGTTTCTCTAGTTTCAGCCTCTGGGGTGAGCATGAGCCCCCAAGCAGACCCTGCTAGCGAGGCAAAAGGCGTCACCAATATGGGTCCCGCTGCACTCCTCTCCAAGCGAGTTAATTCAGCTAGCCCATCAGAGTTGTAGCAGCATCTTGGAGTTGTAAATCTTGGAGTTGTAACTTGGTGCAAAAGTACTCACGCACAAGGCGAACAGAGCCCAGTGAGGGACTGGTCATGTCAGGGTGACCTTAGCCATGCTGAAGAGGAGGCTTCCCCTCCAAACCCGCAGAAAGACCCAACTTGCAAAGGTTGGTTTTAACTTAGCCATGTCTATCAATCAATTCGCACTATTTGATATCCATGACACTTTTTTCTAACAATCTGAATGTATGAAAACTGGTAGTATCATTGTTGCAGAGAAGGGGAAGGAAGCCCAGGCGACCAACTAGTAGACTTCTACTTCAGAAAATGACCGCAAGGTTGCCCATCTCAGTTGTAATGGGGAACAAAGGGCCACATGATCCATTTTAAGCTGCCAAGTTTGCTTCAGAGGCAGCTGTTGTTGTGAGATCTGGAGTACTAATTTTTCAACACTAGAAATATTACCAGTAATGTTCGGGCCTAGCACACTTTAGTCACTTTGTGGCCAAGCTATCTGTAAGTCTATATACCATCTGTTGACATTCAAGTCTGCAACGTGAAAAAGTAATGGATTCATTTTTCATTCCCACATCTGCAGTTGAGGCTAGCCATTGACCTCAATGATGAGGCGACAAGAGACGCTTGTGTGAGTGTATACCAGTCTTGTCTACGACAGGCACGATACTGGTTGAAGCAAAACTACTTCAACGGCATTCCTTGTGATCAGATGAGAAAGACATCTCATGTCCCTTGCAGGAGTGATGCACAGTGGTTGGTGCTCGTCAAAATGTGGTCAAAGAATAAGGTGTGCATGTGTGTGTGCACGCGTGCGTCTACGCGTGCGTGTGATTCTCTGTGTGTGACGTGTGTGGGGGAAGTCATTGATGCATTTTCTACTATTTTTGTGCTCTACTTGGGCTGTAGTCTAACACAATTGTGGTTATAGGCTGTCTCGGAGCAGAACAAATGAAACCGTGCAAAAGCCAAGGGGCACCATCAGACAGGATCTCACTCTCATGTTACCTGTGACCAGGCATATGTAAGTGATGGCTATGATACCCTATTTTAATTTAGATATGCAATGCCTTAGTATTGTCCGAAAGACATTTGCAATTTTAATAGATAGACAAGAAAAAAAGGACCAAGCAGAACATGATCATGACATACTCGTAGGAGAACATGAGAAACCTCATGAAGATGTTGATGCAGCAAGAGAATTAGCTGTAAGTACCTTCACTTGCTTTCCTCAAAATCTGCTAAAGTCGTTGCTATAAAGAAGGAAAAGCACCAGGAGGTCAAAGCTGCACCATCATTTTGATGTTATAATATTGCAACTATCGATATCCTATCTGTACACTATGCCGATGTAATCTCTATTCTCAGTAGGCTGAGGGAAGACCTATGCAGTCGTTATGATACTGTCTCTAGGTTCTGCGATTTTAAAGCCTTACACAATCTATAACCTAATGTTTACTCCTTGGTTTTCACAGGAGCCAATGCCTAATGTAGTTGTTTGTGATGTCTCCTCCAGGGCAAGTTCCTCTAGAACACAAAGAGCACGGAGATCCATAATGATGCTGCTCGAGGAACAACTTGTAGCTCAAAAGCAATTTTCAGCTGCCCTTGCTAAAGAGTTGGTTGAACTCAGGAGGTCGACTGAACAGGCTATTATGGAGTTAGAGGAGTTTAGGAGGCTGCACGATGAGGACTGCAATGTGACAAGGGGGCTCATTCACATCTACGCTGGTAACTCAAGGTCTTGTTGATGACGAGCAGTGAATATGTCTAGTTTGTTTGCTATTTTATTATGAATTCGTGGCTGCTTCATATGTGAACCCTATCAGTGGCTTGCTACTGACCAGAACTACTGTAACCTGATTTAGATCCAACATTATTATGCATGTATTTAGTATATTGTGCAGCAATGTTGTGATGTAATGATTTCTTTGCACGCGTCATTTAAAACTATGGTGAATATGCCATTGTGTTGAATTACTTTTATGACAAAATGGGATTTGAGTGCATGGACGAAACCTGACAGGTAACGTGGGAAAACATGCTTGTGACACGTTGATGAACCAGCATTCGAAATGTGGACGACTACCATCGTGATGCGTCATTTAATAAGAAATGAACACGTGGACAAAAAAAGCTACATGTTTCAATGAACGTCTGACGTGTGTGCCAATAAAGCTCTGAAAAGTGGCACAACATCGGCGTGACGCGTGGTTCGGTAAGAATGCCAAACGTGGTCCATTAGGAATGTGACACGTCTTGCAATAACAAACCAACACGTTGTCCAATAGTAATTCGACACGTGCCCAATGAATAAACTAACACATACTCCTATAAAACGTGACATGTGGTCCTGTCAGAATGAGACATGTGATCCAGTTAAAAGCCAGGTCAGCTATCTTTAGCCACATCAGCGGATGGGTCCGTGCCAACATAATGGCCATCTTGTGCCATCTTCTAACATACGGAAAAACATCGATGATGCCCATGGTTTGGTCATTGAAGGTGCATCTTCGATGACTCTTCTTTAAGATCATCATAACTACATAAGAGTGATGCAAGTTCTGCGACAGTGGCATTTTGGTCACAGATTCATCATGGAACTAAAATAGTGATGAATTTGGCACCTACCATGACAAAAATAGTTCATCATGGTAGGTCATATCTCTACTAGTGTATGGACGGACACAAGCACAAGAAAGGAGGTTCCTGGTGTGGCGTGGCAGAGCAAGCAGCATGGCCCTAGACTCTAGGTGTGGCAAGAAGTCTGAAGCGTCTCCATTGAACAAGAACTCTAATGTGATACAAATACTAGTCCTAGGAGGCTAGTAACACATTTATTATAACAGATAAGTCTTAGTCCAGTAGTCTTGCCAAACAAGGGCAATGAAGACAAATGATAATAATAATAATGCACCAGAACATAGCCTAGGTCCAAAGGACCCAAAAATTGAACTCCTTGTTGACGGTGGATATACCATGAAAATCCACACTCAAAACACCATCAACATGCCTCGGTTCCAAGGAAGAATAGCATAACATGAGCATCTTTTATCAATAATCAGTTTCACTTGTACTCTTAGCTTGTGATTTCAGGAAACAACAAAATGCACATTGGTGGGACCCAATGAAGGGGTCCGCCGACCCCCAATGAGCTCCTCCTTCGAGCATGATCCATGTCAAGCTCTCTAGAGTGTAGATGAGCCCTCAGATCAATTAGTGTCTTCATCCAACAGCTCAAGCTTAGGCTTGGATATTGAGCCAGCTCGGCTTGTTATGGCTCGGCTCGTTAACGTTCTGGCTCAGCTTGGCCCGCTATACTAACGAGCTACAAGAGCAGCTTGGCTTAGCTCATTAACCAGCTCGAGCCAACTCATTTGGCTCGTGAGCCAAACCATAAAAACACAATTTCTCAAATTACTTGTAAATTTAATAAAGAAGAATATATATTTGTAAGCACAATTCCATCAAATCATCCATGGTTTCTCAATTTTTGTCCAGACGGCCCACCACAACCTTTACCATGAGTACATGATAGTAATACACATACAATTTACACATCATCCATAAATAATTTAAGAACAAAGCAAAATAAATGAGCAAGAACTTGAGTGGACAACTATTAGGTTTGTAGGTAATATATATACACGCACACACCAAAAGCAATTCAGAGCTTGAGTGGTTCGTACAAGCTAATGAGCAGCTTGCGAGCCAGCTCAAGCTGGCCCGTTATAAAATGAGCTGGCTTGTTATAAAATGAGTCGAGCTCGAGTCGAGCCATTATCGAGCGAGTCGAGCGAGCTAGCGAGTTTTGAGTTTTTCGTCCAGCCTTACTCAAGCTCATTGCACAAGGATTCATGGGCCCACAAGCAAGCAAGCAATGTGACAACACTTTATCAAAACACCGAGCCACTTCACATGACAGGTGGGGACAACATCTACAAGCTCCAGTTGGGCCCACCTCCCAGTGAGGGGGTCGGCCGACCCTCCCTGTGGGCCCACAAGGTCGGTTGGCTCCACCGACCTCTAGCATGCCGCCATGCAGCTCACATTCAACGTGGTATCTAGGTCGGTTTATCCAAGGGTGTAGAGAGGAGGAGCACATGGATCGATGACCTAGCACCCCCTCTCCTTCCTCTATATAAGGAGGCTGCCACCACCCTTGGAAATCATCACAACATCACCAAAGTCACATATTCCAAGCTCCAAGCTAGAGTAGTAGTAGTTAGTCTAGAGTGGGAGTTAGTGTCGAGTCGAGCGAAGCTCGGGGTCTCTGGAGTCGTCTTCTGGAGAGTCTGGTATAGCTCTTGTACCTTTTCTCTTTTGTAAGACTTTACTTTTATGAATATATATTTATTCTTGCTTTACTTTACTTAGTATTTACTTAGTGCAAGTCTATAGTCTTTATAGTCTTGTTGTGTGCTTGTCTTAGTAGTATAGTTGCCTTGTTTGTATTGGTTTCCTATAACCAACTTCCTTGTGTGTATCATTGTCCTATCTTGCATAGAAGCTCTAGCTATCTGATTGTTAGTTAGAGTTGTAGGAGTAAGTGTGAGCGTGGTGCTCAGATTTAGTCTTACCTCTGGTTGCCACTGGTCCACACGGACAGTTCATGAGCGCACTCCCAAGAGGTGACAGGTCTTGGGCGGCATTAAAGTTTCTCACCACGTTCGCTCTAGTTCTTAAAAGGTAGGGCGCACATAAGAGTATAACCGCTTTAGTAGGGGTTCTGTCTCCTGCTTTCTCGCCTTTCCCCACCAATCAAAGGTACCAGTCCAGTTGAGTCATCTATCTGTTAGGATTAGGTATACAGAAGTAAAGTAAGATACATAGGAGTCCTTTACTCACTCATTATCCTCCCACCTAGCTAGCTCTCTACTAGTTATCTTTAGATTAGGATTGTTGTGATCATTTATCTATCCTTTTAGTTTATTCATTTACCCTTCTAGTTACATTAGTTGGTACTAGGTTGTAGTAGACACAAGGATCTCAATCCCCTTTTATTAAATATTCCTAGCTACTACTTTCCCCTGGGAAAATATAAATTACGATACCTTGGAATACTCCAGGGTGAAATGCTACAGTGGTATATTCTGTGCGCTTGCGGAATTATCCAATAGACTTCGAATTTACCCCAAGGCATCTCTGGCGCTGTCACCTACCTTTGGTGGTTGCGCTAAGATTTGCCAACAAGCATTTCTGGTGCCGTTACCGGGGAAGCGTCAGCCTAGGAATTTTAATAAAAGTGAATCCGGAGTCTACTATCAATTTAGTTATCAATTAGTGTTAGGGGCTTGTCCATCACCTGTCTTATTTTTCGTTATCGTGAAACTAGCAGGTGCATGAGCGGTTTCCTATTGCCATCAAATTTTGTTGAAGATCCTGAGCAATTGTTGAGGAGAACTAGATGTCGTCAAGTTCCACCTCAGAGGTTCATTTTGGACCAGAATCCGCTAGAGGAAGGAAGCCCAGCACTGGTCATTAAGGAAGCAATGGCTGCCCAAAAGACCATCTCTGAGAACTCTGCACCATCGGCTGACTATATCGCCACAGGTCCACATCTTAAGTTGGAGGATGCGACTTTTGAGCTCAAGCCTGTGCTTATCAATATGGTGCAAGAAATCCATTCTATGGGAAGCCACACAAGGACGCCAATGCCCATCTCCAACACTTCTCGAGGTGTGTGGCACCTTGTTGACAGTAGTTAACTCCAATTTTTAACCGTCAACTAAACATGAAAAATGACCTAAATATAAATGCTATCTAGATATAGGGGTTATACTAACAGAATTCCATGGGTTTTGGTGAATGTCTATTTCTGCAGGGTGTCAGCTGAAAAGAACCAAGAAAGGCCCACATGTCAGGTTTACATAGAGATAATTGGGATCCGGGCACTTTTCTATAATCTGGAAGGATCGAGAAGGCACTGGACCAAACGAGAGCCCGAACCAGCTCGGTGGCCGGGCGGCCGCCCAAGCCACGTGGGCGGGCACCCAGGCATCTCAACCAATCAGCTTCCGCTTCGCGGATCCTGCTCCCACCGCCTTTCAGGTCCAATCTAAGTTGTTGATTAAGGTCGGTTTGATCCGAGGGTTGCGGTGCATCCTAGGGGTCTATATAAGCAGGGCCCCTGGCCCCTGGAGGAGGCATCCCTTGAAACCCTAATTTATTATTCTAAGAGAGGATCAGGTGAGAGAGGTCCCTTGAATGGATCTCCTCCCTAGAGCTTAGCATTCAAGAGAGGGTGAGAGAATGTAGGGTGGAGGTAGAGTTGGAGGAAGCCCGGCCTATCGGTGTCTCCTCTCCAGTTGTACCTCGGGATCAAGTCTCCTAACCCGAGGCTTGGTCCTAGGATCATTCGACAATTCAAATTCTAATACAAGTAAGTTCATTGTTATTATTGCTCTTTGGTTTATGAGTTTACTTTATTCGCTACTGGTAGGGAATAGAGTAATCGTTTGTAGTGTAAGCGTGGTGCTTGGGCTAGGAACACTTGTAGATACTCCCTATCTGGCCGGATTTGTGGTAGTAGTGGGGGGAAGTGACAGTCCCTTTGGTGTGTCTATAATCCACGTCCCGTTAGGAGGTTTGATAGGACTTAGTGTGCCAAGATTAAGCATTCTCTGAGGTGTCTCTTTTCCTTAGGTGCCCCCCTTAGAGCAATAGTCGCAAAGCTTGCCATAGGTTAGAGGAAGACTGACAGAGTAATCCTCTCTATATCGCTCATATCTCGCTATCTTGTCTGTAGCTCAGGGGTTAAGTATAGACTTGGGTTAGTCAGATGCACGTTTTCTCCTAGCGGATAAATAAATAACGATACTCTGGAATATCTCCCGGGTGAAGTGCTCACCGATATCCGTGTGAATGCGGATTATTCTTTTGTGTGCGTATCTAGTATCAACACACCATCACTATCAAGAATGTCGCAGCAGACACCATCCGTCTTCGCCTTTTCCCTTTCTCATTATTGGGGAAGGCAAAGCAGTGGTTCTACACCAACAAGAGTGAAGTCACCACCTAGGAGAAGTGCACCAACATGTTCCTAAAGAAGTTCTTCCTCATGGGCAAAACCAGCGCCCTTCGTGGAAAGATTTTGAGCTTCCAACAGCAAGCTGATGTGACAATTCCCAAAGCATGGGAACATCTCCAGGAGTACATTCGTGCCTGTCCTTATCATGGGATAGAGGAATGGCTCATCATTCATGGTTTCTACCATGGCCTTACTGGTTTGGCTACGAGTCACATTGATGCTGCCGCTGGAGGAGCATTCTTACAACACAATGTCAAGGATGCTAAGGACCTCATAGAGAAGATGGTCACAAACCAAGGATGGAATGAGAAACACCTTTAGCCCAAGAAGAGAGGTGTTCATGCCCTCTATGAGGTGGACATGCTCTCAGCAAAAATGAACCTCTTGATGAACAAGATAGAAAAAGGTTCTAAGAAGGAACAAGAGGCCATTCAACCCAACGCCACTGCACTACCTATCGAAGGCGATCCATGGTGCAAAGTGTGCGGAGGAGAAGATAATTTGGGAAATAATTGCCCCGAAATGAAGGAGGAAGTGAGCTTCATCATCATCAACAACAACAACAATGGGTACTGGCCCCAATAGCAACAACAAGGATGAAACTCATGCCCCTTCTACTAAGGAAACCAAGGTAACAGTTATAGTTATAATTTCAATAATTCTTATGGTAACTAACCTTCTTTAAGAGATCTTGTCTTAGGCCAAACTAAAATCAATGATAGTATTAATAAGAAAATGATGGCTAATGATAAGATTCTTGAAAACTTAAGTGAGAAAATGGATAGCTTTACAACTACCATAAAAAATCAATTGAGCTTTAATAAAATGTTGGAAACACAATTAACTCAGTTAGCAGCAGCTATCCCATACTTCGCTTCGAGCAAGGCACGATCCTAGGGAAACCTGAGAACCCAATTGAAGGTGTTAGATTGGTAACCAATAGGTTTGGTAAGCCTCCACTACACTCCAACTAGGGTCATCTTCTTGATCCACCCTTCATCGCCAAGAAGGAAGATCTAGGCCTATCGACCATCACCTGCGATATTGGTCCTCAGATCTTCCACAACGTCTTCTGCGACCTTGGATCAGGTGTCAACATCATGGTTAAGATAACTTATGATAATCAGCCCCCCACATTTATTCATTTGCAGATGGCGGATCAGACAATTTGGTTTCCTGAGGGACTGGCAAGGGACATATTAGTCAAGGTTCAAGATGAGTACGTCCCTGCCGACTTCATCATTTTGTACATGGGGTCCAATAATGAAGTTCCCGTCATCCTAGGAAGGCCATTCCTCAACACAGTCAATGCTATCATCTACGTGGGATCCGGCCAAATTCATTTCTAATTCCCAGGAAAGAAGCTAAAATGTCCATTCAATGGTTATAAAGCTAACATACAGATGAAGGATGAGGAACCGAAGGAAAAACCTCACTATTACTAGCGCCAAAGGAACAACAAGAAAAGCGAGACGACCAAAAAGGCCGAAGCAAAGAAGAAAGAACCCGCTGAACCACGAAGCAAAGGTAGGAAAATATGGTGGGAGAAAGAGGTGCAATCATGTCGGTGTCTTGACCCCGGGGGCCTAGCACCAATGAGTAACTATGTGCTACATGCTCCCTAATCCAGATGGTCATGCAAGAAGAACACAAGGATTTATCCTGGTTCGGGCAAAAGAAGGCCCTACGTCCAGCAGGGGAGGAGATGTTGTATTATCTTACATCGAAGTGCTCGTACAGGGGAGATACAAGTGAGCGTGTACGAGAAGAGTTGGAGAATGAGGCCTAAGTGTAGAAGCACTAGTCCTATGCCTTGCTATGTGCGCGGTGTGGCTGAGTGAGTTCGAATGAGTTCACCTACCTCTACAGCTAGCCCAGCGCCCCCTTTTATAGGCAAGGTGGGGCATGGGTGTACAGAAAACCCTAATGGTACTGCCCTTGGTAGGGCTATCATAAGCAATGATGTCGAGGGGTGATGCTGATCATGTCATAGCCACTGTAAAGGTATGCGACGGGGCGATGCCGAGCCCTGTTGCGAATAGCTTCATGATGAGATTCTCTCTCTTGAGTAGTCATGGCAGAGTCGGTGATTGACTGGTCCTGATGATGATGCTGGCACACCTCAGTGATGCAGTGAAGTGGTGAAAGATGTGAGCTTCTATGGTAAATGTACGGCTTGCTGTAGATGATGCGCAGGAGTGGTTGGATCACTAACAAAGACCGCTAGGAACCTAAGTCGAGGGGTGGTCGAGCAGGGCCGAGGCTGAGAGGATAAGAACGAGCTCTAGAAAATATGGTACGGATATTGACTTCTGTGTTTCGAGGGGGTGCCCGACGGAGCACAGTGTTTCATACGGTGGAACAGTGGTCTGTACAAAACGACGCTTCCCCGGGATGAGCGGTAAAAGGTAGACTTAACCCCTGTACTGTCCATCATGACCACTGCTATAACCATGGTGGTTGGTAGGAGTTGGTAGACTGCATTAAATTCTCTGACTCCTGTACAGAAAATAGGTGGACCGAGGGGACAGTGCACTCGACGGGGGTTGTTCGCCCGTGCCGTGTTTCGTCACTTGATGGGGGGTCGTCCGCACGGGCGGACGTCCGTTACTCGAGGCCCCCTGTCGAGTAGGGGACAGACTTGACTCAGCCCAGCATAGCTCGATGTACGTTGGTGGACCCTTATCTCTTTAGTATGATTGCGGGCTTCTTTGGTGATTTGGTTTTAATCGTTTGGGGTCTAATTCTCCTAGGTCAGGGTTTAGGATACCCCTTATCCGGTACCCGACAGTAGCCCCCGAGTCTCTGCGCGAGTGCTAGCACTCACGCATAAGCTCATGAACTAGAGTCAAGGCGTCTGTCGTTCTCCGAAGGGTGCGCACGAGTGTACCCTTCGGGGGTAGCCCCCGAGGCCTTGGAGGAGTGGGAAGACTCCTCCGAGGGCTTTATACTCCCTTTGTCGAGGGGTGCTCCGGTGGTTGGTCCTTTCGGTGGATGTGATCTTCTTTTGTCGAGGCCTATTTCGTGGCGAATGTTTTTGAGGGGCCAAATGATCATGAACTAGAGTCATAGCACCCCCAGTCCCATTTAGAAATCTCTGAGAGAGCCTTCTCGAGGGTGCTCCTTGAGGCCTCAAGGAGCAAAGAACTCCTTTTGGTTTCCTCTGTAGGTGTATGATCGAGGAGGGGCTTGATTATTCAAGCCCCCGGGCTTATTTGACCCTCTTTCGGCGAGTGGTGCCAAGCGTAGTCGAGCCCCCGGGCCTCGTGTGACCGAGGATTTGCTAGTTCCTGGTGTTTTACCCCCATGAGTCCTTTCGATCGGATATGGGGTGAAGAGCATCGTGCTACCCTCGGCGGGCGAGCCTCAAAGTCCTCTAACGTGCTAGTATCGGGAAATTCAAGTGAGAGCTCGTGCCCCGTTCGGTGGGGGTCAACTAGTGGCCGTGGAGGCATTCTCATTGAAGCAAATCTTTGGACACACAGATGCCAACCCCATTCGATGGGGCTCAGCGGCTCGATGCCTCCCTCCGAGGGGATTCCGTAGTATTCCATTAGCTTTGCCTTGAATATGTTCAGGGGGCCTCGAGAGTTCGTTCTCGAGCCGGGGCCTCGCAGCGGCTCCCCCGGTCATCCCTGACTTAGGTACTCGAGGGCGGCTATCGAACCCTGACAGAGGGCCAGCCTTCACTCCCTCGAGATTCTTTGTGGGGCCTAGGCCCGCTTTTCCTTCTCGGGGAAGGATTCATCCGCGGATAACTCCTCCCATCTGTTGGGTGTGCCTTTTTAGGCAGAAGTTGGAGCGGCGCAGTTGTAGTGGGCCCGTACAACGGCTAGAGTCCCTGCGGTCGATGCATGTTCCTATTCCTGGGAATCGAGGGAGTGGTTAGGTAGGTGCAATAAATGCAAAATATTTACTTGCCTCTTGGCGGGATCCGGCCATTGCTCTTTGGCCTACCTATAAATTCGTGGGGTAGGGTTCCGTTCGTTCGCCATCCTACCCTCTTGCTTTTACCACCGCGGCCGCCGAAGAGCAGAATCGCCCTGTTTGTTAGCGCAAGAGAGAAAGGAGAGAGAGATTGGGAACCTTCCTTCCTGTCCCTCCGCCTAGCAGATCCACGCTGTCGCCATGGCGCCAGAGCTTCTTCCTCAGGAGGATTGGCTCCCGCCAGCCGTGACGGAGCGGGAGCTCGAGGAGCTGGTAGATGACGGGCTCCTTTGCCTCATCGTCTCAGCTGATCGGCCGGAGTGGATGGTGCCATCGAGGGAGGACTTGGAGCCGAATCCGCTAGAGAGATACGTGGTGAGCTTTGTCAAGTACCACCGGATGGGACTCGATCACCTCAGAGCCAGTTCATGTGGGCATTGACCAACCACTACGAGGTCGAGCCTCAGTAGTTCTCCCCAACGTCGTCTCCAACGCGGCGATCTACACCGCCGTCTGCGAGGGATACCTGGGGATGGAGCCGCACTGGGAGTTGTGGCTCCATCTCTTCAAGGGAGAGCACTTCACTAAGCCAGTATCGCAGGGGGGTGAGGAGTATCGTCCGCGTCGGCTGCTGCAACTTGGTGCTGAAGCTGGCGGAGCAATACATCCCGATGGGGTTGATTTCCAACCACGGCGGGTGGCACGCCAGGTGGTTCTACCTCCGGAATGACGACGGCTTGCTGCTGCACTACACCGGGCCCGACAAGGCGAAGCGCCCATACCATTGGCCGCACGGCATGGCGGGGGATCTTCAGGCGAGGCTGAACCCCCTCCTCGACGCGTTGAGGACTCTACGCGAGCAGGGGCTGAATGCCGGGATCGTCGTCTCGGCTTTTCATAGCCGGAGAGTCCTGCCGCTGTGTAACACCCTAAAATTTGCATGATTTTTAAATAGCTAAATTGATTTAATTAAGCATTTTTGTGAGTATTGAAGTTAGTCAAAATAATAAGTTTTATAAAAATAAAATCAATTGTAGACATGAAGCATGTTTGAGCATTCATGCAGCTGCATAATTTTTACTGTGATGTTTGGATTTTGCTGGGTTTGATTTGGATTTCAAAATCCATTTGAAAAGCTATTTGAAAATGTCTTAAAAATAAAAATAAAAATATAAATTCCTTCCTTCTTTTGTTTCCGGGCATCTGGTCCATCTGGCCTTCCCCTCCTGCTCCCTCGTTGGCCCAAAAGCCATTTTAGTCTGCTCTCTCTTCCTCCTTGTTTATAGCCCGAGTGGCAAACCCGCAGGCCCAGCAGACCAAGCCCAGCTCGCACAGCTCCTCTTCATGTCTGCCTGGTAGACGCCCCGAGGTCATCTCCTGCGAGCACTCCACGCAACAGCGTCGTCTGCCTCCATGCGTCGTGGACGAGCAGGACTCAAATTGATGGAAAACCATCACGAGCTATGAATCTTCCTCCGATTTGGGTTGCTTCCCACGTTCTCTTGCCCCTATAAAAGCTGAAGCCCGTCCCTCGGACCTTGTTTTCCATCTTTGCGTTCTCTTTGCTTGTCCTAGCTCCAGCTCTAAGCGCGTCTGTTGGATCTCTCCGAAGTGCGGAGCTCGCCGCCGCGAACGCCGCCAGTTGCTCCTACGCCTTCTTGAGCAAGTCGCCGAGCACCTCCTGGATCGAAGCTACCACCGCCGTGCATCTCTGATGCTGCTGCCTCTCCATCGGCCGAGAGACCCGTTGCCAAGCCCTGCACAAGGAATACGAAGAGGACAGAACCGTCATATCTGATGTACGTCGTGCTGTCGGTGCTTTGTTGCCGCGACGCATAAGTACACGTCTTCTCCAGCGGACGATGCTTGCTCGTTGACTCGTCGCCGTCTCAAGCTATCTTTGCTGCTATCCTGTCGAAGTTCGCCGCTGCCATTGATCCACAAGTTGTCAAGTCCACCGTCGCCAGGAACCTGACGTTATCAAGCTACTATCTTCTCCACGTCCAGCCATGCAGGACTATCGACACTTCCTTTTATTCATAGTTCCATGTTGTGTCGGCCTCATCCACCTGCCTATACATTTCGTCGTGCCATGAGTTCTACCCACCTGCGTGCTGAGCATGTCGCTAATGGTTTGCTTGCTGAATGAAACCCATACAGCAAGGCAGGTGCCATGCATACAGTACATACATCTCTACTCATCATCAAGCAAGCTTATATCCTTTGCTTATTTTACTCATCTTGTCATCGCATCAAATTCCGCATGGCAGATCTCACCTTGCTTCATCAACGACAATTGCACACACCAGAACTCAGAAGTTTGTTATCTACGGTTCCATTCAATATAGACACTTCCATCCCTTGAAGTCATCAGCCATCAGCGAGGTGAGCCTCGATCTCTGTTCAGTACTCGTTTGCCTCTCATAGTGGTTTGGCAGCATGCTAGAAGCCCACAAGAATATTCCTTGATGGCTACACGTGATTCTTCATGCATGGTCCATTGTACCAACCATCTAGCTAATGTCATATAAATAAGTAAAGTACATAGTTTCCTTTTCAAAATAAATCATTCGGTCGTAGTTTCTTTGGCACCGTAGCTCTGATTAGCATGCTTTCTGCGTTTATCTGCTCATAGCAACACTTAGATGTTTTCAAACATTTTTATTGATTGGTGTATTACTCTAAATTTACTATTTTTGCTATGCATGTATGTTCGGATGCTTGTGTGGTGTTCTACGATCGTATCCAGTCGGTGAGCTTTGTGTTGGTGACCAAGAAGTTGACGACAAAGAAGCAGTGTTGTGAAGGTTTGGACTAGAAGAAATATCTAAGCTTAAGGCAAGTATAGTTTTGGGACCATCCTTGTTACCTATTCATTATATACACTAAATTAATATACATGTATCTTTTGCTACCTAAGTAAAATTTCCTAGTGATTGAATCCTAAATATGTTGTCACCCTGAGCTATGCATTTGGATAGTATGCTTGCTAGTGCTCTATTGAAACATGATCTCATAACTTGTTTAATAACTTTGCCATGAACAATGAAAGAAAACCCTTTTAAATAAGATCCTATCTGTTTGTGAACCTCCATGACTTAACATACAGCTGCGGGGCTACATGGCTCTGGCTTTAGTTGTTCATAGGACCTTTTTTAGCGAGTTAGAGGATCTACGAGTTGGGTATAGGACGGCCTCTTTAGTATGTGTATAACCGGGTAGGTCATGTGCCATATTGGAAAGGAGATTTCCTACATCCAATGACCCTGTGGCCTTAACTTGTTAGACGAATCTATGGGTGGCTTTATGTGGTTTTTGAGTGTTTGGGAGTTATAAATCCATGCGTTTGGAAATCATGACTTGTAGTGAAAGTATACACATCTGCGCAGAGTTATATCGATATATCGTCCGTGCCCACGGATAGGGCGGCCTTGGAGACATCTATGGAATAGTTGATCACTAATGAAACTTGCTAATTGATTATTTGTGATAATTTGCTATTTATTATTCATGTTTATATTGATCATGTGGTTATGGGCATTTACGACCTTGTTGCTATTGCTAAAATTTGACATACACTTAAAAGCTACATGCAGTTTAAACAGTGTCAGTTTATTAAGCCTCATGAACCCCATGCTATACTTGTTGAGTTCGACATGGACTCTCTCTTGCTATTTCCCCCACCACCTCAGGAGATGTTTATGCTTGTGATCAACCAGTCAGTTGGATCCAGTGGAATGGAGTGGAGTACTTACTTGAAGATCGGAGTTGTCTTCCGCTGAATGCTACCTAAGGGTATATCCTTCGTATATTAAGTACGTTATATATTAAGCATTGTTTACTAATACTACCTTTACTTGTAGCTATATGTGGGAATGGACTCCTAGGACTCACGTATGGTGAATATCTGGGTTAGTTCTTAAAACCGGGTATTACATGCTGATGCGTCACCCGCGGCGTCTAGATCAGATGGGACCCACGGTGCCCCTCAAGGGGTGTCGGATGTCAGCCGAGGAGCTTCCATCGATGAAGTCGTGAGGCGTGTGAAGGGAGCGGTCACCGGCCCTTTCGCACCGGAGCAGGTGAACAGCATCTCGGTGCTGCCGGATGACGGCCACATTTAGTTGGTGAGTGTTCTGATCTATTATTCTCAGGTTTTTCCTTTCTTCGCCTCATCTTCATTTCTTCTTTAGTGGATTTGTGTGCAGGGGGCCATAAATTTTAGGGTGTCGACGCCCCCGGTCAAGGAGGACAATCCTGATTGCCAGGTGAGATGCTTCACTGCCCAGCAGCAGAAGAAGAGTAAGGGTAAGGGAAAGAAGGAGCAGAAGCAGAAGAGCCTCTAGCGCCCGGCGTTGGACGTCTAGCACCGGGCAAAGAAGAGGCGTGTCGGTTACCGAGAAAAGGGATACCCTAAACCTTCCTTGTTTTCGGTTGGACCCCGAGTTTACCCTCAGATTAATCCCACGCGACCAGACCGTACCTCCTCGACCCGTCGGGCCCATCGGCAAAAACACACCGGGCCCATCGGCAAAAACACACTGGGCCGGCCCACAACAGAGTACAGCCGCAACCCTCGATAAATCACTGGCGTCACCATCTGACCCTCGAGACAACGCTGACGTCACCGGCTGATGATTGCTCGAGATGGGAGGATCCCGCGTCAAGTGTCGAGGCCCCCGACGGGACGGGCATCTCGATACTTCGAGGATCGAGCCCCCCCTCGATCTACTAACTCCCGGTGTGTCCGATAGCGCATTTAATACAAAACTACCTAACCTCGTCAAATCGTATGGCTATAGTGTCCGCGCAGTGGTCCGTACAGCGGTCGAATCCCGCTTTACTGACCATACTGAGGACGTGCATCGGTCTGCACGGCACTATTACGCCATACCCAGTGCTGTTAGACAGCTCGAGGCCCCCTCGACGCGCTACGCGACAAACAACCGACATCGGATTCCCTCGATTTGATCTTATCCGCTCAACCACTACGCTCGAGGCTACCCCTCGACTGGGCCTCGAGTACGCATCGACGCCCTCCGGTCAACCTTCATCGACTTCGAAAGATGCGCCAACAACTCCCGATACGACCCCAACAGGAACTCGCACGTCCTCTACAGGGGATCACGTCTTTCGCCGGTCAGCAACCATGACTCCGAAGGACGGCTGTCAACTCCGAGCCACGCCGCTACAGAACGAGCCATGCTCGCGTACGTCCCTGCAGAGGCCTCAAGTTGACCACCACGACCCGCGACGTCATCACCGCGTCATCGAACCAGGATATTTGTACCCCTGTGCCTCCCCTTGGCCTATAAAAGGGGACGCTAGGAGACCCAATAGAACAACGGAAAGACGGAGAACCACCTCTGGACAACGATCCCACGAACAACCGAATACTCGCCTAGGCAGACTCCTAGACTGAGTAGCTCTTACGATAGACACTCGACCCCCCCTCGAATTCTCTCTTTCGCTTGTATTTGCCCCTGTACAAGCACTTAGGTGCAAGATAATACAAATCTTCTCCCCCCGCTGGACGTAGGGCCTTCTTTGCCCGAACCAGGATAAATCGCTGTGTTCTTCTTGCATCACCCATCCGGACGGGTTACACACGCACACGATTATTCGTTGGCTTAGGACGCCCCCGGGTTCCTAACACCGACAGTTGGCGCGCCAGGTAGGGGCGCTGTGTGTCAAACCGCTTCGTTTGGATGGCGGACCTCGTACCATCACTCCCTTTCGGCTCGGTGATCTGGTTTGGGAGGCTGGAGTTCATGTCGCTCGGCACGAGCCATGACATGGTCCTGCTCTCAATCGGGCACCCGAGCAGGGGCGCTTCAGGGACTCCGCGAGGAGCCCCGTGTCGTCCTCACCACCACGCTTCCCAATCAAGAAGGAGACATGGATCGCAGGGCGGGCGGCGCCGCCGTGCGACCACGGTCGTCACATCCTCTTCGTCTTCGATGGATGACTTGAGCACTCTAGCCCGGAGGCTCCCATGACTACGCGTAAGGCCCGATGTGGGGCAGCGCTCGCTAGGGTCGAACGCCTCTCCCCAGGCGAATCCTCCCTTCACGTCTACGGCTCTCTTGCCCCATGGACAGTTTGCCACCCGACCGACACTGCCATTTGGGCTCGACGATGCCGCTTCGACGCACTCCACTATCGTGCGCTCAGGTTTCGGGGCGGACAGGGAACGGACCGGCCCCCCCTCGCGCGCAGCAGCGCGCCGGGAGGTACCGGTGCTGGCCCCCGAACGCCCGATTAACCCTCGCCCACGCGACACTTGCCCTCGCGCGCTTCGAAGGTGGCTAGAAGTGGAACAATTTAGGCGGACCGTCGTGCCTTGCCCGCTCTACTCCGACTCCGACTCCGACTACGACTCCAGCTACTATGATCCCACGCGAGAGTGCTTCCACGTCGACATAGTCGCCGTGTCGGGCGACGATGACGCTGATCCCGCCGAGACGTCCACACCACCGGCTGCAACAGGTGGGCCCCTCCTGGCGGGACGGGAGGAAGGGCCCCCTGTCGCGACCAATGACCCGCACGATTCACAGGGTGCTCGCGTCGCCCAGCTCGCGCAGGTCCGGGAGCTTCAAGCCAAGCTCGACGAAGACAACGAGCGACTGCGTCAGCTCGAGCGAACCCTCGAGCAAGACAATCGTAACCCCCCTGGCGGAGGAGCTCGAGCTCGAGCGCGGCAAGTGCAGCGGCAGATTGTGGGCGCGGATACGGTTGCACGTCCCGCATTCAATCGAGCCAGCCAGAATGTCGTCGCCGCAACCATGCTTCTCCGCAACATGCCGGCCCCCTCGAATTCTGAAGCCCGACGAGTCCAACAGGAGATCAAGGGCCTTCTCGAGGTGGCTGCCATTCAGCAGGCCAAAAGCTCTGCCTCGAGGCGTCGAGGTGCGGCCTCGGGGCAACACCATGAACCCTCGCGGCATGAGAGACAAGCCTCGACCCAGTCGGTAGACTCCCCCCGCTCGAAGGGGGCGGTCCCGGACCACGATCGCGTTCGCGACAACCGCGAGCCCCGCGATGCGCGTCACGACATCAACGAACACCACAGACGCAAGTGCGGTGATGCCGAGGCGTGAGGCTACAGCGCTCATCGGGGCGGACGCTACGACAGCGACGAGGACCGACGTCGATCCCTGGATCCGCCGGGACCTCGAGTCTTCAGCCATGCGATTCGCAGCACGCCGCTGCCTAGCCCCTTCAGACCCCTGACAAGTCTCGTCAAATACGACGGCGAGACGAAGCCTGAGCTCTGGCTTGCCGACTTCAAACTGGCGTGCCAGCTTGGGTTTTCGAGGGGAACTTCAAGGGCACCTATGTGCGTTCGGGCAACAGGAGGGCCTCGACCCACGACGAGCGTGTGCAAGGATCTCCCGAGACACCTTCTACGAGCCACCACGGACTTCGATGCCCCGCCTGGAACGTCGAACATCGAACAGCTACGTACTCTTGCCTTTAAAGCCTCGAGGCTCCATACGCATTTTTAATCCGTGAAAAAAGAGTACATCCGTGTCCAAATCTTTCTTTCATGAAAAACAGGTGGGCTCGACCCTGTCCTCACAGAGTCGAACCTCCATCGGGGGCTCGAAGGGGGAACCCCCTGCGCCCCTAAAAACTTACATTTTTTGAAAAACTTTTACATAGTCGAAGTTGCCGCGGTGGCACCCTAAGGTCGAGGGGCCGTCGAGCCGCGAGATCGCCTACGCCT
>CM041642.1:35756486-35772584 GCA_023333625.1 Bothriochloa decipiens | reverse complement strand
CTCGCACCCCACACCTAAGGACGCGACCGTGCGCCAAGAAGACTACGAAGAAACCCAACTCGAGCAAGACAGGAATGGCAGACTCGAACTCGAAAGCATTCAAAATGCATATAAACATCATGTTTCAAGGCCCTCGTGGCCACGTCGACACGAGTCGAAATCCTAATTACACGGGCCCTCATGCCCAGCTCTTGCTCACAGGCCTTCATCGTCATCGGCAACAGCAGGAAAGTGCACCTCATCCTCATCACGATTCAAACCCGGGCTCATCGGCTGCCTCGATCGGCCCTCGACGCGGCCCTCAACCCCAGGCGAAATCTTCAACAACGCGTGGAACATCGACCAGCTACGTCGCTTCTATCCCTAGTCGATGCCTTCTTCTTACATTTTCGCATAACGGAATGCTTTCGATCACAAGCTTAATTTCCTTATACATGTAAGAGGTAGCCTCGACCCTGCTCCCTCAGAGTCGAACCTCCCTCGGGGCTATAAGGGGGGAACCCCCCGAAGTCCCCAAAAAACTCGCATGGTTTTTCAAAACTCCAAAAGTCTATTTTCTCCCACGCACCTCGATACGTTGTAATGCTTAGTCGAAAATGCCATGTGAATGTCCTAAGCATCGAGGGTTGTCGAGCCAGGAGACCACCTACGCCTCAGGGTTACGGTACCTCCACTCGCTCCCCGATGTCTTAAGCGTCGAGGGCTGTCGAGCCAGGAGACCACCTACGCCTCAGGGCTACGGTACCTCCACTCGCTCCCCGACGGGGGGCACGAACATGCGTCGAATTCACTAAGTAAGAAATGTTATCAGGAACGCGAGAAAGAAAAAGACTTAAAAATCATACATTCTCTAAGTCTTGAGGTCCACTCTGCCTCAATATGCCTCGATATGGGTTGATACTAAGTCGAAGACGACACGAGAAGGTCCGAAAGGTCGAGGGATGTCGGGTCAGGAGACCGCCAACGCCCCAGGGCTACGGCACCTCCACTCACTCCCCCCTTCGAAGGGCTCGATCGTGTGACGAAATCGATAAAAGTAGAGACCCGATCAGGCAGTAGAGACAGAAAAGACTTAGAGCACACTTAGACATATACGTGCGAATATAAATGTACATTGGCTCGAGGCTTCGCGACCTCGAGAACAAAAGTTCACAAAATTTCTTACAAAGGCCTCTTTGCCCAGATTTGGCTCATAGGCCATCATCCTCAGGAGGCGGAAGGACCTCACGCTCGAAGAGGCTCGCAAGACGACCGCCAGGTTCTTCGGCAGCCTCGACCAACCCCATGAAGACGGCCTCGTTCTCCTCGTCAGTCTTCGAAGGGTCGCTGACGAAGCCGTGGGACACGACCTCCATGTCGTAGATGTAGCCGGAGCCGATGACCGCCATCGCCCGCTTCACGCCGACATGAAGGGCGCCCCGCACCTTCTCCTCAACCACGCGGCCAAGCTCGAATAGCCGGTCAAGGAGAGGGGCCCCATGGATGTCATCCGCGGCCGATTCGGGACGAGGGACGCCGAGGCTATCGCAGACCATGTCGAGCATACCGCGGACCTCGCCGATCAGCTTCACCTCAGCCGTGTACGACTTCTGAAGCAGGCCGAGGTCGTGATGAGCCCGATCCAGCTCCTCCTCCAAGGCTGAAAACAAATAAACACAGTCAGTAACGCCTAAGAGGACTAAGGCCAAAACCCCTCGAGAGAAGAAGGAAGACTCACCGACGGCATGCGTCTCGAGCTTCGTGTGCGTATCTTGCAGAGCAAGATGCTCGCTCGCAAGCGCCTCACTAGTGCGGACCATCGACGCGTTCTCCTCCTTGAGCTTTTCGAGGGCCTCGCCTGCCGAAAGCGCATTCTGCATTTGCTCTCGCCAGGATTCGGAAATCCTGGCGTTTTCGGAGACCGAGGCCTCGAGCTCCTTCCGCACCGCGTCGAGGGCCGCGCCAACTCGTGCCAGCTCATCGCTGGCCTCGGACCTCGCCTGCTCAAGGGCCCTCCTCGCCTCCTCCTTGGCTTGGGCGGCCACTTCTCGGGCCGAAGCGGCCTCCTCCTTTGCCTTCGCGGCCTCGACCCGGGCAGCCTCGAGCGCTGCTTCTAGCTCGGGGATCTGGTTCCACTTATCATTGGCGCTGTGGACAAGATAGGACTTGATGTTCGAACGCCTTCTCAGATCCTAAGAGCAAGAAAAAGAAGAGGCATCATCGACAAAGAAAACACACCCCGAGTTCCATAACTTCGAAGAACGACGCTTACCCCGAGGCGCCGGTGGAGGTTGTCGCTGACGAGACCAAACATTGCCTTCAGCGAGCTCTGAAGGCAAGAATGCTCCTCCTCGACGGCCCTCCAGCACTCGAGCTCGGCGGCGTCATCCACCTCCCACGAGGGAGCGTCATGACTCGTGGTGTCGCGGACGTTGATAGGCTCCGAGCCCCATCCCAAAGTCTCCTCCTCGGAGTATCGCCGCGCCGCCTTGGCTCCGGCACCCTCCGCCTCGACGGCCGCGCCCGCCGCAGGACGTTGTTCGGGAACCGCGGAGGGAGACGGACCCTCCCACGGCATGAGAGCCGGCGAGCCAGCCTGCGCCTCCTCCCGCTCGACAACAAGATCCGCCGAGGCAGGCACGGCGACACTCGCCTACCCGCCTGACGGGGCCGCGTCGGCACCCCCGGACTCGACGACCCCCGACCTCGGTGGCGACAGGGGGCGCGGCGTCCCTCTCCTTCCCTCCGTCGATGGAGGCCTCGCCCTCCTCGACCTCAAGGACGATGGGCACCGCCTGCGAGAACCCGGCCGCGAGTCATCCGAGGGGCGCTCCGGCATGCTGCCCGACGCCTCGACGGCCACTTCGGCTCGGGGGCTCGACGCCACAACCACCGCAGGCTCGGTGGCCGCTTCGCCGATAACCGAATCGACTCCCCGGGCCAACGCCGCGCGTGCGGCCTTGACCCAAGCGACGACCCCCTCGTTCAAAATCAACAGGGGAATCGAGGCGGCGCTCGAAGGAGCCGGGCCCATGACCGGAGCCACCTCGACCGTCGTCGCCTCGGTCGCAGCCTCCGTCCGAAGGCGCTTGGCCGGGGCGGGCCCCGCCAGTGCCCGCTGGCGCTTGAGCCTGTGAGAAAGAAAAAATTAGACGCGTGGAATCGAGACACGAAAGCTGCTCGAGGGTAAAGGACTTACCCCACCTGGAACTTCCCCGAGGTTTGCGAGGCCCCCGTCGACGGTCGCGGGCTCGAAGTCGCTATCGGCGGCGTCGCGCTCCGAGGCCCTGCAGCACCACGAGCCGAGGCCGCCGCCGATGTGGCCAAGGCCAGCGCCACTGGCCCGGCTCCGAGGGCCAAGTGACTTTCACGGGGCCCCTCCGTGGACCCCTCAGAACCAGCGGCGCCCTGCGTCGAAGGGGCGTCAGCCGCGACCCTCCGGGTCGAGAGATGCTCCTCTTCTCCGCTCCACTCCTCAGAGGAGGACCTTGCGGCGGGCCCCACCTCTCATCTCTGCTTAGCCGAGCGCTGCTCGCCCGCAGAGAGATCGAGGCTTTGCATCCGCCTCTTCTTGCCCTCCTCCTAATGCGTCTTCTTCGCCGACGAGGTGCCGCGAAGCCCCGTCGAACGAGCCCCAAAATCTTCCCTAACGGGGGGCAGCGACAGCTCGTAGTCGAGCTCCCCCTACGCGCAAAAGCCCAAAAAATGTAAGGTGAAAAGAAACAAAAAGAAGGGCTCGACAAAGTAATACACTTACCAGTTCGGGACAACCGGGATCCGGCCACATCGGGAGGCGGTTGACGTCCTGCGCCGTGAAGGGGCCCGACACCGTGCCTCGAACCCTCTTGGCGACGCTTTCCGGCGTAATAGCCTCGGCAACCATCCGGCTCCCCCTGAGCTCCGCTCCAACGAACATCTCGCTCATGCGAAGCGAGCGCCGCATCAGGGGGAGCACCCGTCGATGGTGAAAGGCCGAGACAACGACCCCGGCGGTCAACCCCTGCCCTCGAAGGGTCGCCAGGGCGTCGAGGAGGTCTTCGAGCCTCCCTTGATGGTCCCGCACTGGGGCGCCCCAGTTGTGGGGACGCGACTCGATGATGCGCCTCGTGTACTGAGGCAGCAGCCCCTCATCGTTCCTGATGTAGAACCACTTCGAGGGCCAGGGCCCGTGGCTCGAAGTCAGGCCGATGGGGATGAAGTCGTCGGCCTTCCTCATGGCGAAGTTGCAGCACCCGGCCCGCACCAGCCTCCGCACCCCCGCTGACGCGCTCTTGGAAAAGTACTCTGCCCGAAAGAGGTGGAGCCAGAGCTCCCAGTGCGCCTCCACCCCGAGGTAACCCTCGCAGACTGTGGTGAAGATGGCGGCGTAGGAGATCGCGTTGGGGGAAAGATGCTGAAGCTCGATCCCGTAGTGGTGAGTGAGGGCGCGCATGAATCGACTCGGTGGGGCGGCAAAGCCCAGCCGGTGAAACTTGACGAAGCTGACCACGTAGCCCTCCGGTGGGTTCGGCTCGTGGTCCTCCTTCGACGGAACGAGCCACTTGGGCTCATCCCTGTTGGTGATGAAAAGAAGAAGCCCCTCCGCTACCAACCCCTCCAGCTCCTTCCTCGTCACTTCCGAGGGAACCCACGCCGCGGGCTGAAGAATCTCCGGCGGCGCCATGGCAAGTGCACGGAGCTCTTCGGTGGACGGACAGCCCAGAAGATTTCCTATCTCCTCAGGGAGGCGAACGCGAGGAAGGAAAGCGCAGGGAGGCGAGCGCAAGGAAGGCAAACGAGCGCAAGGAAGGCGAATGCGAAAACGGCAGGAAAGCAAGTGAAGAGCAACGGTACGAGGAGTGCCTCCTTTTGTAGGGGCAGAAGACCGACGGACGGCCAACGCTGGCCCAACCAGAACCATCCACTAGCGCACCGCTCCGGCTTCTGCGTAAAAAGGCACGCGTGATGGACAGGAGGAGTTATTCGAAGACAGATCTTCCCACGATACGGGATACGGGCCCAGGCCCTCGAAATCTCCAGGGAGCGAAGGCTGGCCCTCGAAAAGCGTTCAACAGCCGCCCTTGAGTACCGGAGTTAGGGGTGACCGAGGGGGGCCGACGCGAGTCCCTTGCTCGAGAACAAATTCTCGAGGCCCCCTCGGACACATTCAAGGCAAAACTAAGGGACCACGACGGAATCCCCTCGAGGGGACGCATCGAGCCACCAGACCCGATCGAAAGGGTTTGGCATCCACGGGACCCACTGTTTTGCTCGAATAAGAGCGCCTCAGGGCCACTAGTCGACCCCTATCGAACGGGGCACGAGCTCTTACTTGAATTTCCCGACAGTAGCTCACCTGAGACGTTGATGCTCGCTCGAGCATGGGTAGCACAACGCTTCTCCCCCCTCTACCCGATCGAAAGGGTTCGTGAGGGTCGAACGAAAAAGTCGAGCTCGCACCTGACCGGCTTCGACGAAAGAAGCTAAGGGGCGGACTCGCAACCGGGCGGCCTCGACGAAAGAGGACCCAACCGCCCGGGGGCTCGATCATTCGAGCACGCATTAACCAAACAAAAAAGACCTCGGGCGAGTATTCTACTCACCCGAGGCCTCGAGGGCTGCACCCATAGGGTGCGCTCGCGCGCACCCTTCGGAAAACGACCAATATTCAAAGTCCATTCAACTGAGCCTCCGTGTAAGTATCAACACTTACACGAAGCCTCGGGGGCTACTGTCGGTTACCGAGAAAAGGGATACCCTAAACCTTCCTTGTTTTCGGTTGGACCCCGAGTTTACCCTCAGATTAATCCCACGCGACCAGACCGTACCTCCTCGACCCGCCGGGCCCATCGGCAAAAACACACCGGGCCCATCGGCAAAAACACACTGGGCCGGCCCACAACAGAGTACAGCCGCAACCCTCGATAAATCACTGGCTTCACCATCTGACCCTCGAGACAACGCTGACGTCACCGGCTGATGATCGCTCGAGATGGGAGGATCCCGCGTCAAGAGTCGAGGCCCCCGACGGGACGGGCGTCTCGATACTTCGAGGATCGAGCCCTCCCTCGATCTACCAACTCCCGGTGTGTCCGATAGCGCATTTAATACAAAACTACCTAACCTCGTCAAATCGTATGGCTATAGTGTCCGCGCAGTAGTCCGTACAGCGGTCGAATCCCTCTTTACTGACCATACTGAGGACGTGCATCGGTCTGCACGGCACTATTACGCCATACCCAGTGCTGTTAGACAGCTCGAGGCCCCCTCGACGCGCTACGCGACAAACAACCGACATCGGATTCCCTCGATTTGATCTTATCCGCTCAACCACTACGCTCGAGGCTACCCCTCGACTGGGCCTCGAGTACGCATCGACGCCCTCCGGTCAACCTTCATTGACTTCGAAAGCTGCGCCAACAACTCCCGATACGACCCCAACAGGAACTCGCACGTCCTCTACAGGGGATCACGTCTTTCGCCGGTCAGCAACCATGACTCCGAAGGACGGCTGTTAACTCTGAGCCACGCCGCTACAGAACGAGCCATGCTCAGCGTACGTCCCTGCAGAGGCCTCAAGTTGACCACCACGACCCGCGACGTCATCACCGCGTCATCGAACCAGGATATTTGTACCCCTGTGCCTCCCTTGGCCTATAAAAGGGGACGCCAGGAGACCCAATAGAACAACAGAAAGACGGAGAACCACCTCTGGACAACGATCCCACGAACAACCGAATACTCGCCTAGGCAGACTCCTAGACTGAGTAGCTCTTTCGATAGACACTCGACCCCCCCTCGAATTCTCTCTTTCACTTGTATTTGCCCCTGTACAAGCACTTAGGTGCAAGATAATACAAATCTTCTCCCCCCGCTGGACGTAGGGCCTTCTTTGCCCGAACCAGGATAAATCACTATGTTCTTCTTGCATCACCCATCTGGACGGGTTACACATGCACACGATTACTCGTTGGCTTAGGACGCCCCCGGGTTCCTAACGCCGACAAGGCGCGAGCGGGTTCCTAAAGAGGAATCTCCCTCGGAAGAGGAGGAAGAGGATGAAGACAAGGGCAGCAATGACCAAGGGGTGCAGGCGCACCTTGATGCCTTGGTGCCCCGTATGGCTCGAGCTGACGTCCGCTTTACGCAAGAAACGGTCGAGGCGGGGTCATCTTCTCAGGCTTCGAGGGCGGCTTCGGTACCTGTCGAAGGCCGAGAGCTGAGGGCCTCAGAGCAGTCCAAGAGTAGAGGACGAGTGACCCATCGACCCGGGGGAGGTCATCGTCGCGGTGCACGCGCGGTGGGACGCCGCCGGCCTCATCGCGGGCGGATCCAGCACGCCGCCTCCTTAGACCAGGTCCTCGACACTCGGCGCACAGACCTAGGGCTAGTTGTCCTCGGAGAAGCAGAGGCCACCGAAGACGTCATCGGTGGCAGCTCTGGCTCCGACAAGGGCTCGTCAAAAAAGGGGGCTCAAAAGCCCCCGGGCAGTTCGAAGGCGGCCAGGAGGGCGCCCGTTATCCCGGTGGGGTAAGTTTTCGGTGCCTTGTCGCTTCCTTTCCCTTCTTTGTTGTTCTATGGGATTATTAATGTCTCCCACATGTGCATGTCTCAAGCTCAAGTGTGCACCAGAGACGGCGACTCCCTTCCCTGCCAAGCGGCTCAAGCTCGATGCTGTCGCGAGGATGGTGGCATCCACGCCAGGTCCTACTTCGGTGTCTCGATTGGCAGCAGTGGCTTCTTGGGTGGTGAAGGCCTGTGCTGCTGTGGCTCAGAGTAAGCTGACGGGAGCTACTTCCGTTGTAGGTTCAAGCGACTTGGGAACCATGGCGGGTAGCAATGCGGCCTAGAGCTAGGGGCAAATCGAGGGGCCCTCTGGTTCCGCTGGGCTCGAGGGCACCGCCAACGACCAGGAACCGGGGTCGACGGAGGAGGCCCCAATCACCATCGAGGATGAAGGGGGACTCCTTCATTCATGACATGGAGGAGGCAACGGACCGTCCCCAGGAGGCAGGGATGACTCCCCCTTCGGAGCAGCAGTGGGCATCGTGGCCTCAAGGGCTACATGAGCTGGACGAGCAGCAGAAGTGGGAGCGGCTGCAGAAGCAGTAGGCGGATAAGCGGCAGGCATCGGGCCTTTCACAGCAGTAGCAGCAGTAGCGGGAGGAGCAGGAGACGGCACCCTCGGTCCTGCCGCAGCAGCCACAGCTGGAGGAGACGGCCTCGGTCCTACCTCAGCTACATGAGGAGGCGCCAACCACGGTCTTGCCACCGCAGCAACATCAAGAGGTGGACGACAAGCAGCCAGAGTCGTTGGCTTCGAGCCAACCAGAGGAGGCCCCGTCGACAGTAGGGCAAGAGGATGAGCGGGCGGAACCGCCGGCCTTGAGTCAACTAGAGCAGCTGGCGGCCGAGGACATCCTAATGTGGAGGCAGGTCATATAGCCGACTGTGCAGGCGGTCCTGGCGGAGGCGTCAGAGGATGGGGTGATCACGATGGCATTGATTCCCCACCCACCATCGGCGGGGGCGTCGGCTGCTCGGGGGTCCTTGTATGGTCTTGGCCTGTACGCTCTCGGCCTTCTCGCCAAGGGGAAGCAAAAGGCGGGGGAGGTCGGGCCGTCGAAGGATGAGGCAGGGACTGGGTTGTTGTTTGCCACTCTGGGTGACCGAGTGCTCTGGCACGGTGGCTCAGTCAAGATGGGGGATGGCATCATGGCGACCGTGCAGGAGCAGATCAAGAAGGACCTCCCCTTCTGGGGTCGGGAAGCTCTCCAACTCGGGGACCAAGTGAATCCCAAAGCGTCGGTGTTCGAAATGAATGATCCAGCAGAGGTTGAGCGCTAGGAACACATCGAGGAGTTTCGTGTCTGGCTGCAGCACACCCTACGGTTGGTGGTTGATGTCGCTACTAAGGACCTAGCGAAGTCCTTTGAGGTATGTTAGTTCCCTTCGCAGTTATGGGGGTTGGGTTACTTTTCTTTAATGACGCCCTTTCTTGCGCTTTTGTTTCTAGGACCTGAGGGGGCATTCCCAAGTCAAGTCTCAGTTCATCCACTTGACAAGGGGTGGATGGGAGCAAATCCCCGTGCCGCAGGCCGCGGTCGAAGCTGCCGGGAACAAGGTGGTGAAGGTGAAGGAGGATGCAGAGAAGGTCAAGGAGGAGGCAATAAAGGCCAAGGAGGATGCTGCCACGGCCCGAGGAGAGGTGACCTGAGCCAAGGAAGGAGAGGCCAAGGCCAAGGAAGATGCCACCAAGGCCCAGGAGGAGGCACAAAAGGTCCTCGAGGACCTCTCCCTGGTGAGAGAGCGTGTTAAGACGCTCGAGGGGGAGCTTGAGGTGTTGGCGTCATGCATCAAGGAGCTTGAGGTGACCTTTGCTGAAGCTTCCCGTCAGCGCAACTCCCTCAACATCACGATCGGGTAGGTGAACCTTCGTGTGCAGTCCCTGACCACCGAGGTCACGTCGCTGAAGGAGACCCTCCAGAAGAAGGAGGAGGCCATTGTGCTGGCTAGCAAGGCGATCGAGGACCTGAGGGTGGAGAAGATGGAAGTAGTTTGTGCCCTGGAGGTGGCTAAGAAGGAGTATGCCAAACTAAAGGACGGGTACATGGCTCTTGATACCCACACCGCTGGTGAGTCTCCCTCTTTAGCTCTTTAGATTTTTGCCTTTGCCACCCTGCTTGTTGTGGCTGACCCTTGTCTTACATTTTAGACCTCAACGAGGAGATGCTCAAGGCTCAGGATAGCGCCAAGACTCTCTAAGACGCCTACTGGGCCGAGGCGAAGCTGACCGAAAAACTCCGCACCACGATCACCTCGGTTTGTGATGAATTTGGCATCGACCCCGAGGTGGAGTCAAGGATGAGGTGCGCGGGACCTCCTTCATTAACCGAATGTATGGCCTCGGGCGCATCGTGAGAGAGCAGGTCTAGGACGTGCTCCATGTTGGCGTGAAGCGGGCGATGGCGGTCATCTACTCTGGCTTCACCTATGATGGGGTTGTCTCCCATGGCTTCATCTATGACCCCAACAAGACGGATGCCGAGAACGAGGAGGGGCATAGGGCCTTGATCAAGGATGCCGAGGACCCAGGTGAGCGGTTGGCGAAGCTGTTCGAGCCCAAGTCCTTCCTCCTGGCTTTGACGATGAAGAAGAAGCCAGCCTATGAGCCAATTTGGGCAAGAAGGCCCATGTAATAGGTTAGCTTTTGCGATTGGTGATATCATGGCCCTGGGAGCTTTAAAAAAATATGTATATATTGGATGCTTTTGGGTTTTTTATTGCTAGAGTTCTTTGTTTCTTATTTTCTCGGCTTATGCTTTCACCGAGTTTTTGATGCAAGCTCGTGCCCCTCGAGGGGGAAGTGAGTCGAGATACTGAAGTGTAGAGGCGTAGGCGAGCTCCTGGCTTGACAACCCTCAACCCTTAGGGTTCTTGAGGCGTTTTTGACTTGGTAAAGGCAAGGTATTGAGGCATAGAAGAATAGGGAGATGTCGAGTCGAGTTTTGATAAAACATGCAAGTTTTTTAGGAACTTCAGGGTGTTCCCCCTTGTAGCCCCTGAGGGAGGCTCAACTCTGTTGGCAGAGTCGAGGCTACCTCAAAATAATGAAAAAGAAGCGTACTGGTACTAAAACATTTTCATTCATTCATTCATGATACGAGAAATGTACAAGGCCTCGAGGCCCTAGGGATAAAAGCGACATAGTTGTTCAATGTTCCACGCATTGGTGAAGGTCTCGCCCTTGCCGTTGGATAGCATGTAAGTTCCGAGCTTCAACACTTCCGCCATGATGTAGGGGTTAGGTTGTCATGACCCTTGTTGCTCTATCATCGACAGAGGACGAGTTCGCCGACTTAGACATCCCGCTTGCGCACGTGTTTGTCATGGTAGCGCCGAAGCTTCTATTGGTATCTTACAGAGTCAAGGAGGGCCACATCTCGAGCCTCCTCGAGCTGGTCAACGGCATTAGCGAGGGCCTCCTCGTTTGTCTGCTCGTTGTAAGCCTTCAGTTGAGGGGATCCGTACTCAAGATCCGTGGGGAGGACGGCCTCGGACCCATTGACCATGAAGAATAGGGTAAACCCCATGGCTTGGCTAAGTGTCATCCTTAGGCTCCACAGGACCGAGAGTAGCTCGGCAGCCTATTTCTTCCCATACTTCTTAAGGCGATTAAAGATCCTTGGCTTGAGCCCCTAGAGAATCATGCCGTTGGCACGCTCGACCTGGCCGTTCGTTCGAGGGTGAATGACTATGAACCAATTCACACGGATGTGATGATGGTCATAGAAGTCCAAGAACTTCTTGTCGGTGAACTGTGTGCCATTGTCAATGATGATGACGTTGGGAACCCTAAAGCGGTGGATGATGTCGGTGAAGAATGAAACTGCCTGCTCGGACTGGATGTTGGTGATGGGTCAAGCTTTGATCCATTTGGCGAACTTGTCGATGGCTATGAGCAGATGCATGTAGCCCCTGGTTGTCTTCTTCAAGGGCCTGATGAGATCGAGCCCCCACACAACAAAGGGCCATATGATGGGAATCATCCGTAGGGCATGAGCGGGGAGGTGCGTTTGCTTGGCGTAGAACTGGCACCCCTCGCAGGAGCGGACGAGGTTGATGGCGTCGGAGACCGACATTGGCCAATAGAATCATTGCCAGAATGCATTTCTGACTAGGGTCCTTGGCGTCACCTGATGGCCGTAAGCCCCGAGTGTAGGTCCTTGAGCAGTTTCCTGCCCTCTCCGATAGTGATGCAGCATTGAAGGATCCCAGTCGGGCTTCGCCTATAAAGCTCTTTGTTGTCACCATAGAGGATGTAGGTTTTTACCCGTCGAGTGATCGGTTGAGCCTCGGTTCAATCTTCTTTGAGCTCTCCTCGGATGAGGAAGTTGATGAAGGGAGTGCGCCAGTCTAGCTCGGGACTCAGAGGTGGGAGCGATCCATCGATCTCCATGACTTTAGTCCCGGTCAAGGGGCCTCAATCGAGGGGAAGGGTCGACGGCCTAAGGAGCAGCCTCTGCCCCTGTGCCTAGGTCGACGGAGGGCTCGAGAAGGTCCCTTGGGAATATGTCAGGACAAATGGTACCTCGAGTTGACGCGATCCTTGCTAGCTCATTGGCGGCCTCATTGTATTTGTGGGTGATGTGGTTGAGCTCGAGGCCGTAGAACTTGTCTTCTAGCTTGTGCACTTTCTTGCAGTAGGCCTCCATCTTGGGCTCATGGCAGCTCAAGGCTTTCATGACCTGGTCGATCATGAGCTATGAGTCACCATGAACATTGAGGCATTGGACCCCTAGCTCGATGGTGATGCGTAGAACATTGACAAGGGCCTCTTACTCTGCAATGTTGTTAGAGGCGGGGAAGTGGAGCCAAATGACATATTAGCGCATGTGGACTCCGTGAGGCGAGATGAAAAGTAGGCCCACACCTGTCCTAGTATTCATTAATGACCTGTCAAAGTACATCATCCACAGCTCCGCTTGAATATGCGTTGGGGGAAGTTGAATGTCGGTCCATTTAATGAAGTCTGCTAGCACCTGGGATTTGATGGCCTTCCATGGCGCGTAAGTGAGGGTCCCACCCATGAGCTCGACCGCCCACTTAGCGATTCTCCTCGTGGCTTCCCGGTTTTGGACTATCTCCCCGAGGGGGAAAGACGAGACCACAATCACCGGTGGCCGAGGAAGTAGTGTTGAAGCTTACATCGCGCGAGGACGATGGCGTAGAGTAGCTTTTGAATCTGCAGATAGCGGAGTTTGGTCTCCGAGAGTACCTCACTGATGAAGTACATGGGCCACTGGACGGGCAAGGCATGCCCTTCCTTTGCCCTCTCGACTACTATGGCCGCACTGACCACCTGGGTGGTTGCGGCGACATAGAGCACGAGGGGCTCCGCTGAGTTGGGTGGTACGAGGACCGGAGGCGAGGTCAGCATGGCTTTAAGCTTGGCGAGGCCCTCCTCTACCTTGAGGGTCCAGGCGAAATGCTCCGATTACTTCAAGAGGCGATACAGGGGCAGCGCTTTCTCTCTGAGTCATGAGATGAAGCGGCTGAGGGCCGTGAGGCAGCCCGTGACTTTCTGAACACCCTTGAGATCTTGGATTGGGCCCATATTGGTGATGGCTGAGACTTTCTTGGGGTTGGCCTTGATGCCATGCTGAGAGATGATGTACCCTAAAAGCATGCCTCGAGGGACGCCGAAGACGCACTTTTTAGGATTGAGTTTGATGTTCTTAGCCCTCAGGCACTCAAACACGATCTTGAGGTCATCGACGAGGTTGTCGACTTTTTTGGATTTGACCATGATATCATCGACATAGGCCTCGACCGTCAACCCTATGTGTTTGCCAAAAACATGAAGCATGCATCGTTGGTACATCGCTCCGGCGTTTCAAAGGCCGAAGGGCATGGTAACGTAGCAGTACATGCCAAAAGGGGTGATAAAGGAAGTCGTGAGCTGATTGAACTCCTTCATCTTGATATGATGGTAGCCGGAATAAGCATCGAGAAAAGAAAGAGTTTCACATCCTGCAGTAGAATCAATGATTTGATCAATATGTGGTAAAGAAAAGGGAACTTTAGGACATGCTTTATTCAAACTGGTATAGTCTACACACATCTTATATTTCCCATTCTTTTTCTTAACTAGTACAGGATTAGCTAACCATGTGGGATGATGAACCTCCTTGATGAATCCGGCCACCATAAGCTTGTGGACTTCCTCCTCGATGATCTTGTGCTTCTCCTCGTTGAAGCGGCACAAGCATTTCTTACTAGCTTCGACCCGGCCCGGATCTCCAAGGCGTGCTCGGCAACTTCCCTCGGTATGCCCGGCATATCCAATCCAAAGGACTCCATGCAAACATGTCGGTGTTCGCGCGGAGAAAGTCAACGAGCACTGCTTCCTATTTGTCGTTGAGGGTGGCGCTGATTGTCAGCGCCCTCCCATCGGAGCTACTGGGGTCGAGGAGGATCTTCTTTGTGTCCTCGGTAGGCTTGAAGTTTCCTGCTTGCCTCTTGGGGTCAAGAACCTCGGCAGCTAACCCCTCGAGGGTCGCCGTCAGCATCATGGACTCCTCGACGGCCTCCCCATTCTTCACGCACTCGACGTCACAGTCATAGACGTGCTCATGGGAGGGACCGACGGTGATGACGCCCTTGGGTCTCGGCATCTTGAGCTTGAGGTAGGTGTATTTGGGGATGGCCATGAACTTGGCATTGCCGGGCCGGCCGATGATGCATGGTACGTGCCGTGAAACCCGACCACCTCAAAGGTGAGGGTCTCCTTCTTGATGTTTGAGGAGGTGCTGAAGCAGACAGAGAGGTCGATGCGGCCAATAGGGTGAGCCTTCTTACCTGGCATGACACCGTGGAAGCCCCCGGTGCTATGATGGAGCTTCTCTCTAGAGACCCGTAGGAGGTCAAGGGTCTCCACATAGATGATGTTGAGGCTACTGCCACCATCGATGAGAACATTGGTGAGGCAGGTGATGACGATGATTGGGTCGACGACGAGTGGGTACACTCCTGGCTTGGGGATGTGGTCTGGATGGTCATCACGGTCGAACATGATAGCCGTATGGACCAGTTGATGTAGTGAGGGGTTGCAACCTGCACGGAGAAGACTTCCCAATGCTCTCTTTTGCGCCGGCGTGATGTGAGCTGGGTCGAGGGTCCCCCGTAGATCATGAAGCAGTTGTGGACCTCGGTGAAGCCATCATCTTTGTTTCCGCCCTGGTCCTTGGGGTCATCCTTCTTGTCTCCCTTTCCAAGGTTCAATCTCTCGAAGTACTTCTTGAGCATCTGGCAGTCCTTGAGATTGTGATTCATCCCTCCCTTGTGGTAAGGGCAGGGCTCCTTCAGCATCTTTTCAAAAATTCCCCCTTCGGGGGGCCTCGAGGCTTCTTGCGCTCGGTGGTGGCGATGAAATCATTGACAGTGGCCTCGCGCTTGCCCTGCTGGTTCTTCTTCTTCTTCTTGTTCTTCTTGGCGCCCTTGGTCGAGCTCTCTGGCTCGCCCTCCTACGCCTTGCCTTTCTCTTGGCCGTCGCCAAAGAAAACGCCCACCGCCTCATCGCCGGCTGCATAGTTGGCGATAATGTCCATCAGCTTGTCAGTGGTCTTGGGGGGATTGCGCCCTAGCTCTTGGACCAAATCCTTGTAGGTAATGCCCGAGACGAATGTGGGGATGACGTCGTGGTCGGAGATGTGGGGGGAGCTCGGTGCGCTGCTTGGAGAAGCATCTGGCGAAGTCATGGAGGGACTCCCTAGCTTTTGCTTGCAGTTGCAAAGGTCCCAGGAGTTGCCAGGAGGCACGTAAGTTCCCTTGAAGTTCCCTTCGAACACCGAGATGAGGTCGGACCAGTCATGGATCTGCTTGGGAGGAAGCTCCTCGAGCCACCTTCGAGCAGTGTCAGACAGGAATAAGGGGAGCAAGCGGATGATGGCATGGTTGTCGTGTGCCCTACCCAACTGGCATGCCAACCTGAAGTCGGCTAGCCATAGCTCGGGCTTGGTCTCGCTGTTATACTTGACGAGGCTCGTAGGAGGGCGAAAGGGAGTCGGCAGCGGCGTCCTCCAAATCGTCCTGCTGAAGACTCGAGGGCCCGGTGGCTCGGGGGACCGGTGCCGGTCCTCGTTGCTATCATAGCGCCCACCCCTGTGTGCACTACAGCCTCGCTCCTCAGCATCATCGCTCTTGCGTCTGTGGTTCTCGTCGATGTTGTGGCACCTGTCTCGAGGCTCGCGGTTGTCGCTGATGCGCTCTCAGATGGGGGTCGCCCTCTTCTGTTGGGGGGCGGCCTCCTAATGGACTGAGCCTTCCCTCTCATGTCTAGAGGGGTCAGCTAGTCACTCTGAGGCTGCCCCTCGATGTCTTGAGGCTGAACTCTCAGCCTGCTACACGGCTGCCACCTCGAGGAGACCCCGAACCTCCTGCCGAATGCGACGAGCCTCGGGGTTCGAGGCGGATGGCATGTTGCGAAGAAGTATGGTTGCCGTGACAATGTTTTGGCTAGCGCGGTTGAAGATGGGGCGTTCGACCGCCCCCTCTCTGATGATCTGTCTGTTGATCTCTCGAGCCCTGGCTCGATGATGAGGACATCAACACTGATCATACATCCAAGTCAGCCACGCC
>CM041642.1:35718101-35733217 GCA_023333625.1 Bothriochloa decipiens | reverse complement strand
TCGCCACGGTTACATATGGAGTCGGTTTGGGATGAATCAGGACTTGTCGGAAAACTTGTCAAGTTTATTTTCATATGGATCTGGTCTCCTACTCATATCTATCCAGAGGCGGCGTCAATAGGCCAACAACTACCGAGAGGTCTTTCTGTCAAGGGTGCTGCGCCACCTTAAATTAGCCCAATGGGCTTGTATCGTTTGGAGTCCAATAGGGACGTGTCCTAGGTTTGGAGAACGACCCAAACTCCCTTGTGGTCGTCCTCCCCATGTTTTATTCCCCATAGCCGCCACCAGGAACCCTTGGGTTTTGTTTAGGTCAAGTTTAGCCTTCGCTACTTGCTTGAAGGCGCGCGTGCTGATCCAGCCGCTCGTCTCCTTGTTTTCGGAACCCCACTCATAATAAGATTCAGTTTGAAACTTTCAATTACATCTTGCAATTTCAGTGCTTGTTTCCTCGTTCTTGCTAGTTCTTCGGTTGCTTGCAGGATGGGAGCCCTAGTGGCTGGTTGTCGCATCTCCACAAGATCGTGACGGCCTTTGGAAGTGGTGTATCGGTCGCTAAGGCGCGGTCTTGGAAGGTTGTAGTCGGGCCGTGAACGTCATCTCCATCCACCAATCAAGTTATCTCATGCCTCTCATCGAAAGGTCGAACACAAACCCTAGCGGGATCATATCACTCGAGCCCTTCCTCCTGGTGGATGCCCGCGTTCCTGCTCGGGGGTCCACTCGAGCTGGCGCAAGCGCTCCCGATCCTTGTCAAGCTTGGTCTGCAACTCTCGAACTTGTGCGAGCTGAGCATCTTAGGCATCCTGAGGTAACCGCACATTGTTAGGCATGACTGGTGGCTGCTCCTCTTGATCTGCTGTTGCGTGGGCACCTCCCGCTACAGCTACGGCTGCGGCTGTGGTCGTGGGGTCGATAGTGTCACTGCTTCGCGCGATGGCTCCATCGAGATGGAAGCACTCACACATGGGGTTGTAGCTTTCATCGGTAAAATCGGAGTTGGGACCGGCCCAATAGAAGTTGGGGAAGAGGCCGCGCTGCTCCTCCTCGAGCTGACGCTGGAGCGCACCAAGGGTGCACTGTCTTGGGCTGGGTGCCCTCGACGACCTTGGGCACTCAGGGACCAGCGCAGGTGTCTCTGAGTCCATGGTGGCACGCGGAAGGTGCCCTGGATGGTCGTCATATGTGCCAAGACTGTAGCATACCATGGAAATGTACGTCCTGGCGGCGTTGTCCAAGCCAAACGGGAACGAGCGGCAAGCCCCGTATAATCCTTGCGGCAGCAGATCAGGCGGTGCTAGAGCCGCACCTACCGGGAAGGCCATACCCGGCCCCCTCGGCGATCGCATTGTGAAGATGAAGTCCGGGTCGTCATAGTGCTCTTCTGGCCCGTTCCCATACCCAAACTCAGGTCAGACAAGTTCCCAACAAGGGACCTTGTATCGCTGGTCGGCCATGAGTTAGCTATGGCGGGCGCTGTCTCGCTGTGCGATGATGATGATGGTTGCGTCGGTCACACCTCCTCCTGGTCGTGGAAGCATGGTGGTGGGACCAACGCGCAGCCCCACCTGAGCGTGGGGGCTCACGGTCGCCTCCGCTCGGATCTCAGGCCGAGAGCAGGACCATGTCATAGCCGCACTCGATCGACACAAACTCCAGGCTCCTAAACCAGTTCACCATGGTGAATAGGAGCGGTCGAATAGAGTCAACCATCCGAAAAATGGAGGGAAACGCTGGTGACACACAGATCCCCTACATAGCGTGCTAACTGTCGGTGTCTTGACCCCGGGGGCCTAGCACCAACGATTAACTACGTGCTGCGTGCTCCCTAATCTAGATGGTGATGCAAGAAGAACACAAGGATTTATCCTGGTTCGGGCAAAAGAAGGCCCTGCGTCCAGCGGGGGAGGAGACATAGTATTATCTTACACCGAAGTGCTCGTACAGGAGAGATACAAGCGAGCGTGTACGGGAAGAGGTGGAGAACAAGGCCTAAGTCCAAAAGCACTAGTCCTATGCCTTGCTATGTGCACGGTGTGACTGAGTGAGTTTGAATGAGTTCACCTTCCTCTACAGCTAGCCCAGCACCCCCTTTTATAGGCCAAGGTGGGGCATGGGTGTACAGAAAACCCTAATGGTGCTGCCCTTGGTAGGGCTATCGTAAGAAATGACATCGAGGGGTGATACCAATCATGTTGTAGCCACTGTAGAGATATGCGACGGTGTGATGCCGAGCCCTGTAGCGACGAGCTTCATGATGAGATTCTCCCTCTTGAGTAGTGACAGTGAAGTCAGTGATTGACCAGTCCTGATGATGACGATGGCACACCTCAGTGATGCAGTGAAGCGGTCAAAGACGTGAGCTTCTGTGGTAGATGTATGGCTTGCTATAGATGATGCTCGGGAGTGGTTGGATCACTGACCGAGACTACCAGGAGCCTAAACCGAGGGGTGGTCGGCCAGGGCTGAGGCCGAGTGGATAAGAACGAGCTCCGAAAAATATGGTACAGATATTGACTTCTGCGTTTCGAGGGGGTGCCCGATGGAGCATAGTGTTTCGTACGGTGGAACAGTGGTCTGTACGAAACGACGCTTCCCCGGGGATGGGTGATAAAAGGTGGACTTGACCCCTGTACTTTCCATCATGACCACCGCTGTTGCCATGGGGGTTGGCAAGAGTTGGTAGATATACTATGACTCTCGTACAGAAAGTAGGTGGACCGAGGGGACATTGCGCTCAATGGGGGGTCATCCGCCTATGTCGTGTCCCGTCACTCGACAGGGGGTCGTCCGCACGGTTGGATGTCCGTTACTCGAGGCCCCCTATCGAGTAGGGGACAGACTTGACTCGGCCGATGCCACTCGTGGGCCGGCCCAGCATAGCTCTATGTACGTTGGTGGACCCTTATCTCTTCGGGTTGATTGCGGCCTCCTTTGGTGATTTGGGTTTAATCGTTTGAGGACTAATTCTCCTAGGTCGAGGTTTAGGGTACCCCCTTATCCAGGTACCTGACAAATCACAGTCCCCATTTCCGGGTCCAAGCGAATCACCCCAAGAATGGACAATATGGAGAGGTCCTGCTCTATGGACCTAAAACATGGAGCCCTTGCTGGTAAGGTAAATCAGTTTTTATCCCATATTTATTTTTTGCATTTTAATTTTTGCATTTTATTCTAATTGCATCTTAGTTTTAGTTTTGCATTTTTTCTTTTGACAAAAATATTTAGTTATAAAGAATAAACTCTTGAGAATAACCTAAAATAAAGTTTTGAGTTGTGGATCACCCCATGGTGGGGTTGGCCGACCCCACCAATGGGCCTAATCTTGTTCATTTCACTTTGGCTTGATGCATTGGTTCGAGATCAGCACTTGGATGCCTTCAGAGTTTTTAAGTGGGGGTCGACCGAACCCCATCTTGTCCCCTCTGGCAGTCTGATGTCTCCCATTTGCTAAACCTAGAAATCCTATGCATACCACTTTAGCCAAAGCCTGAAAAGAATTGGTCCTTTGTGAAAGAGAATATAATTGGTGGAATATTGGATAGATTGCATTGGGCCTCATGGGCTGATTATATAGAGTACATAGGACTCACACCTCTCATGGTTACACAATATGGTAGTATTCCTAATACTCTAACGCTCCCCCACAGTCACAGTGGGAGCGCTACAGACGATGAGACTGGAGAAGAAACTAACAAGCTAACATCCCCCCGCAGTCATAGTAGTCGATGCGGCGCGTAAGCCGGAGAAGAAGTCGATGAGTCCTCATGCAAGGTGGTAGCCCTTTGTGTCGATGTTGAGGTAGCTGAGTGTGAGGGCGCAGTAGCCGTGGTCGAGGAAGCCATGCTGAAGTGGTCGCGGTCATCGTAGTTGTGATCGGGTAGCCTTGTCAACAGAGCTATAGGTGCACACGGGGCGCCAGGATGATATGACGGAGACATATCAAGGCAGTTGTCATCGGAGGAGGCGGTGCAGTCAAGGCCATCATGGACGTAGAAGAAAGGCGATGACACAATCGAGGCAGACGAGGTGGGAACGGGAGGGTGGATGCCGAAGTTAATGTAGTCAAGCTATCTCTGCGCCGAGGCGTGTGCTGGATTTGCCAGTCCTAGCAACGCATCAGGGAAGAAACCATGTGTCAGTGTTACTAATACCGGGCATACAAGGGAGAGGGCCCCAACCACGGGGACACTAACAACGTGGTTGTGCTGGACGAAGTAGAAGCAGTGCGATAGCGACGCATCAGTGAGTGGAGCTCAGCGACGATGCAAAGGTCGACGAGTTAGGCCCAGCGACGACGAGGGTGTAGTTGCAGCTCGATGACGAAGACCCAATCAGCAGGACTATGACCTTGTGCAGATGGAAGCAAGGACGTGTCGGCGAGCACCGCCCAGCGACAACGTGAGACACAACCGTCGATGCACAGGAGACGGCGATGTAGATGTAACGGCGAGGTGGACACACGGGCGGCAGTGCTGAGGCCTGATGAGGCGACACAGGAGCAGCCCTTTTGCTCAGAGAAGATGTGCGTAATACTCGGCGATGGTGTCAATGCAGCCGATGCCGATGCCGGAGTAGTTCACACGAGGTCGACGGGCGGTAGGCGACTCAATCCTGATCAGTGATCGGGCAAACCAAAAAGATACAGCAACAGTAGACCAGGTGTACCTAGCATGAGACGACGTAGCGGTGGTGGTGCGACCTTGTCAGGCGGCGCTCCCTCGGCGACAGCAGCGGGGCGCGGATGTGCAGGGTCAAAGGCGCCGACATAGCTTGACGTAGTGGAGATGGGAAAATCCGCCTCACTGCAGCAACACACCAGATCTGGCTACCTCCATGGAAGCACAGATCGAGGTGTGTGGCCGAGCCAGGCCAGCCGCCACCACGGCGGCACGAGACGAGGCAAGATCTAGCATCCTCCATTGGACGAAGATTGGAAAGGCGTTGATGACGATAGCCCAGCGATGAGCCTGGGGATGAGGCGACGACGATCGGGCGATGACGATGGGGAGATCTTGATCTGCTACGTGACAACGACAATGGCTGTCAGATCAATAGGATCGGGCACCTAAACAGGGGCGCTACCCCCGGCGGAGAACGGCCTCTCCCCGGTGGCGCGCGGTGCGGAAGTGGCGGCGGCTAGGGTTAGGATCTAAACCTAGGCAAATGATAGCATGAAAGAGAATATAATTGGTGGAATATTGGATATATTGCATTGGGCCTAATGGGCTGATTATATAGAGTACATAGGGCTAACACCTCTCATGGTTACACAATATGGTACTATTCCTAATACTCTTACACTTTGCTTTATTATTTTAGACACGAGATGCTCTTTTTCATGTTGGATAATTAGGGACCATACCACTAGCTCAAAACCAGCAAAGTGGTCACCTAGACATGCTTTAGTGTCCCAATGGTCCATGGGAATCTCTTTAGACATGTCTCCACTTTTGTCGTTCATCTTTTCTCTTTCACAAAGCACTAGGCAAAAGAATCTCTAAAAAGCACTTTACTTTTGGTCCACATCTAGACTGCACTTTACCAGACACTTGGTGACACAATGTCAGAAGTGCTAAATGGCCTAGGAAGGGGGGTCGGCCGACCCTACTTTGGGCACATTCTGAAAAGTGTCTGCAGGGTGTTGCTAGATTCCCTGCCAGGATTCAAATTCAAATTTGAAAGTGCTTTGGGGGGGCGGCCGACCCACATACCACTTGCCCTTCTCCCCCTATAAATACCCCTGCATTATGAGCTCAACTCCACACCCAAAACCACTAGAATCATCTCGAGCTCACAATCTCTCTTCTTTTGCTTTGTTTCAAGTTCTTTCTCAAGTTTAGTAGTAGTCTTCCATAAATAAAAACCCAAAAATATTTTTGTTTCCATCTTGCATAGTAGCAGTAGTAGCAGTAGGAAGAGCTTGGTTGTCTCAATTGTGCAGTAAGAAGAAGAAATGAGGAACTCACGGGAGGAAGAGATGAGGAAGAGAGCTACCACCCAGTGGTACACTACGAGCCTACATCAAGAGTGCTAGAGCCCGAGAGCGGCCTCATGCTAAGCCAAGAAGAGCTACAAAAGTTCAACATCCTTCAAGGAAGCAACTTCAACCACATGAGCATCATCGACCTGGTCCTCTTGGACCACACAGGTATGAGTAAAGAATTCAATGATGTCTTTACTGCAATTGGTTGGGGAGGTTTTTGGCAAATGCATGAAAACGGTGTAAAAGTGCTTACCCAAGAACTTCTGTGCACCTTAAACTTAACAAATGACAGGGTAGCCTTTTGCATGTTCGAGGAAGAATATGTCTTGGAGTCTCTTAAATACCTCTTTGGGATGTGATCCTAATTGTCAACTTGATTTAGACATTGCCATTGATGGGTTTAATAAAGCTGAATTTTGGAAAGCAATTTCTGGCTTCAATGATTGCTCTCGCCTCACTGTTTCCAAAATCCATAATCCGACTCTATGTTTTATTCATTATTGGATGATTATCACTCTTTTCCTGACACTAGAGGTAATGCCATAAGTGATGATGAACTTAAATTACTTTATGCCATTGTACACTAGATTAAGGTATTTCCTGTTAAAATGCTAGTAAACTTTTTGCTTAATTGCTTTGAAAGTGTAAACTCTATATACTACACATCATTCATTACTCGCATAGCCGACACTTGGGGTACAACAGAGTCACATACCTTTGAGTACATTACCTCTGCTAGGGATGTCTTAGATGAAAATGTGTTCATTACTTCTAAAGTGCTAAAAAGAGATCCAAGAGGTGGATTTAGAATGATTTATCCTGGCCATACAGTCGAAGTCTCTCTCCCTTGTGAGAAATGTCGGCTGTATAGGCTTCGTACACTAACCATCAAATTGGATCAGGAGGCAAGAGGCCAAAATGTTGTAGAGACGGGCAGGATGACAAGACGCATGTCACGAGCTGCACAGATGGACCAGGCAGGCCCCTCATGCCCTACAGAAGAAGAAGTTGAAGAGGGTGAGGAGGCAAGCTCCATGGACATTTTAGGGTCCATGGGGAGGCCTCCACGTCCACAGGACACTCCTCACCCAAGGCGAAGGGAGAGACACCCCCAAAGGTCAAATATAGATGACCTCATCAACAACATGGGCAAAATGCACATTGAACAAGTACAATGGCGCAACAGAATGCCTAATATCTGCAAGCAATGCAAGAGGAGGACGCAAAACGTTGGAACAGATGGTTCTAATACTATTCGCCACCTCAGTGAGCAAAAGCCAAGCTTGGGGGAGATCCTCTCTCCCACTAAGGTAAGTATTCTATCTTAGCATTTGAATTCTAATTGTTTATTTTATTGCATATAAAAATTGGAAAAGTTTAAAAAATACCAAAAATATTTATTTGTTTACTTCTAGTAGTATCTATGCTACATGTATATCTTTCTCCTTATGGAAATGATTACTAGTTGCTTTGTCAATGTTTCTCTAGTGCCTAGTTTACAACTTAGTGCTTCTCTAAATATGGATCACTTAGCTCTCTTAAACCATCATGAACCTGAAAACTTTGTGGGTTGTGAGTGCTAGGACTAAGTCTAAGTTGTTGTGGGGTATGAGATAGTGAGACAAGAGCTGCTATAATATTGTTCTAGGCATGATTGATTACCAAAGAATTTTTTCTTAAAAATGATCAAAACCTTAATTGTTCCTCAATGGTGATGAAATTCCTACCACAGCCATATATGCTCTACATGTTCAAAACCTTTCATATAAACTATTTGCTTTGTGTTGAGTGTTGTCAAGTCTTGTTGACCCCTGTTAAGAGACTTTTCAAGCCTCTAAGATCAATATCACACGCACGCCATATATATACATGCTGCTTCTACACTAGAAGTACGCAAAAACATGCATTCAATTTTCCACCAAAAAGGTTGCTCCATGCTTTAAGTATTAGAATATCTCTCCAAATATTGTTTGGTAGATGAGAAAAAAGAAAAAGGGCTAGGAAAAATAAATATTGATATATATAGATGGACACATGAAAGTCCATGCAAAAAAATGCTAGCCCTGTCTCAATAGAAAAATAGAGAGATCTTATCAAATAAAGGAGCAACCTAGTCCACATATATATACCACACACTTGCACATCTTGATCTGGGGGTATGACACTTCTCTTCAAGGATCCAAGCTTTGACTTCACAACATACGCAAGTATGTATAACACCTTTGGTTCCCAAAGGAAGACCAGAGGCCTTCATATGTGCGCCCAGAAAGTCCACACATATAACAGAAAATGGTATATCTGAAAATAATGTATTATATAGCAAAAACTTACTTAAACAACACTTACAAATATCAGAGTATCGCGGAATTGATGGCTACAACTTCTCTTCAGAGCTCCATCCTTCTCAAGGACAGTTGACTGGGGGCTCCGTATGCCAAACACTTCTGACACTCAACCTTTTTATCCTTCTTGAGGGCAGCACCTTACTACAAACTATAGCAAGGGTGAGTTCCATGTCAAAACTTAGGAAGTACAGGTGGAAAATAATGACATGCAAGGCTAAAACAAGGTACAGCTGAAAGGTAGACTGCGGTAGCATTTTAATGTAACAATTAAGACTTAACTTATTGCAACCTATTCTCTAATCAACTTGGTTGAAACACCCAACCCTTTATTAAGGTTCAAGTAGCAATTAATGTGTCATTTAACATCTCAGATATAAGCATATATCCATTAAAAACATGAACCTTGAGACTGCCATCTCAAGCAACACAGGACTGCCATCCCGTTCAGAAACAGAGGTATGCCACCTCCTCAAACAACATCACCACAATTTAATAATTTATTCCATTTGGCTAAGTCATGTGAGCATCTGGGCCGCTCGTGACCGTGAGCACGGATGATATATCGATTTTAACTCTGCGCAGAGGTGTACACTTTCACTCCAAGAAGCGATTCCCATTTGCCCAGGGTCATGACTTCCCAAAACACTTCCAAGGTGAGCGGGCAGGGTTTCACTACAAAGCTGTTCACAGGTCATAGGTAGTGACAACTCGCTAGCCTTGAGTCCAAGCGTATGGGTGACTTCACCGTGAGGCCGCCCCCACCATGGATCCCTAGCCCCTCCCATGCTAAATACTTGTAAACAAATCCCAGCGACTATTGATATAGCCACCCATCGGTAAGCTGCCCAACCCGCCTATGATGGTCCTGCTAATAAACCAAACCAGAGCCATTAGCATGGAGCTGTACGGAAGTCCCAGGTTGTCGCTCCACGATAGGGTCCACAAGGGGGAGGAGATACAGATACTCTCATCAACACGAGTCCCACTAGCATCCGTTTCCCCCGCCATCACCGCCAACCAATGATGCGGAACAGCATCAACTTCTCCAACGGCCGAAGCCAAGAGCCCACGGCTCCAACATCTTTATTAAGAAGCAAGTTTTATCTTCATTAAGTAGGTGAAAGGTGAGGTAGAGCACTAGCAACCTAATAACCTATCAACTAAAAAAACCCCATAGGTAATATTTGGGTAAAGTGGCTAGTCATTCCTATGGTTTGCCGATTTAAGACACATGCAATGAATTAATTAAAAGTGAATAGGCGCAATATGATCAAAGGTGCCTGCACTTGCCTTAAATCCAAAGTCTAGCTGCTCAGTAGACTTTACTTGTTCTATCTTCTGGTCTCCAACTCCAATTGCACTTGTCGGTCCTCAGCTCCCGATCTTCAGCACTCACAAATTGCTCTTCGTCTATTCGTAGCAAACAAGCAACACAAACAGACAAAACTAAGAACATACATCATACAAAAGAAACACTGAAGAAAGAGCAGTCTACATGGTAGATCTCATCACTACGATCGCGAGAGCGTAAGAACGACCAACAAAGGAGCTATCGTAGAGAGGGCACAACTACCGAGGTTGATCTAGGCTATTCACAGGTTGGAAAGGCGTTGATAGATCCTTATTCTAACCCGCAAATAAGTCACATTCTGAAAATCCTAGAACATGGTAAATGTCACTACAATTGTGTAGCTTACGTCAATACGACTCGAAAAAGTATAAGTTTGCTAAAAACAGAGTTAAAACGGTAAAACGGCGGAGATTATACGATCAGTGGCAAAACTGTAAATAACTGCTAGGTGGCAAAATCGTAAGTACCTCGTCTTCTACCTCTGTCCATCTTCCTCTCCAGGCCATGGCCATGGCAGCTAGGCTGCAGCTCGCGCCGGGGAAAAGGGGCCTCGGCCCTGGCCTGTTGCGGCCTGCTAGGGTCGGTGACGGCCTGCTACGGCCAGCGGCGGCTGGCTACGGCCAGCTATGGCCGGCGGTGGCCAGCTGTAGCATGCTATGGCTGGCGGCGGCCAGCTGTGGCTGGCGGCGCGTGGCTAGGTTTGCTAAGGGGCTACGGCTGGCCCTCTTTATGGCCGGCGGGGAACCGGTTGGGCTGAAGCCCCTAGGTTTGGCCCGTTGGCCCGGCTGCAGCTACCTATGGCCGCTTGTAGCCGGCTGGTGCTCGCTGTGACCGGCCAGGGTTCGCCACGGCCGGCTGGAAGTGGCCAGACTTGGCCAGGCATGGCCAGAGAGGGCGTAAGGTGACCGGGGAAGCCTATGGCTGCTTGCGGCCTGCTGATGCTAGCTGCTGTACTGGGTCGCGGCCTAGACTGGCTTGTGGCCTCGGTGGCCAAGCTATTTCTGGCTGTGGCCGGCCGAAGTTGGCCGTGGCCGGGTGAGAGTAGCCACAGGTGGCTGTGGCTGGCCAAAGTTGGCCAAATGAAGCTAGGTGAGGCTAGGAGTGGCCCGAGCTAGGTAGGAGCTCGCCAAAGCAAGCTAGGATGCCTTGAGGATAGCAAAGGTTTGTTAGACCGGACTGTTGCTGGCCTTACTATGCTACTGATGGCCAAGTTTGGCCGCTGGTGGCTGGCTGCGGCTACTGCTAGCCTGGCCGGGGTGGCCAAGGCCAGCTAAGGCTTGCCAGGACTGGCCACAGCTGGCCAGTTAAGGCTGGGAGAGGCCAGAGCAAGCTAGGTCGGGCCAGGATAGGCTATGGTAAGCCAGGGTTGACTGGAGCTAGGTAGGGGATGGTGTCTAGCTAGAGCGATGGCTAACACTATAGAGGAAAAAGAAAACTCTCTCTCTCTCTAAGAAAGAGAAAGGATTTTTCTGAAAATATTTTTCCAAAACCTCCTTGGGGCAAACTTGGGTTTTCGAAGCTTTATTTTCAAATTCGAAAAAAAACCTAGACGTGACTTGCTCGAGGTTTAGAAATTCTTTTTCACACCAGCAAAACCAAGCAAAGCACCAAGCACAAACCCATCTTTATTAACTTCATAAAAGTTTCATAAAACCACTCTTTTTATCATTTTGTAGTGATAACAAAAGAATAAAATCTTGACTAATTTTAAAGAAATTAATAAATCCTTTAATTTATTTAGTGTTTTTGGTTCACAACCCAAAATAGAAATTTTGGGGTGTGACAGAGCACTTAACATGAATCTCGTCCCGAGATTCGAAAAGGGTTGGGATAAAAGACAACACAAAGAGTCCAGGTTGATTCGAAAACTTTGATAACATGATACAGAGATTCATGGATTTTCCCAAAGATCGATATAGAAACTAAAGATTGATTCTCTAGATTAATTCGATCTCCAAAACAGGATAAGATTGATGAATCAAGGATTATCCATATACCAAGGTCTGGACACAAGCTAATAAGACAACATTTGAATGATGCCTGATTTCTTCCTTTAGCTCTTCTGAGAGGGCAGAGAGAAAACATACATCGATCCTTTGGGGATTTACACTTCCTTGAATTAAGGTTTATGGAGTGCAAAGAAAAAAAATCTTGAATGTCAACATGGGTCGACCAAAAGATCAAGATCCTTGGGACATGTGGTGACATACCATGACAAAGTTTGTAGATTGACATGGTTCAACCATAAATGAGAAGTAACGGTCACACGAAAAAACAAAGGTTGTTCTTCATGTGCCTATCCTCTAAGAATTTAGGACAAAAGCCTAAGGATTAACACGGGATAGATCTAGAGGATAAGTATCGATTCTACGAATTGATGTTACAAGATGACCAAAGAAAATTTCATGTCGAGATAACATATCTGAATAGCTTATATAATGGATCATGATTAACAATCATGTTATTAGCGCTTACCGAGCACAACCATGTGTGTGCACCCACTGGAGGCTCTCGGTTCAACGTAACACCGGCAGTTATTAATCAAGATTTCATTAATAAGTTTACTACCAATTGATATCTCCCAGAACACAGGTTTGGATCTTGCAATGATTAAGCACATGCAAGATAAAAAGAATGATTACGAGATTTGGTGAAAAGGATGGTTGAGGTTCCTTGGTCTTTACATTCACAAGTGTGTAATCAACCTCGATGATTTCATGAGTAGTGGTTATCTTCAAGGTTGTTTGCAAGAAGACCAAAGATTGAGAACGAAGCATGATGAACAAAAGGAACTTGACTAACTCTTAACTTCATGCTTCATGGGATGTAAGAGCTAGACTCAAAAGAGGATTTAGACGATACAGATAGACCTCCTGGTGCTCGCAATTCCTTGATCCACTTTTGTGTGATAGAATGATGATAGGAGAAGAAATTAGAAAAGATCAGTCAAGGGGGTAATGATTGATTCTTCAATACTTTGCACTTCATCAACTCCTAATCTATAAGGTGAAGGGTAAGGGTCGAAGGTCAACGAGAATGCCAAGAAGGGTCGAGAAAGATAAGGCTCAGCCCTTTAACTTTTCATGCCTTGAAACTTGAGTCGCGATGGTCGGTGATAGTAGTGAATGCTATCCCACTTTAACAAAAACATTGCTTACTTCCAAAATATGTACATGAGCATCCTCTTAATCCAAATCATCTCCTACTAATTTCCTTCGTTGATTTACCATTCTAGTTAACACACCACCTGATTTTGAATCCAAATAAGGCCAATGAGAAAAATGAGGCAAAGATGTTTGACTAGGAGGTTGAGTGGTTGATGAAACAAATTGATAAGCACATCACAAACCATCTTTACAGCTTAAAAGTGACGAGGTCTGATAAAACAGTTATCCCTTTTGCATAGAAGTTACAACTGAATTGAAAACAGGGCACTACAGAATAGAGCATGTAGCTGACTTTAGATGTTATCTCGTGGGGTTTGAACGTCAGCATAAACCCACTCATATCTAACCATGCTTCTATTCCTGTAGTACACCTTTCAAGACAAGAGAATTTGAGTCTGGCAATCGCGAACTCCTTCCATAGTTCCCTAGGTTGCATCTAACTCTTGAACACAAATACCATATACCCAAAAACATGTACGCTGATCCAAAGGACATAGCTGACTCCTCATGTGACCTTGAGTGCTTTGGATTTCTTCTGACTGCCTCAAATCCATTTAAACTTCCATGCTGGATTCTGAAATTGCTTCGACGTTGAGATATCTCTAGTCTCACATATGGTCTTCATCTTTCCCAGATTGCATCTTCACTGATCCGGTTGTTCTGTGGCATCTTCCCTTTGCTAGGGACAGAGCTGAGTACCTTCATACACAATCCTTTTTCTTGATCGGGTTCTCAGAGATACCGTATGCTGGGATGGGTTAATCACTCCCTGACGTGCTGTAAGCCATTCCATACCGAGGACGATGTCAATCTCCAGGGATTCCAAAACTATAAGGTCTTCTTCAAAGCTTACATCCTTTACGTTGATATTCACTTTTGGGCACATGTGGGTTGCCCTTATCTCCCTCCTTGGAGTATTAACTAGCATGGGCTTCCACATTAGTAACGTAGACATCTTATGATCAGTCACATACTTGCTTGAGATGAAAGAACGTGTAAAGCCTCTGTCAAACAATGCAGTGGTAGGATTCAGGTTTACTAAAATTGGTCCAAAAACAACCTTTTTAGCTTTATGAGCATCCCTCAATTCCACATTCTCAATCCTACCAATCTTGTGACTTTGCTTCTCCTTGTTGCTTCCATACGTCAATGGGTATTTCTCTGGACATTGTCTTACAACATGTCCCTCTTCATGACAATAGTAACAGGCCTTGCTGTCAGCTTTCTCAACAGTGCCATGCTGATGTCGATTCCCTTGCATTGAGGTGCTCGAAGTAGTTGGGATTCTACTAGTTAGTGGATTCTGAAGGTTCTTCTTTGTTAGAGCTTGTTCATTGGATTGCTTCTTAATTTGCTTCCTCTTCTGAGGTTGAAACTCTGTATACGTAATGGTCCATCCATCCGGACAAACCTTTGGCATGAAACGCGAGGCTGGAAGGGCATCCAACTCCTTAACGTGTGGATGTAGCTGCTAAGGGGTCGAATTTGAGCTAAGCTGTGATGTCAAACTCGAGTCTGTCTTGTTTTTCATCGACGGTTCTGGTGAGACTGCTTTCCTTTTCTTGGTCCATTGATTCTGATGAACTTGAGATGCTTTGATCTTTCCTTCACTCTTTTGCTTCTGAAGCCAGGGTACTCCATAGTGTCTACAACACTAACACTGCTCTAGAATCCTAAGTGCTTCATTGTGGTTGCCTCCATTGAATTGCAAATTCTTCCTGACTTCTGCTTGTCTTTTCATTGATCCTTCCTCCAATCTGACTGGGGACCTTCCTAAATTGAGCTGAGAATCCTTCTGTGTTTCCACTTCGCCTGACTTATGATCCGACGTGGTTATTGACTTCAACTGGTTGGTCAAGGATGAGGGTAGCATGGTTGGATCTTCTTGACACTTGTCCATAGTTCCTTTAATGTCACCTTGGAGGAGTAAGGTTTGCACTAACAGAAGATTCTGGAGTTTGTTCATCTGGTTAGCTGTCATCTCAAGGACTTAAGCTTGCTAAGCAATCATCCGTTCACTGCTCATTGAAGTTGCTGAAGTTGTTTGCTGACTCTGTTCATTGATATCATCTCTTCCACTTGCATTTCCACTCTGATTCATCATCTGATGTTGGGCAATGGTAGAATGAGCAAGAGCATATGAATGAAGGGAGGATATCATGATAGACATAATTTAATGAGAATCGGGATCGGTAGCAAAGGATATATATGATAAGAAAAGACTCTACCCCACTTAACAAGGATTATGCTACACTTCCCAACTCTTC
>CM041642.1:35682401-35718091 GCA_023333625.1 Bothriochloa decipiens | reverse complement strand
ATACTGTACGTGCTTCTTCTTTAGTGGTGGTCATCCTGAAGGGAAGATTGTATATGATAATGGGCCATCATAAATTTTGGATAAGACAAAGTTAAAAAACTTTTAGTAAACCAATTAAAATTAAAATCCAAGGCGATAAGAAATTAATAGCTCAAAGGAAGCTATTCAAGGAGAGGATACAAGACAAGGATGAAGATAGTAGTCAGAATCAAGTACCAAGGGATGGTAAAATAGTTTTGTAGCAAAATAAGCTTTAAAAATCAACCAGTGCTATCATGGCATACGTCCTACAGTCAACATTGCTCTGATGCCACCTATAACACCTTTGGTTCCCAAAGGAAGACCAGAGGCCGTCATATGTGCGCCCAGGAAGTCCACACATATAACAGAAAATGGTATATCAGAAAACAATGTATTATATAGCAGAAACTTACTTAAACAACACTTACAAACATCAAAGTATCACGGAATTGATGGCTACAACTTCTCTTCAGAGCTCCATCCTTCTCAGGGACAGTTGACTGGGGGCTCCGTATGCCAAGCACTTCTGACACTTAACCTTTTTATCCTTCTTGAGGGCAGCACCTTACTACAAACTATAGCAAGGGTGAGTTTCATATCGAAACTCAACAAGTACAGGTGGAAAATAATGACATGCAAGGCTAAAATAAGGTATAGCTGAAAGGTAGACTACGGTAGCATTTTAATATAACAATTAAGACTTAACTTATTACAACCTATTCTCTAATCAACTTGGTTGAAACACCCAACCCTTTATTAAGGTTCAAGTAGCAATTAATGTGTCATTTAACATCTCAGATATAAGCATATATCCATTAAAAACATGAATCTTGAGACTGCCATCTCAAGCAACACAGGACTGCCATCCCGTTCAGAAATAGAGGTATGCCACCTCCTTAAACAACATCACCACGATTTAATAATTTATTCCATTTGGCTAAGTCATGTGAGGATCTGGGCCGCTCGTGACCGTGAGCACGGACGATATATCGATTTTAACTCTGCGCAGAGGTGTACACTTTCACTCCAAGAAGCGATTCCCATTCGCTCAGGGTCATGACTTCCCAAAACACTTCCAAGGTGAGTGGGCAGGGTTTCACTACAAGGCTGTTCACAAGTCATAAGCAGTGACAACTCGCTAGCCTTGAGTCCAAGCGTATGGGCGACTTCACCGTGAGGCTGCCCCCACCATAGATCCCTAGCCCCTCCCATACTAAATACTTGTAAACAAACCCCAGCGACTATTGATATAGCCACCCATCGGTAAGCTGCCCAACCTGCCTATGATGGTCCTACTAATAAACCAAGCCAGAGCCCAATAGCATGGAGCTGTACGGAAGTCCCAGGTTACCGCTCCACAATACGGTCCACAAGGGGGAGGAGATACGGATACTCTCATCAACATGAGTCCCACTAGCATCTGTTTCTCCCATCATCACCGCCATCCAACGATGCGGAACAGCATCAACTTCTCCAACGGCCAAAGCCAAGAGCCCACGGCTCCAACATCTTCATTAAGAAGCAAGTTTTATCTTCATTAAGCAGGTGAAAGGTGAGGTAGAGCACTAGGAACCCAATAACCTATCAATTAAAAAAACCCCATAGGTAATATTTGGGTAAAGTGGCTAGTCATCCTATGGTTTGCCGATTTAAGACACATGCAATGAATTAATTAAAAGTGAATAGGCGCAATATGATCAAAGGTGCCTGCACTTGCCTTAAATCCAAAGTCTAGCTGGTCAGTAGACTTTACTTGTTCTATCTTCTGGTCTCCAACTCCAATTGCACTTTTCGGTCCTCAGCTCCTGATCTTCAGCACTCACAAATTGCTCTTCATCTATTCGTAGCAAACAAGCAACACAAACAGACAAAACTAAGAACATACATCACACAAAATAAACACTAAAGAAAGAGTGGTCTACATGGTAGATCACATCACTATGATCATGAGAGCGTAAGAATGACCAACAAAGGAGCTATCGTAGAGAGGGCACAACTACCGAGGTTGATCTAGGCTATTCACAGGTTGGAAAGGCGTTGATAGATCCTTATTCTAACATGCAAATAAGTCATGTTTTGAAAAATCCTAGAACATGGTAAATGTCACTACGATCGCATAGATTACGTCGATACGACTCCAAAAAGTATAAGTTTGCTAAAAACAGAGTTAAAACGGTGAAATGACGGAGATTATAAAATCAGTGGCAAAACTGTAAATAACTGCTGGGTGGCAAAACCTCGTCTTCTACCTGTGTCCATCTTCCTCTCTAGGCCATGGCCATGGCAGCTAGGCTGCAGCTCGCGCCGGAGGAAAGGGGCCTCGTCCCTGGCTTGCGACGGCCTGCTAGGGCCGGCGGCGGCCTGCTACGGCCAGCGGCGGCCGGCTGCGGCCTACTATAGCCGGCGGCGGCCAGCTATGGCTGGCGGCGCGTGGCTGGGGTTTGCTAAGGGGCTGCGGCTAGCCCTCTTTATAGCCGGCAGGGAACCGGTCGTCCTGAAGCCGCTAGGCTTGGCCCATTAGGCCGGCTGCAGCTACATATGGCCGCTTGTGGCCGGCTCGTGCTCGCTGTGGCCGGGCAGGGATGGCCATGGCCGGCTGGAAGGGGCCAGGCTTGGCCAGGGATGGCCAGAGAGGGCGCAAGGTGGCCGGGGAAGGCTATGGCTGCTTGCGGCCTACTGCGGCTAGACGCTGGGCTGGGTTGCGGCCTAGGCTGGCTTCTGGCCTCTGTGGCCAAGCTATTGCTGGCTGTGGCCGGCCGAAATTGGCTGTGGCCGGCTCAGAGTAACCACAGGTGGCTGTTGCTGGCCAAAGTTGGCCAAGTGAAGCTAGGTGAGACCAAGAGTGGCCCAAGCTAGGTAGGAGCTGGCCAAAGCAAGCTAGGATGCCTTTAGGATGGCAAATGGTTTTTAGACCGGATTGCTGCTGGCCTTACTATGCTGCTGATAGCCAAGTTTGGCCACTGGTGGCCGGCTGCGGCTATTGCTAGCCTGGCCGGGGTGGACATGGCCGGCTAGGGCTGGCCAAGACTGGCCAGAGCTGGTCAGTTAAGGCTAGGAGAGGCCAGAGCAAGCTAGGTCGGGCCAGGATAGGCTAGGGTAAGCCAGGGTTGACTAGAGCTAGGTAGGGAATGGTGTCTAGCTAGAGCGATGGCCAACACTATAGAGGAAAAAGAAAACTCTCTCTCTCTAAGCAAGAGAAAGTATTTTTCTAAAAACATTTTCCCAAAACCTCCTTGGGGCAAACTTGAGTTTCCGGAGCTTTATTTTTAAATTCAAAAAAAACCTAGACGTGACTTGCTCGAGGTTTAGAAATTCTTTTTCACACCAGCAAAACCAAGCAAAGCACCAAGCACAAACCCATCTTTATTAACTTCATAAAAGTTTCATAAAACCACTCTTTTTATCATTTTGTAGTGATAACAAAAGAATAAAATCTTGACTAATTTTAAAGAAATTAATAAATCCTTTAATTTATTTAGTGTTTTTGGTTCACAACCCAAAATAGAAATTTTGGGGTGTGACAGTATGCTATGTCCTTGTTATCCCTTCCTTGAGCTCCACATAAGCCTTTTTAGAAGTAGGATGAAATAAGGAAAGGCAATTTTACCTTGTGCCTTGGTGAGAAATCATACACCATTTGAGCGATATGAGAGTACCATATGAGGAACATTAAATTTTCTTTTGAAAAACATTGCGAAACCTCCGGTATGAAACTTGCTAGGAATAAGAAAATTAGTGCTCGGGTCAAACAATTCTTTCTTTCAACCGCCCAAGACAAAGGAAAGGCCATAAGCCCCTTAGAGGACTAAGGTAATATGGGTGAGTTTTTATAGCTAATTTTTCCATTCAAGGAGAAGAACTTTGTTGTGCACATGGTACTATTTTAATGTGGGCATAGTAACATTACCTGATCCATCGAGGCTTAGTTTGATTATTTGCTCAGGATGAGCAAAGTTTAAGCTTGAGGGATCTTGTTGATGGTGGATATACCATGTAAATCAACACTCAAAACACTGTCAACATGCCTCGGTTCCAAGGAAGAATAGCATAACATGAGCATCTTTTATCAATAATCAGTTCCACTTGTACTCTTAGCTTGTGATTTCAGGAAACAACAAAATGCAATTTGGTAGGACCCAATGAGGGGGTAGATGAGCCCTCAGATTAATTAGTGTCTTCATCCACTGACTCAAGCTCATTGCACAAGAATTCATGGGCCCACAAGCAAGCAAGCAATGTGACAACAATTTATCAAAACACCGAGCCACTTCACATGACAGGTGGGGACACCATCTAGAAGCTCCAACCGGGCCTACCTCCCAATGAGGGGGTCGGCCGACACCTCCATGGGCCCACAAGGTCGATTGGCTCCACTGACCTCCAGCATGCCGCCATGCAGCTCACTTGACCACCATCGTCCATTCAAGGTGGTATCTAGGTCAGTTTATCCAAGGGTGTAGAGAGGAGGAGCACACGGATCGATGACGTGGCACCCCCTCTCCTTCCCCTATAAGGAGGCTGCCAGTACCCTTGGAAATCATCACAACATCACCAAAGTCACATATTCCAAGCTCCAAGCTAGAGTAGTAGTAGTTAGTCTAGAGTAGGAGTTAGAGTCGAGTCGAGCGAAGCTCTGGGTCTCCGAAATCGTCTTCTTGAGAGTCTGGTATAGCTCTTGTACCTTTTCTCTTTTGTAAGACTTTACTTTTATGAATATATTTATTCTTGCTTTACTTTATTTAGTATTTACTTAGTGCAAGTCTATAGTCCTTATAGTCTTATTGTGTGCTTGTCTTAGTAGTATAGTTGCCTTAGTTGGATTGGTTTCCTATAACCAACTTCCTTGTGTGTGTATCATTGTCCTATCTTGCATAGGAGCTCTAGCTATCTGATCGTTAGTTAGAGTTGTAGGTGTAAGTGTGAGCGTGGTGCTCAGATTTAGTCTTACCTTTGATTGCCGCTGGCCCGCACGGACAGTTCATGAGCGCACTCTCAAGAGGTGACAGGTCTTGGGCGCCATTAAGGTTTCTCACCACGTTCGGGCTAGTTCTTCAAAGGCAGGGCGCCCATAAGAGTACAGCCGCTTTAGTAGGGGTTCTGTCTCCTGCTTTCTCGCCTTTCCCCACTACGCAAGTAATAAGGCACCAGTCCAGTTGAGTCATATATCTGTTAGGATTAGGTATACAGAAGTAAAGTAAGATACATAGGAGTCCTTAACTCACTCATTGTCCTCCCACCTTGTTAGCTCTCTACCGGTTATCTTTAGATTAGGATTATTGTGATCATTTACCTATCCTTCTAATTTATTCGTTTACCCCATAGTTACATAAGTTGGGACTAGGTTGTAGTAGACACAAGGATCTCAATCCACTTTTATTAAATATTCCTAGCTACTGCTTTCACCTGGGAAAATATAAATTACAATACCTTGGAATACTCCCGGGTGAAGTGCTACAGCGGTATATTCTGCGCGCTTGTGGAATTATCCAATAGACTTAGAATTTACCCCAAGGCATCTCTGGCGCCATCACCTACCTTTGGTGGTTGCGCTAAGATTTTCTAACACTCCCACATATCCATCTGATGGATCCCAATGCCACAGGCTTAGTTGGGTGCAGACACGACCTTACTCATACTCAACTTCAGGATCTTCCTCTGTTCAACAAAGCAAGGGTGAGTACAAAGTATTCAGGAAATCTAACCTTACCATGCAAAATGGGATAACAATATATGCATATGGATATATCAAGGATAAAGCTTAGGTTGTTTGCATGAAGCTATCTTTTGACACATGCATGGTTTATTTTACAAATACCTTTGCAAAGGACACATTTTCATATATAACAGTATTTATGAAAAAGGGATTCTCAATTTTAAGTGCTTTTGAACCCTCAGTTCCCACAACACATGGCAGATAACCAATTTCCAAAATCACATTCGCTCACATGTTTCCACTCATCCCAACCCAACCAGTTGGTGAAACCAAACCATAACCCATCCTTATACCATGGACACGTCTATTCGGATAAATTTTACACTCTATAGAGTTTGTACACATTCACCACAAGTAGGGTACCATAACTTAACACCGTAGTCCAAGCACAGATCCATCAAAGCCATTACCCTCCTAGCTTATACTAGCACTCACCATAGACACACTAAGGCAACAACATCATAATAAATTACAACGCTTATACATCTCATACAAATCCATAGTCACCAACAACCCTTAGTGTCTCGTTACACACCTGTCTCCAGGTGATTCCCATATTAACTAGAGGGATTTATACTAAGACCTACCGCATACAGGGTCGAGTGGTTCCATGATAAAATGAGTTACGTGAGATGAATCATCAACGCAGTGGGTAAAAACCATCCACACTGGTTCATTAAACCTTTCATAATATCCACAATTCATTCTTATGACACACACCATTTTCCTTTTAAAATCATTGTATTTCATAAAATCATAGTGATGAGTATCCAGGATGAGTATCAAGTCCTAAGCATACTAAATAATAATATAACATATTATTTTCTCCTAAGTTTGAACAAGATAGTTATCAGGTAAAATCAATTCAAGAATGGCTATTCAATTGGGTTATAACTAAGTAGCGAAAATACCCGTACGTATATAGTACATACAATTTAAAACATCTTCTACGTGTTGTGTTTAAAAATAGGATCAACATGCTTCAAAGGGAATTGGCTGGACTTGCCTTCGTCGACGTCCTAATCAACAAACTCTTGCTGGTCGTTCGGGTCTTCGGCGCCGAACTTGCGGTACTCGCATCCAGCGTCCTCGTTCTCGGGCTCGTTCACTCCGTCAGCTAAAGTACGAGACAAGCAAACAAACACAAATAAATAATCACATAAATACAAATGAGCTCTGAAAACTATGAGATTTTTATGGTAGAAAGATTATGATTTTAGATGAATTTAGAAAGAAGTGATGAATCGGAGGTCGGATGGAGGATATATAAATTTCAGAAGGTGGTTGTTTGGATAAATAAACACGTGTGGTTCTCATGATTGCTGGAGAGGTGCTCGTGAGTGTGTTGCTCAGGGCCCGCATGTCATACGCACATGCATGTGAAGTGAGAGAGAGAAGCTAGTATGAGTCTTCATGTTTGGGATTGCGTTTCCTCATGCCCACTTAGCGGCTGCCATTCTCAAAGGCTAAGAAACACTATAGCGGGCTATATAGCGGGCTAAGCCATTTAGCGGCTGAGAAAAAAATCAAAACTGAAGTAATTTTGCACATAATAAACACAGAAGATCCTGCCATTATAAATACACAGTTACTAGTTCAAAGTCTAACACATTAGATCACAGTTTCATAGTTCATATATGATGAACATCAATATATCAGACATCGATGACACATGCAAACATGAGTTCGCAGTTCATACAATGGTGGACTCGGCATGGTAAAGCTTCATATCCCAGCAATTTGTGCTGACAAGTGGACTAGGCCGATGGAAACAAAAGCCCAGGACAAATAGTGGAGCAAAATGAACTATGATTTAGCGAAATTAGCACGCTATTAGCAGCTAATAGCGGGAAAAGCGGTTAACACTGTGATAGCATAGCGATGGTCTTCCAGATCCGCTAAATAGCACTATAACGCCAGCTATAGCACGCTATTTAAAACAGGGCAGTAGAGTGGGGTAGCATCCCTGGTGAAGGTGCTTGGCATGCAAATGTTCTCGGCATGCAATGGACGGCATGGCTCGTAGTGTGGGCGGTGCCTAACTTGCATGGCTAGCTTATCATTGCATGCATGCAGGAGCTACTTGTGTGGTGCTTTGCTGGTACTTGCTTGAGATTATGTATGGTGCGAGCTGCTGCTGACTGCTGTTATCCACCCATGGTAAATTTGGGTGTGTTGCCTGTGCTGGTGCTATGCATGGAAGAGGGAGAGGGAGTGTGAGGTGGGTTCCTTGGCACAATGGGCGAGGTGAGGTGGTGGGGTCCATGTGTCGTGATGTCGCGCGAGGCTACAGTCGGTGAGGGGTTCGGGCACGGATGTGTCGCGGCGGTGATGGTGGTAGGGTTGGCGCACACGCCATTGTCGGGCATCGGGCATTGGGCGAGGGCGAGAAAAGCAAGGGAGAAAAGTGGGGGGACAACGAATGATGCCAGTGGCGGAATATAATTGGAGCGATAGAGCGGGAGGGATATATGAGGTGGATAAAAGTTTGAATGACATGATCGAGCTCAAATGATTTATAGTTTTTGAAATAAATTTTGAAAATACTTTTTAATAGGATTGATTTTGATTTATGGATTTTTTAGGATGTTACAAAGTCCTAGAAGTAGGCGGGTGATGGGGGACGAGCGGTTCACGGTGGCACATGCAGACCCATGATTATGGCAGATGCGGAGGATTTGGTCCGTGTGGATAGTTGCTTGTGGACTGGCCACAACAGCTAATTGGCGAAGCATGCGACGCCCGCTTGACCATGGGGTTGTCCATGGCTGGGCCAGCGATGACGTGACTCTAGCGGCGGTGGCAAAGGACCAACAGCGATCGGGAGGAAAAGCGAAGCTTGGTCTGGAGGACGAGGAGGGATAAACACCGATTAGATGGACGAGTAGGGACCAATATAGGCAAAGGGTAAGGGCAGCGTGAACCAATGGTGGTGGGGAGGAAAAGCAAAGCTTCGTCGGGAGGATGAGCAGGGACCAATACCATCAAGGAGGATGAGCAGGGACCAACATTGGCGGAGAGGAAGGGTGGAGTGGACCAACGGTGGCAACAGTGACCAAGAGCGTTGAGCACAACACTGCAAAAAGGAATACTGCACAGAGGGCTCGCTAGAGCCTGGCTAGGAAAGAATGGCCACTCACCTCATTCTTGTGGAGCCTGGCTAAGGGATGGTTGGTGCCCTCCTCAAGCTTAGCAAACTAGCCAAACCAGGCAACCAAACAGGGGAGATCTGGCCCAACGGAGCTTAGCTAGGCTAGGCCAACAAACCAACCATGCCCAATAGATCTATCTCCTTAGGACCACACGTACTTCTAAGGGTGTCGCTACCTTATATAGCCAGGGGACAAGGTTGCATATCTAGGGATTCCCTATGATCGGTTATATTGCGCCGTCTCCTTGGAGGACACGAATAGATCTAACCGACTAAGACTCCTTGCACGTCAAGTAGCCTTCAGCACCCGTGCGGCCCACCGACCTGGGCGGTAGCGGACCATGGGCTTCGTCTTGTCGTCCGGCCCACTAACCAGGAGGATGATGGACCAGCCTTCGTCTTCTGGTCTGGGCCATCTGAACCGAGCAGCCCAAAGTCTAGCTGCGAGGGTATGCGGGGTCTATACCCCCATAGCTAGTCCCCGAGCTCCATGTATCTTGAGGAAATCGTCGTCTTGACCTGTATCGAGCAATTTAGATGTAGACCACATGACGTCGAGCAGTGTAGACGCAGACCACCTAGTCCCGACCATCACTGATACTGACCACCAGCGTTGTTAGGCTTCTCCCGAGCAGTTCAAAAGTCTACTCCTGACCACAGCTTCCGTCAGGGAAGGTGATCTGTCGAAAGATGCATGGTGTTCCAAGAAAAAGAAAAATTCTTTTCACGTCCTAAGACTTGGGCCCATGTTAACATGTGACACGAAGTATCACTGGGATGATAACATGAACCATCTGTAGAGGTATGTGCAACAAACCAAGAATAGAAGATAGTCCCAAGTCACTACGAGGTGATGTAGGCCCACGTAGTTCCCAAGCTCGATAGAAGATAGGATATGCTGTATCGAACTTTTTAAGAAAAAGTCAAATAAAATGCCAGCTAAATGTAGTCAATGCTGAATACCCTTTCTAGAACCAAGAACAAAAGATAGGCCCAAGTCACCGCGAGGTGACATGGGCCCACGTAGTCCCTAAGCTCGATAGAAGATAGGATATGTTGTATTGAGCTTTTTAAGAAAAAAAGTCAAAAAAAGCACCAACTAATCAAGCTAGTATCGAAGGACTAGACGTGTTCCACTGACTCACAGTCCCCAAGTGTGCTCAGGACAGGTCACAAACTTGATTGGGTCGAAGACGCCGAGAGCCCGTGGTTCGTAAACACCATTGGGTGGGAAACTGCCACGCAGTCCCCAGGTGTACTCGAACCAGGTCACAGGCTCGATCGGGTCAAGGACACCTAGAGCCCATGGTTCATTTGCACCACTGGGTGGAAAACTCCACGCAGTCCCCAGGAATGGGAAATAAAATATTTGACCCATAAAATCAGTCCCTAGATTTAAGGAGAAGATCTGGAACAAATTTGGAAAGAAGTATATAATGAAAATGAATCTGGGATTAGATCCCAAGATTACCGGGCACGTGCCATACTTAAGGAAAGACTAGCCAGTCAAGTGCGTGGAGGAATAAAAAATCCACGGCCCATGTCCGCACTCAGGGACCAGCACGGCCCACTAGGGTGGAAAAAGTCGCGTCCACACAAGTCAACTGGGTTCAACCCTAGAAGTCAAAGCGATGTCATCCGGTTAGTATAAATAGCGAGCGCTGCCAGGGGAATCAGTTTCGCATTGCATTCATTTCAACTCCCACTCTTTCCACCTTCTTGAGCACTCCGTCTGCCTATTTCCGAGCAACCGCCGCCACTGCTGGTCCACAACTATAAATCCACCCACCGCCGCGAGGCAATCGAGCAGATCTAGCGCATCCGCACCACCATTGCACTTCGCTCGCCCCGCAATCCACCATCCTCAGAGGAGATGACAAAGAAGGGAGCCAAGAAGGCGGGGAAGACGACTGGATCTGAGGCACTGGGGCCACAATGACAGTAGTCGACCTTTACACGGGAGTCGCTGCAAGCACTCGTCGATGAGGGCTTGCTGCCACCGTTCGAGATGGAAGCGTGGCGTGAGCCACGAGGTGAGGATTCCCCTCTTCCCTGGGATGGGGAAACTGTAGTCTTTGAGGATATGGTGATGTGGGGATTAGGGGTGCCTATGAACGGATTCCTCCATGACCTCTGCATCTATTGAATGATTTCTATCTGCAATCTGGACCCCAACTCCATTCTCTCCAGTTCCATCTTCATCGCCTACTGTGAGATGTTCCTAGGCATCGACCCCCATTTCAATCTATTCCACCACTTCTATCTGCTGAGGAAGAAGAGGGCTGAATCTGGGGGTCCCAGATTGCCGGTGGGTGCTATGTGCATCTTCGGGACGAAATGAAAGCGCACTAGCTAGGAAGCCGGCACCAATCGGCCACCAAGGGATGGAACACTCGCTGGTTCTATATGAGCCAGGACGCGAAAGGGAGAAGAGTGCCTTGCGATGTGATGATGGTGCCGAAATTCAACCCCAAGTGGTCAGACCCACCAACCCCGGATGAGATGCATCAGGTGAACGAGCTGCTGACCTTGATTGAAAACAAGATTGTCAATGGAGCACTGGTGGCGGGGACCTGGCTGACACACTGGATCCAACCGTGCAAGGAGCGGGTGAACCACTTACAAGAGTATGCTGGCCGGGATGACCCCTCACAGGAGACCCAAGAGAAGGCAACACCAGAGGCAGTGAGCTGACGAATGTCCTCGCTATTTGAGAAGTTTGACCCGACCACCAGCTACCCAGAAGTGTGTGCACTACTGTACGACCTGTCTCGACCACCACTAGAGGTAAGCTGACTACTTCCACATTTTGATTTGATTAGTATGTACTACTATGTGATGACATTTATAACATGAATGGTCTGACTGTCAGACATTGCTTGGACAGGACCAAAAAGTTTTCTTCTCCACCGTGCCAGTAGAGCCGTGGCCGCAGGGTGAGGCACAGGCCAACCAGCGGCAGACTGAGGAGGCCCATTATAGGAGCAGGGCCAAAGCTGGGCAGGAGATAGTTGATGTCTCCAGCCCTGACAAAGAGAAAGTTCCCACTGCTCAGGCAAGGCGCCAAGCAGTGGGCAAGCGGCCCATGTCGGAGGCCACCAAGGAGAAGAGGCCCTCAACTCTGCTGTCCGGGGGAAAGCTGAACCTGGACGGCAGAGCAGGGGGGAGCAAGAAGAGGGATGCGCTGGCCACCTCGGAGTCATCGGACGACGACCTCCTGACGCTGAACCAGCGCCAGAAGAAGCGTCAGGCCTAGACGCCTTAGACGAGAAGGACACTGAGGCCCCCACTATGGCGACACCCAGGAGATCTGCGCAGAATGCGCCGCCGCCGACTCCTCCCACACAGCAGGGGATACCACTTCAACCACTCGCCCGGAGCAGGCCGGGGCATCAGCACCACCACCCCCATAATCGCCGCCTACACCACACAGGGCGGCCACGTCTCTAGCCAGAACAGCTTCGTCTCCGGGCACCGAGAGGTGACAAGGGAGCCAACTTCTCTGGTGCGCCCCATCGGATCGAGCAGGATGGGCGAGGCGTCGGACTGAGTCCCCGGGCACGACAGCAGGGCGACAGGTGGGGCCCCAAGCGCTCCAAGCGGGGGAACAACCCCACAATTCAGAGGAGGGTTCCGGCGGCCAGCCGAGTAAGTGCCATGTGATTCGTGTATCTTGCGTCTTCTTGCTTTGTTTCCCAAACATGTAGACTCTGGTGTTTGCCCATTACCTTGACTATGTATACATTATGCTTAAACAACCATACCACGTCGGGGGCGGGGCAGCATGCCACGTCTGGGCAGACTACTCCACCACCAACTGCGGAACGGGTTCCTACACGCAACACCGCCCAGTCCACGGGAGAGGCGACAACCACAAGCAGTTTGGTAGCCCCGACCATGACCCCGATGGCACCAGGGAGTCCCCCTGAAAGGTGGATGGTGCTAAGGAGAAAAGCAGTAGCAGGTCGTCTGCCCCGTCGCGCTCTCGACCAGGCTGGGTCGTCCAGTGCACCGGCGTCGGATGTGGTGGAGGAAGTGCCCAGGGTGCCGCCCAGGGTCCCTCGTACGGACATTCCCAAACAGTGAGTATACACCACACGGTAGGTGGGGAACGACTATGTGTCGTACGAGGAGATCCTGGACGAAGACGTGGATGCGGGAGTCCAAGATGCTGTCGAGGTGCTACTCAATAGGGTCAAGGTAAGTCTTGGTGACAAAGACATTATATATGATTTATTGGATGGCCATTTATGCCAGAATTTTGGTGTGCTCAGCGCGGTAGGAGACATGTGCTCAGCGCGGCAAGGTCATCGACCGGTCTACACCCATCTAGGAAGAGTGCCAAACACTCCGGGTGGCGAAAACCTAGATGGAGGCACAGGCCAAGGTGTACCAGCAGCGGGAGGCCAAGCATGAGAAGGAACAAGCTGTGCTGTGCCAAAAGGGTGGAAACCCTGGAGGTGGACAACAAGAGTAAATGTCCCAAGCTCTCCACATATGCTAAACTGTGCTGCGATTGATATAATGTTGTGTAGAGTTGAGTGCCCAAAACGAGGCCATGGTTCGGGAGCTTGCCAGCCTGCTGGACCAGAAAGAGGCCATTGAGAAGCAGGTGAAAGCGAACCAGGAGCAGATTGCTGAACTCACTGGTAAGTAAAACAACATAGGATTGTTGTGTGTAGTTTGCCGCATACTGGACGGACCAGGATATGCTAACCACCATTGCTTTGTTGTTGTAGGTTTACAAGAACGCTACTCGGCCTAGTTCCAGGTGCTGGAGGACTCCATCTCCGTCCTCCAAGGAAAGATGTGGGCCATGACCGACCACATCAAGCCCGTGCTAAGGGCCATCTTCCGAGGAGAGGAGTGCCGACCCTGTAGGCGAAGAGGTTGTCGTTGCCGACCAGTGCCGGAGACTGTGGCTAGCACTCCAGGGGTTTGTTACAGGAGCTGGGCGCTATGCAGTTGCAACCGCACTTTTTGTGGTCTGCTCCAGGTACCCAGAGGTGGAGCCGGCGGATGTTGCGCTTGGGATCGCACCAGAGCTTAATGAGACCGCCGCCGAGGCCTCCGGACCACGTCGACGCCTGCTGCCACCACACTTGTTGATGACATGACATGGATTGAAGACCCTGCAGAGGATGATAGTGGTCATGTTGGGAATATGCCCTAGAGCTAATCATTTAGATGATGATATTCCGATTGTATCCATGATTAATAAAGTGTTCATTGAATATCCATTATAGACAACTTGTCTTGATTGGCGATTATGTGAATTGTTTGTGGAACTCAATTACTTGAATGGTTATTCTAAAGTTGTCCCTGGTCGGCGTTCTTGTGAGAACACACTTGAATATTAGACCAGCACATGTATTAGTTGATGGCTATGTTTCACAAGTCATGGACATGGAGATGTCAAACTAATAATGTGGGCACATGTGAGACATGTAGGCTGGACTGACTCGACATGAGAAAGTCTCTATTCACATCATGTATGTTATGTCCTTAGACCTAAGATTGTGGTATGTACTCAAGATGTGAAACGGCCTACTTAGGGACTATCAAACGCTACTCCGTAACTGGGTAGTTATAAAGGTGGTCTTCGGGTGGTCGGGAAGCATGCTTTGAGACATAGACAATCAGATGGAATTTTCCCCTCTCTATGTGAGAGAGATATCACTGGATCACTCAAGTGATTGGATCAACAAATGCATGGCCATGCTTGGGTTAAGTGTTAACCCACGAGTTGAACCATATATCGAATGGCAAAGGGAATAACTTGTATGTGGTCGTAGTGGTTCATCTGATATGATCTTTGCGTGCACATAGGAGTTCTCACACCTTGCTAGAGGCCGCTGTCAACTATTGGGCGAGTAGGAGTACTCGGCCCATGTCAATGTGTGTGTGAACCCATAGGGTCGCACGCTTAAGGGGCTGGAAGCCTAATTCGGGTTGGACCCGAATTAGATAAGGCTTAGCGTTACTAATGGGCCTCCAACTCATGAGCTCATCGGGGATGCCTATATAAGCAAGGGGTAGGGGCGTGGTCAGGGTTACACACGCCTTTGGCAGCCGTCATCACCCTCCCCACGCTCACGCCTTCTGCTCCTCGTGGACCTAGCAGTTCGGAGGCGCATCGCTTCTTCCCTGCACGTGTGGGATTCCTCGGAGGTGCTGCATCAGGAGCACTGGGATGAACCGTGTGAGGGGATTGAGGTGATGGACGACCATGCAACTGCACTGCCTGCTATGACACGTACGACTACATTGAGTCATCTTCCGCTGCACCTGCGCGTCTAGTGGTAATCCCGTAACCTGTAACTAGCAGTAGATCCTGGTTTTTGAGGTCAAAAAATTTTGTTTTCTGGCTACTGTAGCACCCTCATAACCCTTCAGTGGTATCAGAGCCGTTACTGCCTCGTTATAGGTTCAGTTTTGTGCATATGGTGATATGTGTGGTTGTAGATGAGTCTCTAACCTTGGTTCATCATCTTGCCGTGTTGGTCTTGAAACGATCTACTCGTACCGGTCGGAATTTCGCCATCCGAGTTAAGTGATTCATGTAAATCCAGTCATGGCAAGTTAGAGATCAATCAGATTGATCGAATTGAACCCTAGATCAAGTGCCAAGCGCATAGATGCGCGATGGTGGTAGATAGAATTTACTGTCAAAATTTGGGGTAAGAGTCCCAGTTTGTCTTTTCTGAAAATTTGGGGTTGTGAAGTTTATGTTAAATGACTTATATCAGATAAACTAACACCCAAATCGGACCAGTGCTTTTTCACGAGATATCCAAAGGAAACTTTAGGGTATTATGTATATAACCGGTCAGAGGGCAAAGTGTTTGTTACTCGAAATGGTGTTTTCTTAGAGAAAGAATTTCTCAAAAGAGAAAAGAATGGACAAAAGGTGTATCTTGAAGAAGTTCAAGATGAGCCAGTAGAGACTGACTCTGCGAGTGATGCTAATGTAGCAGAGCAAGTTGAGACACCCATGGCAGTGGAGACACCGCCACAACCACGAAGATCAGTGAGACTTCACGTATTGCATGGGGATTTGTTATTGTTAGACGATGATGAACCTGCGGATTATGCGAAAGCTATGATGGATCCAGATTCCGGGAAAAGGCAAAGTGCTGAGATCCGAGATAGATTCATGGGAGACAATCAAGTTTGGAACTTGGTTGACCCGCCTGATGGGGTTAGACCCATAGAGAGCAAATGGATCTTTAAGAAGAAGAAGGATATGGACGGAAATATTCATGTCTATAAAGCTCGACTTGTCGCAAAAGGTTTTTGGCAAGTTCAAGGAATTGACTACGACGAGACGTTCTCGTCGGTAGCGATGCTTAAATCTATTCGGATCATTCTAGCAATTGCTGCATATTTCGATTATGAGATATGGCAGATGGATGTTAAACAGCCTTTCTAAATGGGCTTGGTGTTTGGTTGAGGAGGTTTCTCATTGAGCTTGGTGTGTTTCCGAATGCGTCGGACACATTAAATTTACATTGTGATAATAATGGGGCGATTGCGCAGGCTAAGCAGCCTAGGGATCACCAGAAGAACAAACATGTACTCCGAAAGTTTCATCTCATTCGAGAGTTTGTGAAACGATAAGAGATCAAATTGTGCAAAATACATACGGATTTAAATGTAGCAGATCCTTTGACAAAAGCTCTTCCACGGCCTAAGCATTAGGCGCACATGAGGTCTATGGGGATTAGACATCTAAGAGATTAACTCTAGTGCAAGTGGGAGACTGTTGGGAATATGCCCTAGAGCTAATCATGTAGATGATGATATTCCGATTGTATCCATGATTAATAAAGTATTCATTGAATATCCATTATAGACAACTTGTATTGATTGGCGATTATGTGAATTGTTTGTGAAACTCAATTACTTGAGTGGTTATTCTAAAGTTGTCCCTGGTCGGTGTTCTTGTGAGAACACACTTGAATATTAGACCAGCACATGTATTAGTTGATGGCTATGTTTCACAAGTCATGGACATGGAGATGTCAAACTAATAATGTGGGCACATGTGAGACATGTAGGCTGGACTGACTCGACATGAGAAAGTCTCTATTCACGTCATGTACGTTATGTCCTTAGATCTAAGATTGTGGTACGTACTCAAGATGTGAAACGGCCTACTTAGTGACTATCAAACGTTGCTCCGTAACTGGGTGGTTATAAAGATGGTCATCGGGTGGTCGGGAAGCATGCTTTGAGACATAGACAATCAAGATGGAATTTGCCCCTCTCTACGTGAGAGAGATATCACTGGATCACTCAAGTGATTAGATCAACAAATGCATGGCCGTGCTTGGGTTAAGTGTTAACCCACGAGTTGAACCATATATCGAGTGGCAAAGGGAATAACTTGTATGTGGTTATAGTGGTTCGTCTGGTATGATCTTTGCGTGCACATAGGAGTTATCATGCCTTGCTAGAGGCCACTGTCAGCTATTGGGTGAGTAGGAGTACTCGGCCCATGTCAATGTGTGTGTGAACCCATATGGTCGCATGCTTAAGGGGCTGAAAGCCTAATTCGGGTTGAACCCGAATTAGATAAGGCTTAGGGTTACTAATGGGCCTCCAACTCATGAGCTCATTGGGGATGCCTATATAAGCAAGGGGTAGGGGCGCAGTCAGGGTTACACACACCTTTGGCAGCCGTCGTCGCCCTCCCCATGCTCACGCCTTCTGCTCCTCGCAGACCTAGCAGTCCGGAGGCGCATCGCTTCTTCCCTGCACGTGTGGCATTCCTCGGAGGTGCTGCATCTGGAGCACTGGGATGAACCGTGCGAGGGGACTGATGTGACGGACGACCACGCAACTGCACTGCCTGCTACGACGCGTACGACTACATCGAGTCATCTTCCGCTGCACCTGCGCGTCTAGTGGTAATCCCGTAACCTGTAACTAGTAGTAGATCCTGGTTTATAAGGTCAAAAAGTTTTGTTTTCTGGCTACTGTAGCACCCTCACAACCCTGTAGGCCATAAACATGTATATGTGATGAAAACACTGTTCATAAGTTGTGCCGAGCACGGGGTGCTCGTATACTTTTAGCCTTTTGATGCAGACCAGTTAGGTATGTTTAAGAGGGTGATAAACATTTTGCCACTTTTTAGATGCATATTTATGCGTATTTCATTTTCAAAAAATATCAACAATTAAGTTTTGCCCCCACCCTCGAAGCAACCTAACTTTGTCGGGTAACTAGGGATGCACTAGTAAATAGCGTAGGACCACCAGGATCACTAGGTACCTAGCACCGTAAGAGAGCGACTGTTGAATTCTCCTAGTGCCATGTAGCACTGAGCTGTAACACATCGTAAGAGAGTTCGAGATAGTGCCTTATCAAGCCGTTCTCGGCGGGCAGGAAACAAAGTGTCGATACCCTGGAAACAGGCATCCCAGACCCCTTGCTTAACAAACTAAAGCCCCGCAAAATCAGCATCTTGAATCCTCCGATAATCTCCCGCGCTAACGTACGAAGGCCCAAAGGCTGAGACGTATCGGACTGGCCCGCGAACGAACAACGACGGCCCAAAACCAACGCTCGCTCGAGAGGTTACCGAACGGACCAGTGGTGTTCATTAGAGAGGGTACCGAACAGACAAGTACTGTATGCGCGAGGGTACGATTCGAGCTACCCCTCGAGGACGGAACTTCATCCAGCGAACGAGCCGGCCCTCGAGGACGTAACTTCGCCCAGCAAATGAGCCCCCCTCGAGGACGGAACTTCGCCTGGGCGAATGGTCGGCCCTCGAGGACAGAGCACCCCTCGACCACCAACTCCCCCGTACGAATCCACGCGCATTTAATGCAATCTATCTACCCCCGCCTAACCGCATGGCCACAGTTACGGTAACAGTCACAGGCGTGGCGGTCAAATCTACTTTTACTGCCCATGCCCCGGAATCTCGCAAGTCATATTACGCTGTTGCGCCATACCGAGCGCTGTGCCACGACCCGTACCGCCTCGAGACATATAAACTAACCTGTTTACCGTGTTTTCCAGGATTCGATCCTATCCAGCGAAGTTCGACCACCTCGGCAAGACCCCCTCGGCTCCGGCCAGGACCCTCGACCGCCACCCCTCGACTTCACCGAGCGTACCCTCGAGCTAAACTTCAACAACTCCCGATGCGACGGCTGCAGGGCCTCCCATACCGACGTACATCACTACAGCGGCACCGACATGATCGGCCTCAACGTCGTACGTCATCAGCGTCATGTGGACTCGAAATACATGTACACCTGCGCCCCTCCTTCGTCTATAAAAGGAGGCGCCAGGGCGTTAGAAAGAGGAGGGACGGAGAGGATCTAGAGCATAGGAACACTAAGGCCCTAGATCACTGAACGACACCGTGAGCCTGTGGAGGTCGAGAGCGAGGCGCCCGCACGCCCCAACTCAGCCTTTCACTCCTCACACCAGCTTGTATTTTCCCCTGTACTAGCACTTCGGTGCAGAATAACACGAATCATCCTCCCCCCGCTGGACGTAGGGCCTTCTTTGCCCGAACCAGGATAAATCATTGTGTCATTCTTGCATCACCCACCGGATTAGGGAGCACGCGGATACGATATTACTCATTGGTGTTAACCCCTCGAGGGTCAGAACACCGACAGTTGGCGCGCCAGGTAGGGGAGCCGCGTGTCACTAACGATTTCCCGCCATTTTTCCGGATGGGCGATTTCGTTTCCCCACTTCCGCACGCTACGGTGATCTGGTTCGTGAGCCTGGAGTTCATGACCCTCGGCCAGGGCTACGACATGACCCTGCTCTTGATCAGTGACCCGAACGAAGGTCGCGGTGCACCCCCACGTTCATGGGGAGCCGCTCGCCAGCCTCATGACCACGCTTCCACATCCAGAAGGAGGCACGGTCGGCGCCGTCATCGTCGTCAACCCGAGTCAAGAAGGGTCCTCGCCGCTTTCCCCACGCCCCAGACCGGAGATGAGAAACCTCTTGTTGAGGGCGTATCTGACCCGAGTTTAGAGGCAGAAGGCAAACCGGCAGGATCCCCGCACAACCCTGACTCCGCACTCACCGAGCGCTCGTCGGGGAAGTGCGACGAAACCCCCGCTCGATCAAGCTTGCTTCCGCACGGGCTGTTCGAGCGTCGTTGGTGGTCTTCGACCGACTTCAACAATCCCACGACGATGGCTACGACATCAACCCACTCCGTCACCAGCGCGTCGGAGGACCGCACGGACGTGGGGACTGTCACACCGGCCTCCGAGGGTTTGGCTTTCGCAAGAGCGCCCGGCCCCCGGAGGTACACCGTCGGCACACTCCGACGGCGGCTGCAGGAGGAGGCGCGGGGGCAATTCCCCGTCTTCTACTGCGGCGACCCTGACTCTGACTCTGATCACTGGGATCCTACCCGAGAGTGCCTCCACATCGATGGTGGTGTCGACTCCGATGAGGAAACCGTCGATCCAGCGGCCGCGGCGTCAACCGCCGTGGCGAGAGACGCTCCCCCCAGAGCAGAGGACCAACAACCAGACGCACCCTGAGAAGCGTGCCCTCGTCTTGGCGAGCAGGACGCGCAGGTGGCACAGATTCGGGAGTTGCAGGCGAAGCTCGCCGACGAGCAGGAACGCTTGCGCTTACTCGAGATGACCCTCGAACAAGAGCGGCGACCGCTCAGCGGCAGAGCCCGAGCCAGGGCCCGAGAGGTCAACCGGCAGATCGTCGAGGAAGGAGCACCCGAGCAACCCGTCCACCGTTATCCCCGAGCAAGCCAGAACGTTGTCGCGGCGGCTATGCTCCTCCGCAATATGCCCGCACCTTCCAACTCGCAAGCTCAGCGGATACAACGCGAGGTCGAGGGCCTCCTCCAAGTTGCTGCTGCTCAACAAGCCGAGAGCTCAGCCTCGAGGCGTCGAGGAGCTGCCTCCGAGCCTCAGGTCGAGCCCTCCCGACCCGAGAGGGAGGGCTCGGTCGATCAGGGGGCGGCCCCCCGACAGAAGAAGAACCCGGCCCGAGAGCCTATCAACGATGACCGCGCTCCCCGCGACGCGCGCCTCGACATTGTCGAGAACCGCAGACGCAAGCACGGGGATGCCGAGGATCGAGGGTACAGCGCCCATCGAGGAGGGCGTTACGACAGCGAAGAGGACCAACAGGCCCCAGAGCCACCGGGCCCCCGGGTCTTCAGCAGGAGGATCCGCTGCGCCCAGCTGCCTGACAAATTTCGACCCCCCACGAGCCTCGTCAAATATAACGGCGAAACCAATCCCGAGCTCTGGCTAGCCGACTTCCGGTTGGCTTGTCAGGCGGGCGGGGCGCGTGACGATCACGCCATCATACGTCACCTTCCCCTGTTCCTCTCCGACACCGCGCGTAGGTGGCTCGAGGAGCTTCCCCCCGATCAGATTCGCACTTGGACCGACCTTGTCCGTATCTTCGAGGGGAATTTCAAAGGTACCTACGTGCGTCCTGGAAACTCCTGGGAATTGCGCAACTGCAAGCAAAAGCCAGGAGAGTCTCTCCGCGACTTTGCTCGACGGTTCTCCAAGCTCCGCATCGAGCTGCCCCACATCTCCGACCTCGACGTCGTTCTAGCGTTTGTTGCGGGTACAACCTGCAAGGACCTAGTTCGCGAGTTAGGGCGAAACCGCCCCAACACCGTCGACGAGCTTATGGATGTGGTCGCCAACTACGCCGCTGGCGAGGAGGCCGTCGGCGCCTTCTTCAGCGACGTAAAGGACAAGGGAAAAACGCCGGTAGCCGACAACGCAGGAGGCTCGAGCAAAGGGTCGAAGAGAAATAACAAGAAGAAGAAAAATCAACAAGGCAAGCGGGAGGCTGCAGAAGATGATCTCGTCGCTGCAACCGAACGCAAAAGACCTCGAGGTCCCCCCGCGACCCCCGAGGGCGCCATCTTCGACAAGATGCTCGAGGAGCCCTGTCCTTACCATAAGGACGGGGCAAAACACAAGCTTAAGGACTGCCGCATGCTTCGAAGGCACTTCGAGCAAGTAGGTGTGAAGAAGGGTGACGACAAGAAAGACCAAGGCGGCGGCGAGGGAGACAACGGGGAAGACGGAAAATTCCCCGAAGTCTATGACTGCTACATGATCTACGGGGGGGCCCTCGACCCAGCTCACGCCCCGACAGCGTAAGCGGGAGCGTCGAGAGGTCTTCTCAGCTCGTGTCGCAACACCTCACTACCTCGACTGGTCCGATGCGCCCATCACCTTCGACCGCGATGACCATCCGGATCGAGTCCCCAACCCCGGGGCCTATCCGCTCGTCGTCGACCCGATCATCATCAACACCCGCCTCTCGAAGGTCCTCATGGACGGCGGTAGCAGCCTGAATGTCATCTACCTCGAGACCCTCGACCTCCTGGGGGTCAGGAGGCACCAACTCCGACCCAGCGCCAGGGGGTTCCATGGCGTCGTGCCAGGGAAGAAGGCTTTCCCCGTCGGCCGTATTGAACTCCCTGTCTGTTTTGGCACCCCTGCCAACTTCAGAAAAGAGACCCTCACCTTCGAGGTGGTCGGGTTCCACGGAACGTATCACGCCATCATCGGTCGACCGGGCTACGCGCAGTTCATGGCGATCCCGAACTACACCTACCTCAAGCTCAAGATGCCAGGACCCAAAGGCGTCATCACTGTCGCCTCCTCCTACGAGCACGCATACGACTGCGATGTCGAATGCGTCGAATATGGGGAGGCCGTCGAGGAAAACGCCATGATAGCCGCGACCCTCGAGCACCTCGCAGACGAGATGCCAGATCCCAAGCGACACGCCGGCAATTTTGAGCCGGCACAAGACACCAAGAAATTCCCCCTCGACCCGAGCTGCCCATGCGAGAAGGTGCTAACGATCAGCGCCGACCTCGAGGACAAATAGGAAGTCGTGCTCGTCGACTTTCTCCGCGCAAACGCCGATATGTTTGCGTGGAGTCCCTCGGATATGCCGGGCATACCGAGGGAAGTCGCCGAGCACGCCTTGGAAATCCGGGCCGGGTCCAGACCGGTGAAGCAACGCCTGCGCCGCTTCGACGAGGAGAAGCGCAGGATCATCGGCGAGGAGGTACACAAGCTTTTGGCGGCTGGATTCATCAAGGAGGTTCATCACCCCAAGTGGTTAGCTAATCCCGTGTTAGTTAAGAAAAAGAATGGAAAGATGCGGATGTGTATTGACTATACTAGTTTAAACAAAGCATGTCCCAAAGTTCCGTTTCCTTTACCACGCATTGATCAAATTGTCGACTCCACCGCGGGGTGTGAAACCCTCTCGTTCCTCGATGCTTACTCCGGCTACCACCAAATTAAGATGAAAGAGTCCGACCAGCTCGCGACTTCCTTCATCACACCTTTTGGCATGTACAGCTACATGACAATGCCCTTCGGCCTCCGAAACGCCGGGGCAACGTATCAGCGGTGTATGCTCCATGTCTTCGGCGAACACATAGGCGACACGGTCGAAGCCTACGTCGATGACATCGTGGTCAAGTCCAAAAAAGCGGACAACCTCATCCGAGACCTCGAAATCGCGTTCGGGCGCCTTCGAGCCAAAAACATAAAACTCAATCCCGAGAAATGTGTTTTCGGAGTGCCTCGGGGCATGCTCCTCGGATACATCGTCTCCCAGCGCGGGATCGAGGCCAACCCTGAGAAGGTGGCGGCCATCACGCGAATGGGGCCGATTCAGGATCTCAAGGGCGTGCAGAGGGTCACAGGCTACCTCGCGGCCCTCAGCCGCTTCATCTCACGTTTAGGGGAGAAGGCCATGCCTCTGTACCGCCTCTTGAAAAAATCCGAGCGATTTACGTGGACCGCAGAGGCCGAGGGGGCCCTCGACGAACTCAAAGCCAAGCTGACGTCCACTCCGATCCTCGTCCCTCCTCGACCAGCAACGGCGACCGAACCGCCTGAGCCCCTCCTCCTCTATGTCGCCGCAACCACCCAGGTGGTCAGCGCGGCCATAGTGGTGGAGAGGCAAAAGGAAGGATGTGGCAGAACCTCCTAAATTATATGGCCCACACGCACCTATCATTGTCTCAAAGACTTCTGTTAGCCATGCATGTGTCCAGATAATTTAGAAAGCCCTGTCGGGTGCCCTCAAAGGACCCCGATTAAACCACATTTGTCAACTCATACCAGGATCAACAAAGGAGTAGCTACAACATTACAACATTTATGATAAAACATATATCAGAGTGCGAAAGAGTAATAACATTAAGTTTACAAAATATATGAAAAAGTTAACTTTTACAAACTTGACTTTGATTGCGGAAGCGGCGGAAGCAGAGAAGAACTTCAGAAGTCAACTTAGGTGGAACGCCTAAGTCGGGAGGGGACAACCAGATCACGTCGAGCCCACCGACATGAACTTGATTTAAACACCAATTAGCACCTGCAACAGGGGTTCAACAAACCCTGAGTACAAAGTACTCAACAAGACTGACCCGACGAAAGAGAAGGGTAGAGAAAACAGAAATGCAGGCTAGAGGGACAAGGTAAGGTCTGTAGGAGATAAGAAATTTTGCGTAAAAGCTTTATAGAAAGAGAAGTTTGCTTGGGCTAACTCCCATTATCACTCAACTTCATTATTGAATCTTAACTTTTGTTCAAGTTGTTACTACGATGATGAACAACGATCGAGTCTTCTTCTCCGAGAAGCAACGGCGATTCGAATCCATTTTCATACCCAGCTGGGACCTAGGCGACTGAGCATACCGGAGACTTTAACTCCGAAGCACCCCAGGTACACCGATATACCGGGATAACAACCTCAGCCATATATCACCACATGATACACGTGAGCTCTGCGGCCCAGCGTACCGAGATACATGGGAACTTAAACCCCACAGTAAAACACACTATGACAGCAGATGGGATTCTCTGACCCCACGCTAGGTCACTCCATGGCATACACGGCTCCAACCATCCGTATACCACTTCATGCATGTGGATTTCTACATTCTCGATATCATACAGTTCACCAACGCACGGGACCTAGGGCATCAACAGACGAGAACACTACAGAGGGACTCCATTCCCAGTGCAAGTTCGCCGTCCGGACTCGATTTCTTACTATCATCAAGATTCCAACAATAAAACCAATCTCATCTTTTTCATTCTTCTGCCTTTGAATAAATAAATAAATGAGCAGGGCTAAGCATTACTACTTATCTTTTATTAGGTAACAAGGGATAAGGAATAAGACAGGTAATGCAATTTTGTGGGTTTTCACTCAACTCCTATTACTGAATGCAACATACCAGAGCTGAAGCAGTAAAACATTTATAAATAGAATAGGGTTTAGATGCATCCGGGGCTTGCCTTGATGTTCGGGGTAGAAGTTCTCGAACTCTGAATCAACTCCCGATTCTTGAATCTGCTCGTCCTTCGGATCTGAGTGATACGTTAACTCTCCGTTAACGGGAACTATTCGATAATTAATATGCTTTACATGATGGAATAGTAAACATGATGCTTGATGAGTGTATGATCAGATTAAGGGCTTGAGTACAACTCTTCTTAATGATAAAGTTGCAAGCCAACAAAACCTCGCTTATATAATTTGTTAGGGTTAACTACGTCATTTTTTTATAATTAATTAAACACATAAAATAACGTTAATTAAGCCCTAATGACATGATTAAGGTAAGTGCAAACAATTAATTAAAGTGCCAAAGGTCATTAGGGTTAATGACCTAAGATCATCAATCAATCTCAAAGTCAATCAAATCCTATAATGATTAGGTTAACTAAAGGGTTTACTTGATTATTTAAAAACATTAAATAAAGACATAAAAATTAAAGTTATCAAATTTGGCATTTCATATTTTTCCTAGGTAGATAATATCATAAAGAACATTCATAAAAATTTTCAGAATTTTTGGAGCTATATATGAATTACTATAAATTTTCAAAGAATATAGCATTTAAATCATTTTCTGAAAATAGAAGAAAAGAAAATCGGCACAGTGTCTCCGGGTCAACAGCCGACCCCGCCGGGGTTGACCGGCGATGCCTCGAGCTGGCTATCGACGCTCGAGGTCCCGCAGGCTAAGACATGCCCGGCTAACTCACGGACGGGCTATGGCGGCTCGAAACCAAGTCCTGCTCGAGGAGCGATCGAGCGGTTAGGTACTGTACATTCGAGGTTACAATTCGGGCGTCCTCTCGAAGACGGAACTCCGCTCAAGCGAATGGACCAGCCTCGAAGACGAAACTTCCCCCAGCGAACGAACCTCCCCTCGAGGACGGAACTCCGCCCGACGAACGAGCCTCTCCTCGAGTACGGAACTTTGCCCGACGAACGAGCTCCCCTCGAGAGCAGTGCACCCCTCGACTCGACCCCTTCGAAAACAGTGCACCCCTCGAATCGACACCTTCGACTCGAACCCTCGACTCGATCCATCGATTCGACCGTTACCCCCTCGATTCGTCGGCCGAGCCCTCGACTCGGTACCTCGACTTGACCGTCACCCCCTCGATTCATCGGTCGAGCCCTCGACTCGGTACCTCGACTTGACCGTCACCCCCTCGATTTCGTCGGTCGAGCCCTCGAGCAGGACTCCGACAACTCCGAAATACACTTCAACAACTCCCGATGCGAGATGTATGAAATTGATAACACGAATAGACGCAGGAGCTCACCACGGCGCTGATGCGCACGTTAATAGAGGTCCGGAGGGGCTGGGTTGAGCTGCGGTCGACGGCGGTGATGGCGGCGGCGGCGCTCCGATGGCACGACGGTGTTACGTCGACCTCCGGAAATGCGCTCCGGCGACGGCAAACAGCGGAGATGGCGCGGCGGCTCGACTGACCGGCCACGGGAAAGAGGTCTGCGTACAGGCAGCTCGGGCGATGAAAGAAAACTCGAACTGGCCCAAAAGGAACGTAAAGAAGTTGCGGAGCTTTGGGCTAGAGTAATTGGACAGAGGTTGAGCGTCGGCGGTGAATTTCGGCGGCGGAGGGAGATCGTCGGCGACGGTGGTGGGAGGAAGAAAGGAAAAGAACGGCTACGTCCGGTCGGTATTTATAGCTCGGGGCGATGAAGGAGCAAGTGACACGGCGACGGTGAAGTTTCTCGCATCCGAAAACGCTCGGGCGGCCGGGAAGGCGCGGCGGTGGACGGCGGCGCGCGATGCGAAGCCGGCCATGGCGTTCGCCGATAGGGTTAGGTGCTGTTCAAGTTATTTACAGAATTGCCACTGGGTTTAAAATACAAATTACTCCCAAATTTATATAAGAACTTGAAAATCTCCAAAAATATCATTTGCATAACTTTTCAAGAGCTACACTTTTCATTTAAGAAACATTTTCAAATTCTGCACAGATTTTGAAATATGAATTCAAATTTAAAAAGAATGCGAAAAGGGCCAATTCTCTAGAAGCAAACATTTGAAATTACTTTTTATTTTTCTAAACAACTTGAAAATCTTCCAATCTATGAAATGTTCAGATTATCAAACCAAACACTTTTCATAGAGAAAGCTTTCCCAAATTTTGAATAATTTTTGAAATATGAATTTAAATTGAAAAGGGAATAAGTGTTGGAAAACTGTATTTTCACTTTTATTCAAAATTATTTTTAGAAACTTGAAAAACTTTGAATACCAATATTGTAGCTCCTTTCAAGATCTACAAACTATATTTTGAGAGTATCTCAAAATTCCTTATAAATTTTAAAATATAGAAAAAGGGATAAAACAAGGTTTTGAAAATAGTTTTTAAGTAGCAATCAACTCATCATTTCATGTATAAAACAAAGCACCACATAAAAGACATGATTAAAACATGAATGCAATTATGTCATGATGCTAAATGATTATTCTTAATAATGAACTTGATTATAATTTTAATTGCTTACTAACATCTGGGATGTTACAAAGGACGCGCCTTGCCAGTCCAACGGCCGGTTTACTTCGTTAGCGAGGTGCTTTCGGAAACGAAAATCCGCTACCCACAGGTGCAGAAGCTGCTCTACGCCATCGTCCTTACGCGTCGCAAGCTCCAACATTACTTCCTCGGCCACCCAGTTACTGTGGTATCCTCGTTCCCCTTGGGGGAGATCATCCATAACCGGGAGGCCGCTGGAAGGATTGCCAAGTGGTCGGTCGAGCTGATGGGCGAGACCATCACCTACGCACCACGGAAGGCCATCAAGTCTCAAGTGCTGGCGGATTTCGTCACCGAGTGGACCGACACTCAGTTGCCACCAGTCCAAATTCAAGCCGAGCTGTGGACGATGTACTTCGACGGGTCGCTCATGAAGACAGGAGCAGGCGCGGGCTTGCTCTTCATTTCACCCCTCGGAGTCCACATGCGCTACGTCGTTCGCATCCACTTTGCCGCGTCTAACAACGTCGCAGAGTACGAGGCACTTGTCGCCGGATTACGAATCGCCCTCGAACTCGGGGTCCGACGCCTTGACGTTCGAGGCGATTCACAGCTAATCATCGACCAAGTGATGAAGGCCTCGAGCTGCCACGACGCCAAGATGGAAGCATACTACAACGAAGTGCGCAAGTTGGAAGACAAATTCCATGGCCTCGAGCTTACCCATATCGCTCGACGGTACAACGAAGCCGCGGATGAGGTCGCGAAAATCGCGTCGACTCGAGGTACGGTCCCTCCGGACGTGCTCTCGAGGGACCTCTTCGAGCCCTCCGTCGATTTGGGCTCGGGGGCTTGCTCTACACCCTCGAAGCCCCGCCCCATGACCTCGATCGGGGCCTCCTCGACCGGGGCCCAGGTTATGGAGATCCAGGACACATCCCCTCCGTCGAACCCGTCACCGGATTGGCGAGCCCCTTTACTCAACTGCCTCATTCGGGGAGAACTCCCGGAGGACCGAACCGAAGCTCGACGGATCGCGCAACGGGCCAAGTCCTACATCATCTACGGTGACGACAAGGAACTCTACAGGCGAAGCCCTTCGGGCGTCCTTCAGCGCTGCATTTCCATCGAGGAAGGAAGGAAGCTCCTCGAGGACATACACTCAGGAGCCTACGGCCACCACGCAGCGCCAAGGACCCTCGTAGGCAACGCTTTTCGACAGGGTTTCTACTGGCCGACCGTAGTTTTCGACGCCACGAACATCGTCCGCTCGTGCAAAGGGTGTCAATTCTACGCCAAGCAGACGCACCTCCCAGCTCACGCCCTACAAATGATCCCCATCACCTGGCCGTTTGCGGTCTGGGGGCTCGATCTTGTGGGGCCTCTCAAAAGGACAACCAAAGGGTATACACACCTGCTCGTTGCCATCGATAAATTTACCAAATGGATCGAGGCCTGGCCCATCAGCAACATCCGCTCCGAACGGGCGGTCGAGTTCTTCACCGACATAATCCATCGCTTCGGGGTCCCGAATGTCATCATCACCGACAACGGCACGCAATTCACCGGCAAGAAGTTCTTGGATTTTTGCGATCGCCATCACATCCGTGTGAATTGGTCCGCGGTTGCACAACCTCGAACTAATGGCCAGGTCGAGCGCGCCAACGGCATGATTTTGCAGGGCCTCAAGCCAAGGATCCTCAAACGCCTCGGCAAGCACGGAAAAAAATGGGCCGCGGAGTTGCCGTCGGTCCTATGGAGCTTAAGGACAACACCTAGTCGAGCCACGGGGTTCACCCCATTCTTCTTGGTCTATGGGTCCGAGGCCGTCCTCCCCACTGACCTCGAGTATGGTTCCCCTCGACTAAAGGCCTACAACGAGCAAACTAACGAAGAAGCCCTCGCAAACGCCGTCGACCAGGTCGAGGAGGCTCGAGACATGGCACTGCTTCACTCCGCGAGGTATCAGCAAAAACTTCGACGCTACCACGACAAGCACGTGCGCCCGAGGGACCTCCAAGTTGGAGACCTCGTCCTACGACGACGGCAGAACAACAAAGGACGTCACAAGCTGATGCCGCCATGGGAAGGTCCATTCGCCGTAGCTGAGGTGCTAAAGCCCGGGACGTACAAGCTCGCTAATGACAAAGGCGAAATCCTCACCAACGCGTGGAACATCGAACAGCTACGTCGTTTCTACCCTTAGGGCACCAGTGCCCTTGTACATTCTCGCATGTCTTGTACATTCCCGCATGACAAATATAAGGACTACTTTCGATTATAAGTTCAAACTCGTTATTATACACGCAAGAGGTAGCCTCGACCCTGTCTTACCAGAGTCGAGCCTCCCTCGGGGGCTAACGGGGGGGGGAACCCCCTAAGTTCCCAAAAATACGAACGATTTTTTCGCACGCTCCCCTCTTTTTGCTTCCCAACTAAGTTGACAACGCCTCGAACTCCCTTGGGGTCGAGGTTTGTCGAGCCGGAGCTCTCCTACGCTTCCGGGCTACGGTACCTCCACTCGCTCCCCCCTCGAGGGATACGAGTTCACGTTGAACGCTCAGTTGGAAAACAAAAGTGAGGCGAGCAGAACTCGAGCGCTTCTTCTTTCTCACACCTCGATACGCTTCGCGACTAAGTAGAAAACGCCTCGAGCTCCCTTGGGGTCGAGGGCTGTCGAGCCGGAGCTCTCCTACGCCCCCGGGCTACGGTACCTCCACTCGCTCCCCCTCGAGGGATACGTGTTTGCGTCAAAAACTTAGTCAAAAAAGCGAAATCTAAGTGAGTAGAAAGCAGAAAAGGTTCGAAAGAAAAACGACAAATCGCATTATGATAGATGCATTCATGTTCAAAAAGGGGCTTTCAAAGCCACATTGAATCTAATTTACAAAAATTAATTCATTACATGGGCACCCTCGCCCAGTCTTGCCCTACAGGCTCGCCCCGCCACCGCCCCCCTCGACATGGTACCCTACATCCGCCGGGGGGAGGACTTCGTCCTCGAATAACTTCGCCAGCTCTCCCCCCGGCCTCTCGGCGTCGTTGATGAGCCCTCGGCAGCGCTCCTCATTCTCGGCGTCGGTCTTCGAGATGTCAGGAACAAAGCCTTGGGCCACCACGTTCATATCAAAAACGAAGCCGGAGGAGACCACCGCAAGCGCCCGCTTCACGCCAGTGTGAAGTGCCTCCCGCACGCGATCTCGAAGGGTGGCGTCGAGGTAGTAGATCCGGTCCACGAGCGCAGCACCGGGGATGTCTTCTTCGGCACCCTCAACGGGCCCGACCTCCCAGAGGGCGCAGAGCCCGTCGAGGGCGACCCGGAGACGACCAAGAAGCGCCCCCTCCGCCGCAAGGCTCTCCTGTAGCGCCTTAGCGCGTCTTGAGTCGCAAGCAGCTCGGACTCGATGCCTGAAGCACAAAGCAAGAATTCGATAAACCATACGGAAAGAACAAAGATCAAAAACCCTTTGAGGAACTCACCAGCACAGCGAGTCTCGAGGGCGTTGCGATCCCCCAGCACGGCGTCGCGCTCCCCCCGAGCCTCGTCCCGCTCCCGCTGGGCCTCTTTGAAGGCTCGGGTCACCTCCGTCTTCTCGAAGCGGAGGGTCTCGAGGGCGCCACCAGCCAGGATGATGGCCTGCTCCTTGTCCTGGAGGGTGGCCTTCATGGCCCCGAGCTGGGTCTCCAGGTCGGCGGCACGCCTCTTCTCCTCCTGGACCAGGGCGGAGAGGGCGTTGCGCGTGGCGGAGACTTCAGCGAAGCTGGCCTCGAGCGAACGGATGCGCTCCACGGAGCTCTGAGCCTCCGCCATGAGCAGCTCGACGCGCTCCTGGGCTCGGACGCTCTCGACCCTGGCCTTCTCCGATTCGGCCTTCGCCGCGTTAGCCTCCTCCCTGGCACGCTCGAGCTCCCCCTCGAGGCGGGCAGCTTCCCCTCGAGCGGCGTCGGAGTCCGCCTTCGCCCGGGCGGCCTCCTCTTTGGCCTTGGCGGCCTCCTCTCTCGTCTGCTTCAGCTCCTCCTCGAGCTCGGCCACCCTGCTCTGTGCAGAACCGCCGGCCTCGAGTTGGCGAAGCACTTCCTCCCGGCTGTTGTGCGTTTCGTGGAGGAAGACTGACTTCAAGTAGGACCGCCTCCGCGCCACCTGGGGACAGGAAATCGAGGGTTAAGGCATCCCATACGAAAGAACTTAACAAAAAATATACATATGGCCTAACACAGCGACTCACCCCGAGATTCCGGTCAAGGCCTTCGGCGAGTTCGCGCCCACTTTCAGCAAGTGCCGCAGCCACGCCCGGGACCGTTCGGCCTCCTCCCAGCACTCGACCTCCGCCGGGTCGTTCATCTCGATCCCTGGAGCGCTGGGATCGCCAAGTTCCCGGAGCACGATGCGCTCCTTGCCCCAATCTGGAAGGACCGTCTTGACCTTGGCTCGCGCCAAGGAATCGATCTCCTCCACCACATCGCCTGGAACGCCGTAACCCACGGCCAACTCTCCCGGGATGTGGAACTCTGACGCGGCGTGGGCACCCCTCAGCCCGGGGTCGGACGTCGACCTCCTCAGCACACCGACAGCCGCCGTCTCCTCCGGCTGCTTCGTCGACGGTTGCGGCGCCTGATCCGGTGCTGCGTTCGGAGCCGTCGGAAGCAGCGAAGGTGTGTAGGCCGAAGCTTCACCCAACGCCATGACTTGTGGCGCCGGTGGGACCACCGCCGGCGCGTCTTCTGTCGGGCTCGGTACCGAGGCATCCTCCGGTTGCGCCCCTGGTAGCCGCGGGACCGTCGACGCCTTCGACGCCGCTTCTTGTTCGGACAGCAACTCGTCCATAGTGATCACGGACACCCATTGTTTGGGCAGTCCGGAAGTCACTTCCGCCTCAGACGTCTCGGGCGGTTGCTGCGCTGACGGGTCCAGCGGCGCCGCATCCCCCGGCGGCGTCTGCTGCGCCTGCCGATGCTGGGGCTGGCCCCCAGTTTCCTCCTCCTCCTGCTGCGGCCGTGGCGGCTCCGCTTCTTGCAGGGCCCCCTGCTCCTGCTCCCTCCGGGCCTCGAGCTCGCGCAGACCCGCCGGCCAGGGCCGCCGCTCTCCCGTCGAGGGGGGAAGGGTCGAGGCCTCCTCACCCTCGAGGTCCACGACGACGGCCCCCTCTCCCGGCTCGTGGCCCTCGGGGGCTCCCGCCTCGGGTGCGGGGATCGAAGCCTCCGGACCGCCTGAAACGGAAGCCCCCGACGTCGGGGCGTCGCCTCCTGGTGCCGGGTCGAGCTCGAGGGCCGCAGGCGGTGAGATCAAGGAGGCGCTCCCTCCCTCGTGCGTCCTCTCAGGCACGGAGTCGCCACCCGCCGCGGCCCCCGGGACGCTCGACCCTGCAGCAGGAGTGGAACCCGTCAGCCTACCACGCGCCATAGCACCAAGGGCGGAGGACAACCACTTGGCTTCCCACGGGGCCAAGGGCCTCGACGACGCACCTGTAGCCGGGGCCTCCGTTTTCGAGGCTGCATCCATCTTGAGCCGCTTGGCCGGCGCGAGGGACGCCTCCTCGACTGGCGCTTGGGCCTGAATGAAAAGCAGAACGGCAAAAGGTTTATTGAAATGCACAAAGACGATGCAACGAAAAGAATACGATTCAACGGCACTTACCCGAAGGGTATAGAGGCCTTTCGGGCACCCCTCGAACTGCCCGCAGATTTCGAGACCCCTCCCGAAGCCGAGCCCTTCGCAGGGCTAGGGCTGCTCGGGGCCATCGATGGCGTCACCGCGCTTCCCCGCGTCGACGGGGCCTCCTGGGCACGCCTCTGCTCCGCGCGCGCCGACGACCGGGACCGGGTCTCCCGGATCGAAGTGGGTGGGCTCCCACCTCGAGTACGACGCGAAGTAGGTGACCCCCCTCGAGGCAAGGCCTCGGCCCCCCTTTTTCCACGTCGGCGCTCCGAGGCCGACACCGTCGGCTGAGGGGCACACTGCTCCGCCACCTCCTCCTGCACGAAGGGGCGGTCAGCATGGCTGGATTCCGGCAGGGCGCGGTCGAGGCGCCCCTCCACCCCCTCGACGTCATCATTGTCATCATCATCGTCTTCATCTCCCTCGGACGAGGGAGACTCCTCCTCCGGGAGCCCGTCGCGCCTCTGCTCAGCACGGCGCTTCGCGAGCCTTTCGCGCTCCCGGAGCTTCTTGGCTTTCTTTTTCACCTCCTCGTCCTTACTCCGCTTCTCTTGCTGGGCGGTGAAGCGTCTTACCTGACGATCGGCGGCGTCCTCCCTCAGTGGAGGCCTCGATCTTCGGTAGTCGATTCTCCCCTGCGCAAAGACATTTAGTCACGGAGACATAAGAGAGGAGGGGGAGGGGGAAAAACTCGAAGGTCACGAGTCGAGGCACTCACCAGGTCAAGGCAACCCTCCTCTGGCCGCATGGGGAGACGGTTGACGTCTTTCGCCTTGAACGAGCCAGACACCATCCCCTTCACCCGCGCGACGACTTCCGAGGCGGACGGCCTGTCGCCGGACATCCGGCACCTCCTGAGAAGCTCGGGCGTCGCTGAGGGGAGCATCTCGTCCAACCGCAGCGGGCGCTCCATCAGAGGGAGCACCCGTCGACTGTGAAAGGCCGAGGCGACCATCCCCGCCGTCAGGCCCGCTTCTCGAAGGGTCCTCAGCGCGACGACGAGGGGGTGAAGTCGACGCTGAAGGTCTCCCGTGACACCGAACGGCCAATTGTATGGACGCTCGGCGATGAGCCGCCCGGTGTACGGCGAAAGATAGCCGCCGTCGTTGCGCAGATAGAACCACTGCTCGTCCCACCTGGAGTGGTTAGTTGCCAACCCGGTGGGGATGTACTCGCGTGGCTCCTCCGACCTCCCGGTCTTCAACGCGAAGTTGAGGCATCCCGCTCTGACGATCCGCCTTACTCCGACCGACACCGGGGAGGCGAACCACTCCCCCTTGTAGAGGTGGAGCCATAGCTCCCAATGAGGCTCCATTCTGAGATAGCCCTCGCAGACGGCCGCGAAGATGGCGACGTTGGAAATGGCGTTGGGGGAGAAATGGTGGAGCTCGACGCCGTAGTAGTTCGTCAGCCCCCGCATGAACTCGCTTGGGGGAACGCCGAACCCGTGCCGATGGAACTTCAGGAAGCTCACCACGTACCCCTCCGGCGGGTTTGGCTCTTCGTGGTCCCTGGGCGGCGCGATCCACTCCGGCCGATTCGAATCCGTGATGGGGCGGAGAAGCCCTTCCCTCACCAGCTCGGTCAGCCTCTGTCGCGTCACGGTCGACGGGCGCCAGGGCTCGGCGGGCTGGAAAACTGGGGCCATGGCGGCGGCGGCGGCGCAGATCTGCTCGGTGGGCGCGGCGGCGGCAACAGCGGCACGAATCTCTTCGGCAGACGGACGACCAGGAAGGTTCCCAATCGCGACTTCTCGCTCTAAGTTTTTATCCTCACGCACGCAGGAAAGCGGGAGCTCGGTAGAATGGCAAGGGTAGGAGCGAACGCCTGTCCCCTCCGTTTTTATACTCGGGAAGAGCAACGGGCGGAACCCAGCGGAAGGGAAAAGGTAACTTCCCGCAATTAATGCGTTTACCTGAGCGTTCCCCCCTCGACCCTCGACCGGACGCACGCGTCATATCTCTGGCAGAGAGCTGTTGCTCGGGCCCGCCACGATCGCTCTGGTAAGCCCTTCTCCTCAAAAGGCGCGCCCAACGGTAAGAAAAAAGGACCGTTACTCGCTGACAGAGTTTTCTACATAAGGTAAAACGTACCTCAAAGTCTCGAAGGAGCGAAGGCCGGTCCTCGTGTGAGGGCTTAACGACCGCCCTTGAGCACCATAAAAGAGCGGACTCCGACTCCGCCTCGAAGTCTCGAGGGAGCGAAGGCCGGTCCTCGTGTGAGGGCTTAACGACCGCCCTTGAGCACCGCTAAAGAGCAGGCTCCGACCCCGCCTCGAAGTCTCGAGGGAGCGAAGGCCGGTCCTCGTGTGAGGGC
>CM041642.1:35596237-35682391 GCA_023333625.1 Bothriochloa decipiens | reverse complement strand
GAGCGGACTCCGACTCCGCCTCGAAGTCTCGAGGGAGCGAAGGCCGGACCTCGAGTGAGGGCTTAACGACCGCCCTTGAGCGCCGAAAGAGAATAATTACTCGTCGACAGAGATTTCCGCGAGAGGAGAAAACGAGGTATGACCCTATCTCAAAGTCTCGAGGGAGCGAAGGCCGGTCCTCGTGTGAGGGCTTAACGACCGCCCTTGAGCATCAAAACCGGGCTCCGGCCCTAAGTCTCGAAGGAGCGAAGGCTGACCCCACGAACGAGGTTCGACAGCCGCCCTCGAGCACCCGAGTCAGGTGTGACCAAGGGGGAGCCAACACGAGGCCCTGCTCGAGAACGAACTCTCGAGACCCCTTTGGACGCATCCAAGGCGAAACGCTACGGACCTTATGGAATCCCCCCGAAGGGAGGCATCGAGCCGCCGAGACCTACCGAATGGAATCGGAATCCATAGGACCATTGCGTTTTGCTTTAATGAGACCGCCTCCGGGCCACCTGCCGACCTCTATCGAACGAGGAACGGGCTCTCGCTTGGATTTTCCCGTTACTAGCTCACTGAGATCTTCGCGGCTCGCCCTAGCGGGGGTAGTCCGATGCTTCTCACCTCACATCCGATCGAAAGGACTCGTGAGAAGAATGCCGAGGCCAGCAACGCCCCAGCCGCACGAGGCTCGGGGGCTCGCCTGTGTCCGGCGCCTCTCGACGAAAGAGGGTCGAAAATCTCCCGGGGGCCTCCCCTCGGTAAAACGCTACGACTCCAGTTCAGGCCTATACCCGACTGGACGAGCACCCTTTAACTAAACATAAAATAAAGCCCTCACAGGAGTCTTTCGACTCCTACGAGGCCTCGGGGGCTACCCCCGCGGGGGTCGCTCACGCGTCCCCCGCGAAAAAATCCGAATCACGTCTCTTTCCTAAAAATTCCTGACCCCCTCCCCGAGTGACATCACTCGCGCAGGGGCTCGGGGGCTACTGTCGATACCCTGGAAACAGGCATCCCAGACCCCTTGCTTAACAAACTAAAGCCCCGCAAAATCAGCATCTTGAACCCTCCGATAATCTCCCGCGCTAACATACGAAGGCCCAAAGGCTGAGACGTATCGGACTGGCCCGCGAACGAACAACGACGGCCCGAAACCAACGCTCGCTCGAGAGGTTACCGAACGGACCAGTGGTGTTCATCAGAGAGGGTACCGAACGGACAAGTACTGTATGCGCGAGGGTACGATTCGAGCTACCCCTCGAGGACGGAACTTCGTCCAGCGAACGAGCCGGCCCTCGAGGACGTAACTTCGCCCAGCAAATGAGCCCCCCCTCGAGGACGGAACTTCGCCTGGGCGAATGGTCGGCCCTCGAGGACAGAGCACCCCTCGACCACCAACTCCCCCGTACGAATCCGCGCGCATTTAATGCAATCTATCTACCCCCGCCTAACCGCATGGCCACAGTTACGGTAACAGTCACAGGCGTGGCGGTCAAATCTACTTTTACTGCCCATGCCCCAGAATCCCGCAAGTCATATTACGCTGTTGCGCCATACCGAGCGCTGTGCCACGACCCGTACCGCCTCGAGACATATAAACTAACCTGTTTACCGTGTTTTCCGGGATTCGATCTTATCCAGCGAAGTTCGACCACCTCGGCAAGACCCCCTCGGCTCCGGCCAGGACCCTCGACCGGCACCCCTCGACTTCACCGAGCGTACCCTCGAGCTAAACTTCAACAACTCCCGATGCGACGGCTGCAGGGCCTCCCATACCGACGTACATCACTACAGCGGCACCGACATGATCGGCCTCAACGTCGTACGTCATCAGCGTCATGTGGACTCGAAATACATGTACACCTGCGCCCCTCCTTCGTCTATAAAAGGAGGCGCCAGGGCGTTAGAAAGAGGAGGGACGGAGAGGATCTAGAGCATAGGAACACTAAGGCCCTAGATCACTGAACGACACCGTGAGCCTGTGGAGGTCGAGAGCGAGGCGCCCGCACGCCCCAACTCAGCCTTTCACTCCTCACACCAGCTTGTATTTTCCCCTGTACTAGCACTTCGGTGCAGAATAACACGAATCATCCTCCCCCCGCTGGACGTAGGGCCTTCTTTGCCCGAACCAGGATAAATCATTGTGTCATTCTTGCATCACCCACCGGATTAGGGAGCACGCGGATACGATATTACTCGTTGGTGTTAACCCCTCGAGGGTCAGAACACCGACACAAAGTTTAGTTGTGACTTATGCAGGGCGCATGTATGACAGATGAGTGCACAAAACATCGAGTTGTGACGGGGAAAAGAAGACAAAAAAGGAACTTTACTAAATATTGGATAACAAAAACTAGGTACATATCTTATTCTATGGATAGAAGCGTATGAGGTGGTTGATGTGCCACGAGTTGTCTTCCTCTACACCCTTCATCGTCTCCAACTGATAGGATGTTGGGCGTGTAACAGCCTTGATCCTGAATGGTCCTTCCCATCTGGATGATAGCTTGTGCAGACCATCTGTGTTCTGGATTCATCGTAACACCGTGTCGCCCACCACGAACAGCCTGCCCTTGACGTTGCGGTTATAGTAACGACGCATAGAAGCTAGGTACTTGGCCGTATGAGCACAAGATTCGAGTGCATGCTCTTCTTTGGCAATTATGTCTACTTCTCAAGCTTCGTTGGAGGCTTCTTCATCGTAGTTGAGGACAAGTGGTGAGAGAAAGGCGACCTCAGCTAGTAGGACAGCCTCGGACCCATACACCATGAAGTACGGGGAGACTTCAGTGTTGCGACTGGGCTGGGTACGCAGTCCCCAGACCACAGCAGGCAATTCCTTGAGCCACCGACTAGGTTCGAGGTCCTTGTCGTCGTGGTATACGCATTTGCACAAGGCGTCCATGATCATACCATTAGCTCGTTCCACCTGTCCATTTGCTAGAGGATGAGCAATGGACACATATTTGACTTTGATGTCGTTATCATCGCAAAAGTCAAAAAAACTCGCTGCTAGTGAACTAGGAGCCCAAGTCGGTGATGATAGTGTTGGGTATGCCAAACCGGTGGATGACAACATCAAGGAACTGCACCGCTTTCTCAGATGAAGCTTTCTTGATGGCTTTGTACTCAATCCACTTGGAGAATTTGTCGATGAGTACAAAAACACACGTGTGGCCGCCAGGAGCTTTCTTGAAGGGACCGATCATGTTGAGTCCCAGCATGAGAATGGCGAGGCGACCGGTATGGTCTGTAGTTCATGTGCAGGGACATGAATTTGCTTGGCAACCATTTGGCAATTCTTGCACCGGCGTACATAGTCCTCCGCGTCAGTGACAACCGTAGGCCAGTAGAACCCTGCTCGATAGGCTTTGTCGACTAGCGTCTGAGAGGCCGCATGGTTACCACAAGTGCCAGCGTGAATATTCTTCAGAAGCTCTAAACCCTCCTCTTGGGTTATACACTTCTGGATGATCATGGACCTTGGACCTTTGCACATCATCTCGTCGTTCATCATAAGATAGGAACGAGTTCTGTGGATCAACTGTTGCGCTTGAATTTTATCCTCCAGGACAAGGTGGTCATTCAGGTATCTGGCAAGGGGATCTCTCTCTAGTCGGGCTGGGGAGGCGCTGCCTGCTTGGCTTGCACACTACCTTCGTCAGATCCCTGCTGGTCAAGGTAGCTATCTTCAACCTCTTCAGCTTTGCCACTGAGGGCCGCTACGAGCTGGAAGGTAGCGGTACTGGGTGCAGGTACATCGTAAGCCTGATCAGGGATCGAAGGCTTAATTAAATATTCAACGAACACGCCGGGAGGTACCTTGGCGCGACATGACCCGAGCTTGGATAGCTCATCAGCACCAACATTCTCGGCACGAGGAATATGGGTGAACTCCAGTCCATAGAACTTGTTCTCTAGCTTGCGATTCTCAGCCACATAAGCATCCATCTTTTCATGGACGACATCCCAGTCCTTGTTGACTTGTCAGGCAACCAAAGCAGAATCTCCGTACATCAGGAGCTGTTTAATGCCTAGCTCGACTGCAATGCGAAGGCCATGTAGGGTTGCTTCGTACTCAGCCACGTTATTGGATGCCTTGAAGTGGATGTGCAAGACATAACAGAGCATATCCTTGGAAGGATAGATGAAATAGACCCCTGTTCCGGTGCCATCAATGTTCAAGGAACCATCGAAGTACATCTTCCAGTGGTCGGCCGACGTATCGGCTAGAGGCAAGTTGAGGTCCGACCACTCCACAATGAAATCGACCAGGGCCTGAGACTTCATAGTATTACGGTTGCGAAAGTTCAGCGTGAACTCGGAGAGCTCTAACGCGTACTTAATAATTTGGCCACTAGCGTCTCTGTTGCGGAGAATGTCACCAAGCACAGCTTCCGTGACCACTGTGACCTTGTAGGCTTGGAAGTAGTGGAGGAGCTTCCGCTTGGTAATCAGGAGCGCGTAGAGCAACTTCTGAACGTGGTTGTAGTGCTACTTGGTTTCGTTAAGAACCTCGCTTATGTAGTAAATTGGGCGCTGGACACCGTAGACGTACCCGGGTTCCTCGCGCTCGACCACCATCACGGTACTGACCACGTTAGTTGTAGTAGTGATGTAAAGGAGGAGCTCCTCGCCTTCTCGTGGGACCGTGAGTACTGAGTTGCTTGAAGGCCTAGTCGGCCTCCTCCGTCCACTCGAACTTCTCTTTTGCTTTGAGAAGCTTGAAAAAGGGAAGACCTTTTTCACCCGTGCGGGAGATGTGGCGGCTCAGGGCCGCCATGCACCCAGTGAGTTTCTGGATTTCTTTGATGCTTCGCGGTGGTTACAAATCTAGCACGATTTGGACCTTCTCGGGATTTGAGCGTATGCCGTCTTGGCTGACAACGTTGTCGAGCAGGATCTCGGAAGGCACACCGAAAATGCACTTGTTGGGGTTCAGTTTGCACTGAAACTCGTTGAGAGCCGCGAAGGTCTGTTTGAGGTTGGCGACCAGTGTACTGGACTCCCTAGTCTTTACCACCACATCATCTACGTACGCCTCGACAAGGTCGCCGGCGATCTCGTGCTCGAGGCAGGCCTGGATGGCCCACTGGTAGGTAGCTCCGGCGTTCTTAAGGCCAAACGACATGGTCGTGTAGCAGAAAGCACCGAAGGGGGTGATAAAGGCCATCTTCTCCTGGACCTCCTTATTGAGGGCTATTTGGTGATAGCTCGAGTAGCAATCTAGGAAAGACAGCAACTCGCAACTTGCAGTAGAGTCTATGACCTCATCGATTCGAGGGAGATTGAAAGCCTATTTAGGGCAGTGTTTGTTGAGATCAGTGTAATCAACGCACATTCTCCATTCATTATTCTTTTTAAGTAAAAGGAACCGGATTGGCTAAACACTCCGGGTGATACACCTCTTTGATAAAGCCAGTTGCTAGAAGCTTGGCTACTTCTACCCTAATGACTTCCTTGCGGTCACGAGCGAACCATCGCATCTTCTGCTTGATCGGCTTAGCGGTCTTCGAGACGTCAAGGTAGTGCTCGGCCTTTTCCCTCGGAACACCTGGCATGTCTGCGGGTTTCCACATGAATATGCTGATGTTCTCTCGAAGGAATTGGATGAGCGCGTCTTCCTATTTGGGAGGAGGTTAGCCCCGATCTTCGTGGTCTTTGAGGGGTCGTTCGGGTCGAGCTAGATCAACTTGTGCTGCTTGACCTTGTTGGAAGGTCGTCGTGCAGACTTGACCGGGACCTCGAGCTCCGCAGGGGGCGCCTCCTTGACACCCAGGCTAGTGTGCTCCATGGCGTGCTTCAACTCCTCGAACTCAATGGCTGCATAGGCGTCGGACTCGCACACACGCGTCGTGAAGACATTACAGCACAGGGACAGGACGCCCTGCTTTGTGGGGAGCTTGAGCACGAGGTAGCCGTAATGGGGAACCACCATGAACTTGGCGATCCCTGGTCGGCCAAGGATGGCGTGGTAGATGCCCTTGAAGTCGGCCACGATGAAGGTGACATGGTCGATGCAGAAGTGCTGCTTCGTCCCGATCTGGACGGGCAAAGTGATCTGCCCTTGAGGATACGAGGGCTTGCCCAGCATGATGCCCTAGAACGGGGACTCATACGGTTTGAGGTTCTCTTGCTTCAGCCCTAGCTCCTTGAAGGCCAGGTAGCACAGAATGTTCAGGGCACTGCCTCCATCAACGAGCACCTTCTCGAACCAGACGCCGTCTATCACCGGGTCAAGGACCAATGGGAATCGACCAGCATCAGGGATTTTGGCCCACAAATCATTACGGCTGAACAATATGGGCTGCTCGGACTAGGCGGGCACCTCAACATCTGTGACGAAGTCGTCAGCCTCCTAGATGGCCACGATGGCCCGTGCCAGCAGCTCTTGTCCTAGGCGTTTTCCAGTCTGACCTTGCCACCGAAGATGACAGCAATCACGTTCTTCACGAGATCCCTGTAGGCGTGCCGTGGGTTCGCATCTTGAGCTTCTTCCTCGTCGGCGTCATTCTGCTGGATAGGGTTCTTGGCCTTGGCTTTGGGAGCCGGGCGTGGCTTCTTGTTGGTTGTCTTCTCAAGCGCCTCCGCCAAGACTCTACACTCACCCAGCGTGTAACCTTTGCCAGGATGATGAGGGCAATCCTGGCTAAGGACCTTGTCTAGTTCTTCATCATTCGCCCTCTTCTGGCCCTTCACCACGTTGCGGAGGAGTCGTTGCGGTTACGTCGACCACCATTGTAGGCGCCCTGACCACGGCGCTTGAAGGAACGATCATCATCACGGTGGTCGGGGTCACGGTTGCCACGACGGTTGCGGTGATCATCCCGTTGATCTGGTCGGCGGTCTTGATTGCTATCGCAGTCGTGGTCGTCGTCACGGCGATAGTTGCGATTGGAGGGGATGGGGCCGTCCTCGTTTAGCCCGTCGTCAAGGTGGGCGAATCTGTGGGCGATGGAAAGGAGTTCTTCCATGGTTTGTGGTTGCTCGATGAGCAATTCCTTCTTGAGGTCCAGACCATGTGGTTGGACCAACCCGGCAATGAAGAGGTCGATCGCCCCTGCCGGGGTAACGTCGGTCACAAGATTCCTCGTGTCGGAGAAACGCCGGATGTACTATCACAGCGACTCCCTTGGATGATGTTGCACCTGCGCCAGGGCATATTTGGAGCTCGACTGAATGCAGGTGGGCTTGAAATTGTCGACAAACATCTGCTTGAGCTGAGGCCAACTGTGGATGGAGCCGGCACGCTGGCGGAGCAGCCAGGAGGTAGCGATGTTGCTCAAGACTACCGGGAGGTAGTTGGCCATGACGTACTCGTTGCCGCCGATTGCTCGGACAGCCACCTCGTAGAGCATGATCCAGTGCTCGGGGTCGTCCTTCCTGTCGTACATCTTGACGTCGCCTATCCGGAAGTTCTTTGGCCAGATAACAGCCTTGAGCTCTTCCGAGAACGGCGCTGGTCCGCCCATGTGACGGCGGGCATGGTAACATTCATCGAGGTGAGAGTGGAGATCACGGTCTCAAGGTTGCTCAACTTACTGGTTGCGCTCGGCGCGGCAATTGGCCTGCTGCCGACCACCGCGCTGGCGATTGCCATGTTGGCGCTTGTCGTCGTGCGGCTCTTCGCGCGGGGCGTCATTGACGTTGGCTTTCCGAGGTTGCTCGGGCGGAGGTCCTCCTTTGTTGGATTCATTGTCGGCGCCATTCTCCGCGGGTTGGCAATGACGACGGCGCCGGGATTGCCGCGACCGATGCGACGTGGACAGGGACCCAGCGGAGCGGAGCTGAACCACTTGTGCTTTGGCGGCGATCAAAAAATATTTGATTACTTTGACCCCGGGTGTGTTAGGGGGAAGGTTGTTGAGCCGATCCATGGCAACAGTGATGTTAGCCGTGGGCGTCTCGTGGATGAGTTGGTCACCGACCATGTTGAGCTCGCCGTTGAGATTGCGTTGGAGGCGACGCGGCTAAGGGCCTGCCCCATTGGCACCATTGACGACGCCGTTCCGCCATTGACGGGGCCGTTGCCATTGACGACGTCGTAGCCGCCATTATTGGCGGCATTTGCTTGTGCTTCCAGGAGGCGTCGGCGTTCACGATCGGCATTGCGAGCCTCTCTTGCCACCCTCTCCTGCTCCGTTTCATTTGGAACAGGGGCCTCGTTCACTCTGACCATGAACATTGTGCCATCGAATGCAGGCGGGATCCTAGGGGTGCTTGGTGTTGTGTCAGCGGAACGAGTCCGGTGGACCGGCGTGATCGGGCTCTCCTCCTCGGTGTTCTCCTGACTCCGGACCTCACGACTCTCTTCGTCGGAGAGGAGGTACTCAGTGAGATCGAAGGAAACGGAGGGTGTCCCGTCGAGCCCTGAAAGCAAATCGGACATGGTGCCATCTTCGATGATCGTTGCGTCCAATCCGGAAGGGATCTGCTGCAAAGCCACCATGCCGACCATGGGTCTTGGATCTTTCGGGACCAGAACCAGATTGGGATAGGTCCAGGAGGTGGTCATCACGTTGCCAAGGAGCATCCCGCCGGTTCCACGCGTAGGACGCGGCTGCGTTGCTCAACCCGTGCGGGAAGATGGGTGCACTATTTAGGCCGGGGGCTACTGGATCTGCCGACCCTGGTGCGGGTTGCATTTGCTGCGCCCGGCATTGCCACCTTTGCTCTGCTCGGGCCTGGCGAGCGGCGTGGCCGAGCATGTGCACATTGATAAACTCGTCCAGCCTAACTGGAGGTGGAGCCCAGGCAGCAGTCAAAGTTGGATCTGGTTGGCGCGGGTGACGGGCCTGGTTGCGCGCAGGGCGCTGCTGACGGCGCCCCTGGTTGGGCACAGGTTGCCGTTGACGGCGCTCCACCACAGTGGGAGGTCCGCCCCGGCGAGCGGCCGGTGGCTCTCCTCTGCGATTAGTAGGTGGTGCTCGGGCCGAAGCCAGATTTGGATCTGGTCGGCGTGGGCCACCAGCTTGGCACATACGTCCTTGCTGGTATCGAGCGTTGCCATCCTGACGGACAAGCGGCGGCTCATGAACCACTGGCAGATTTGGATCTGCGCGACATGGCTGGTTAGCGCAATTGCGCCGGCGTGGTCGGACAGGGGTGAAGTCCAAGTACTCTTCGCGAAGTCGTGCAGGACCAGACTCCGCGTACTCCAGGAGCTCAGCCAGACCTGCCCGTGCCGATCAACCATGTCGATTAGATCGAAGTTGTCGATGTGCCTCCTCTGGTAACGAGGAAGCCGCCAATTCACCGCTGGCGTGGCCATCATCTCTGCGACGTCATGGGCGGTACGGACGACCCCGGGGGCAGACCCGAGATCTGGGTTGTCGGAGAAGTGGTTGGCGCGGTCGGTGTGGGGCCGACTGCGTCACAGCCGGAGCTGGGACCGGCTACGCTGCTCCTGTGAACGTGAGGGACGTCGCCACGCCGGTGGTCCAGGTGAGTGAACCGATGGTGAGGGAGACACCAGCCTAGAAATTCATGGAAGCCGGGAACGAAACCATCTAGATCACTTGCTGATCAGATCGCGCACCCCCTACGTGGCGCGCCAGAAACCTCCTCGGCAGTTTACCACGGGATACCCCGAGGTAGTAAATTTGCGGTGAGGGCGCGCTAAGATCTACGATCTAGATGTGAGACGCAATACAAACAACCAGGACAACCAGGGTTTATCCAGGTTCAGGCCGCTCGGAAGCGTAATACCCTACGTCCTGCGTCTCTGTTGCTGTATTGATGAGTATCCGAGTACAATGAGATGAGTTCAGATGCGTTCTAGGGCGGTCCTTGTCCGTCTTATATAGCCGGGGGACAAGGTTACATATCTAGGGTTTTCCTATGGTCGGTTACATTGCACCGTCTCCTTGGAGGACACGAACAGATCTAACCGACTAAGACTCCTTGCACGTCAATAGCCTTCAGCACCCTGTAGCCCACCGACTTGGGTGGTACGAACCACGGGCTTCGTCTTGTCGTCCGGTCCACCATCCTTCGTCTTCTGGTCTAGGCCGTCTGAACCAAGCAACCCAAAGTCTAGCTGCGAGGGTATACGGGGTCTATACCCCCACAAGAGGTCTAGCACATGAAGGACAAATACGCGGTACGCGAGATCGAGCCTCATGACGCAGCCACGACAAGCTCGACCTCCTAGAGCAACCGGCGGCGAGCTCTGGACCGGCCACCGCGGGCGGGCATGCAGGCTTTGCCCCAACCACCGCTAGTCACTGCGGCGACGCATGGACAAGCTCCGCTTGGACGACCAGCGCTTGCCTCGTCTTTAGGGGCACGCCGACCTCCACCAATGCCACGAGTGAGCTAGTCGCTGCACCTTATGCACACGCCACCGTGAGCATGCAGGCCACGCGCACGTGACGAGTGCCGACCCGTCTTGCGAGTACACCGCCAGGACACAATGCCCCTCTTCAGCCTAGGTCACGGCTCCAGCATGTGGCCCCAACAAGCTTGCAGGCATGACAGCCCTCAGCGGAGAGGAGAGGGACATAAACAGAGGAGACAAAAAAAGATTGACAAGTAGACCCCACCACACATCAACAAAACCACCCGCCAAAACAGCTCAATAGTCAAATACAAACTGTTTTAAAGTTGGATGACCAAAGATTCATGGTTTTAAAGTTCTTTTCATTTTCAGACTTCGCCAAAAGTTCAATGGTCAAAACTAGACTTTTTTCTTTTTTTAGGGTCCTCAACTGAGCTTTAAATGTAACGCGTTCTGACTGCGTCTTATAATCCTCCGCCAGGTTAAAAAAGAAAAGAAATAAGGTGATTTAAATATAACGCGTTCAGTTCAGACTGCCGCGTCTATTAATCTTCCACCATTACATTGAATTGAAAAGGCTTTAATGGCAATAGCACGGCATCCTATCAACCAGCCCTTGTACACGTCTCAGGGAAACCATATCCTTAAAAGTCGCAACAGGCTATTGAGGTGGTATTTCATGTAAAATACAGTTAAAATAGAAACTCCAAACGTTGAATCATTACACTCACCCCAGATGAGAACAGAAAAGATACATGATTTTGACAAGTGTAAAAGCGAACCCAGACATTTCCATTCGCCTGTGTAACTTCTTGCATCATCGACTGCTTGTAACTTGCAAGGATAGATTTAGTATACAAACAAAAGTAACTTTGACTTTAAAAGTATTAGCTCCGTCAACTTTCTGAAATACAACAGCAATCAGAGTTAAGCTGATTGTAATATACATGTACATACAAAGGTATAATTACAGCATCGCGAAGGCAGCCATGACGATGGCCATATAGATTTGCATCTCCTACCGCCTCTGCACAGACCTATATCCAGTGGCAAATAGCAAGGCATTAGAATCATTCTCCTGCCAAAAAAAATATATATATTCTTTTTCTAGATTCTGTTTACATCTGTAGTTCAAATGTAATTTGTGTCCATACAACATGCGCTAAATGCAGAAAATTTTATGAAGCAAGCCACTAGAATCATTTCTCCAAGGTCAGAAAAACAATTTCCACTAGAGATGCACAAATGATACTATGTCCATATACATTTTAAAAAAAACTTTATTAATATAGACAGGATTAACCATAAATAATACAATAAAACAAGAAAATCTTGAAGGTTTTAGAAGCTAGTATAGAACCATTACACCTAAGTTGAAATCAAATTCGGCCCATGAAGTTCATAAGGAGCAGAGAAACATGGTATACTGCATAGAAGGTCAACTGAAAGGCGGTCCAAAGGCAGACAAGTATGCTACAAAACATGGTAATCATTTGACATGAAGCCAAAATAAACTCAAAAATGTAAGGCAGACAAGTATGCTCAAAGGATGCAAAGGCGTAAACAAAAAATAAAGCAAAACTGGACTAACTATTCAAGGCTCTGAAACCAAGGAAGAAATTTGAGAGCAGCTTGCTCAAACAAGTTGTTAAAATAAGACAATCTTTTTCGTAAGTAATTTTCAGAGCTTATGTCAGCACCTTATCTCTTTACTTTGCTTTAGCATCTTTACTAGCATATTCTTAGTATCTTCAGAATATGCTGTAATCCTTTTTAAGAACCAAGGAAGCTATCCAGTATATTCCCCAAAACCTACCATGGTTGGGGCAGGGCTAATGAAAATGAAAACTTGCCCCAAATCCTGTGATTTGTTCCAATAATTGGTATCAAGAGCCTAAGTTCATCTAGGTTCTACCCCTTACCTCTGTCCCAATCGCATAGCCATGGCCATCTCACCCCTCCCACTCCTCCGTCGAGAGCATCACCTCTGCGGGGTGGCGCAGGGAGGCTGCGGAGCTCGCACAGAGACTCACCGACGCGCACGCCGCGCGGGAGCGCGCAGCGCAACGCCTACGCAGCGGCTCAGGCAGCGCGCGTGTTGCGGAGGCAGATGCGGACGAGGACGCAGAACAGGAGAGGCGGACGTGGATGTAGAGGTGGATGGGCACAGACGCGGACATGCTGGCCATGGCGGACGCAAGCGAGCGCGATGCTGGGAACCGCGACGCGGACGGCTACGACTCCAACTAGGACACGGACCTACGAGCGGCCTGGACGGACGCGCGGATCGCAAGGAGCAGCTGGTTGCATCAGAGGAGCAGGTGCGGGGCGCTCGTGGCTTCGGCGGACTCCACCGCGGCAAACGCGCGCACGCAGGGGACCGTGACGCGAACAGCCAGGACTAGGATGCGGTCCGTGGACGACGCAACCCTGGTGTCGGTGTTTCGACCCCGGGGGCCAACACCAATGAGTAAATTCGTAATTGCGTGCTCCCTTAATCCGGTGGGTGATGCAAGAAGGACATAGCGATTTATCCTGGTTCGGGCAAAGAAGGCCCTACGTCCAGCAGGGGGAGGATAGTTCGTGTTATCTTGCACCGAAGCACTAGTACAGGGGTGAATACAAGCGGGTGTGAGAAGTGTGGGCTTGAGCTCGAGCGTTTCGGGCACTTAGCTCTCTACACTGTCTCACGGTGTTGTTCTGTGATCTAAGCCTTAGCGTATGAAGCTCTAGGATCTCCCCTCTAGCTAAAGTCCTGGCTCCTCCTTTTATAGACGAAGGAGGGGCACAGGAGTACATGTTTTTGAGGCTCACGTAGTTGGTGACGTATGACGTTGATGCCGATCATGTTGGTACCGCTAGAGGCGTACGTCGGTATGGGAAGCCATGCAGCCGTCGCGTCGGTAGTTGTTGAAGTGTTGACCGAAGTTGTTGAAGTCCCACTCGAAGGTCGGCGTGACAGTGTCGAGGGGCGACAGTCGAGGCCTCAGGTCGAGTCGAGGGGCTCGAGTCGAGGGGGTCGAGGCTCATTGGATAAGGTCAAATCTCGGGATATGCAGGGAATATGCGTCTCGAGGGGGTGCCGGACGGGGCACAGTGCTCGGTATGGCGCGACAGTGAGGTACGATCCGCTGGATTCCAGGGTATGGGCGGTAAAAGCAGGATTTGACTGCCATACCCGCAGCTGTTTCGATAACTGTGGCCATATGGTTAGGCGGGAGCAGGTAAAATGCATTGAATGCGCCTGGATCCGTACTGGGAGTAGGTAGCCGAGGGTTTTACCACGCTCGAGGGCTGCCCATTCGCACGGGCGAAGTTCCGTCCTCGAGGCCGGCCCGTTCGACCGGGCGGAGTTCCGTCCTCGAGGGGTCGCCTGAGTCGCACCCTCGAGAGTACAGTCTCGGTCCGTACGGTGGTCCGTCGAGCAGGTTGTGGCTTTCGGCTGTCGACGCCTGTTCGTGGGCCGGTCCAGCATGCTTTAGTTTGTGGATTTCCGAACGGTACTGAGGGATGTCGTTGGAGGGCTTACGTTGCTGACTTCGGGGATCCGCCCAGTTAAACGAGGGCTTAGGGCCCCTTTCTCAGGTAACCGACACCTGGCGTGATCCACGCATCAATCGGGCTCTAGAGACCCAGCAGCGGCGGGAGCAAGCGGAGCAGGATTAGGCCATGCGGGACTTCCTTGGACGCAATCGCGGCGGACGCAGCTTAGAAGCACACGGCCACGCCGGACGCGATGACGACCAGGACTACTGACGCGTCTCCCCTTCCTCGAACTGGTGACGTCACCGCGGACGGCCAAGTTCTCCGCCCATCGTCCAACACGTTGTCAAGGACTCCGGCATCGGCATAGGATGGCCCATGCTCACCACGATGAACTAACATCGAGTGGCCCATGGTAATGAAGATCAAGATGCATGCATGGTACATGTGGGAGGCGGTCCAGTACGGTGATGCCGTCTTCCCGATGATCGACGGTTGCTGGAGGCCCTCATCGCTTCGGTCCCACCAGAGATACAGTCCTGCATCGCAGACAAGCGCATTGCCAAGGAAACGTGAGACTCCATCACCGTGGCATGCATCGGAAGCGACCAAGCCCGCCGAGCCACGCTGCAGAGGCTATACAAGGAGTTGGAGAACCTGGCTTTCAAGCTAGGTGAGGACATCGACGACTTCGCTCTTCACCCCACCAGCATGATGCAGCAACTTGCGCGGTACGACGACAACTTCATCGATAAGGAGAGCGCCATCGAGAAGCTTCTCCGCGTCGTCCCCGACATGTACCTGCCGATTGCCGACAAGTACCTGCCGACGAGCACTGACTGCTCACCGACGTCTACTATATCCTTGCGCTGAGGAACTCCATCATTAGCTTGGGATAGCTCTATGAGAACGGTCCGCGTATGGACATTGAGGACAGGGTGTTGCGCATCTGGGATCGCCGTCGCCGACTTCTCGCCAAGGTGAACAAGGGGAGTGAACAGGGGGAGTAACTACCTCTACATCCTCCCCATGCAGGTGCCGCAACCCCTTTGTCTTGCAGCCCGTTGCGACGACGACGCATGGCGGTGGCACGAGTGCTTTGGGCACCTGAACTTTGAGGCCCTGAAGTAGCTCGACAACAAGGAGATGGTGCAGGGCATGCCATGCGTCGACCACGTGCAGCAGTTCTACGACACATGCGTCCTCACCAAGCAGTGGCAGCTCCCCTTTCCCCGCTAGGCGAGCTTCCGCGCCAAGAAGCTAGAGCCCGTGCACTCTAGCCCCGTGACACCGGCTACATCTGGAGGACGGTGATACTTCCTCCTCGTCGACGATGTGTCCCGCTACATGGGGGATGTCCTCCTAGACACCAAGGGGGCAGCAGCTTACGCCATCAAGCATCATCAAGCTGCTGCAGAGAAGGAATGCGGCCACAAGCTTCGGGTGCTGTGCACGGACAACGGTGGCGAGTTCACGGCGGCTAAGTTCGCAGCGTACTACGCCGACAAGGGGATCCAATGCCACTTCTCTGCGTCGTACACCCCACAGCAGAACGACGTAGTCGAGTGCCGCAACAAGACGGTGGTCACCACCGCCTGCGCCCTCCTCAAGCAGAAAGGGATGCCAGTGATCTATTGGGGAAGGCATCGATGACTATCGTCCATCTCTTCAACCACTTGCCCACCAAGGCGCTTGACGGCAAGACATCGTACGAGGCCTGGCACAGCGCAAGCCAATGGTGAGCCACCTCTGCATCTTCGAGGGCCTAGCGTTCGCCAAGAGCGCACTCACATCGAAAAGCTCGATGACAGAAGCACGCCAGGTGTGTTAATCGGCTACGCCTATGTTTTTACGGTGTCGCCTAGGCGTCAAAGTGCTAAAAAAACCTAGGCGTCGCGGTCGCCACGACCCAAAATTAGCAAAATCAGAGAGGAGGGAAGGCAGAAGAGAGGAAGAACTGAAGGAGGAATGGGAAGGCCAAGCATTTGTCCCTGCTCCATCCCCCTCCAGACACTATGGCATCGCAAACTTCTCCAACATCAAGGAGCTGCCGCTGCTTGGTGAGGACGCATGTGTCGTAGGCGATTGGAAGGGGGGATCATCATGACTCGCCTTAGCGCCGTAAAATCATAAGGCTACGCAGAGGGCACCACATCCTCGACCCTGCGGCACAGAGCATCCGCATATCCCGGGACGTCGTGTTTGACGAAGAGCGAGGCGGGACCTAGGATAAGGCGATTGACGACGGCTCAACTACGACCCTGAGGGACTTCACCTCGACTATGTACGCTTTGAGGGAGCAGGGAAAGCTAGCAGCTCATCTTCACCGAGCTCATCCTCCTCAGCACGCTGCTCGCCATCAGCTTCGGCGAGTCCTCCACCGCCTTCACCACCAGCGAGTTCACCACCGCCACCGACCATTGCCTGCTCTCCTACACCGCCCCCACTCTCCTGCACCGACGTCAACTTCAGGATCGGCACCTACAACTTCAGCCCATCAGTGTACGATGGAGTTCGCCACTTCGCTATCCGACGACGAGGACCGCGTCGACGCCTACCATGATGACAAGCCTCTACGCTACAGTACCTTGGACAACATCCTTGGCGATCAGCCTGTCCCTGGGATGGCGATGCACGACTTCGAGGCGAAGCTGCACCTAGCACACAAGGATGGTGAGCCTCACTCCTTTTCGCTGAGGCGAAGGAAGATGCGGCATGGCGCACCACAATGGAGCAGGAGATGGACGCCGTCAGGCAGAACCAAACGTGGCCGCTGGCGGACCCTTAAGTTGGTGTACAAGCTCAAGAAGGATGAAGCTGCAGCGTTGATCAAGCACAAGGCCCAACTCGTTGCACGCGATTTCGTTTAGCAGAAGGGAATCGACTTCGACAACGCCTTCGCACCCATTGCACGATGGAGTCCGTTCGTCTCCTCGCGCTAGCCGCCCAGGAGGGCTGGTGTGTGCACCACATGGACGCCAAGTCCGCCTTCCTCAACGGTGACCTGAAGGAGGAGGTCTATGTCCGCCAGCCGCTGGGATTCGTCATCCCAGCAAGGAGAACAAGGTTCTCCGCCTGCACAAGGCTCTATACGGTTTGCGGCAGACACCACGAGCATGGAATGACAAGCTGCATTCCACCCTCAAGAAGATGGGGTTTCAGCAAAGCCCTCATGAGGTTGTTGTTGTCTACCAACAGGGCAAGGGAGGCAACGCTCTGCCGTCGATGACTTGGTGATCACCGGCACACACGAAGAAGAGGTAGAAGAGTTCAAGGCAGAGATGAAGGCCACCTTCCAGATGAGGACTTGGGCCTCCTCTCCAGCCTGGGGATTGAGGTCCATTAGGATAGCTGTGGCATCTCTCTTTGCCAGATTGCCTATGCCAAGTGCATCATCGAGATGGGCGGCCTCACTGACTGCAACCTAGACCACACTCCAATGGAGGAGAGGCTGAAGCTGAGCCACGACAACACGGCGAAGGAGGTTGACACCATGGAGTACCGACGCCTTGTGGGCAGCCTACGCTACCTCGTCCGCACACGGCCAAACCTAGCGTTTGCCGAGCATCAGCAGTCCGTCAAGAGTGTTTGAGTGCGTAGCGGAATACGGCCCAGCTCGCGCATCCACAAGCCGACAGCCCTTCGGGCCCAGGTCCACCGGAGCCCACAACATATCCAGGCCTTATGCCCAACTCAACCCAAAAGACTAGCCTAATAGGTGAGGACTGCCCCCGCCTTATATGTTGTGCTCCTCTACCATCCATTACTGATGTGAGACTAAACCCAACAAAGAGGATCCTACGCTACGTCGATGGCACCTCCGACTATGGCTTGCACTACCCAAGGTGCCTCGGCGCAGAGCACTTCATCAGTATAGCGACAGTGACCTCGTCGGCAACATTGACAATAGCAAGAGCACCACTGAGACGCTCTTCATCCTTGGCAAGTACCTGATAAGCTGGCAGTCAATGAAGCAGCAAGTGGTGGCCATGTCCAGCTACGAGGCGGAGTACATTGCTGCTATTACCGCTTTGACTCAAGCTCTGTGGCTGGCTCGCTTGCTAGGAGCTCTCCTAGTCAGAGAAGCTCAAGCAGTGGAGCTCAAGGTGGACAGCAAGTCTGCCTTGGCCTTGGCGAAGAACCCCGTCTTCCATGAACACAGCAAGCATATCCACATAAAGTGCCACTTCATCACGAGCTGCCTGGACGAGGGAAGCATCAAGGCCAGCTACGTCAACACCCAGGATCAGCTAGCAGACTTCCTCACTAAGTCCCTTGTGCAGATCAAGTTCGTGGAAATGCACACCCGGATTGGGATGGCTCAAATTCCCCAAAAGGCGCCACACAAGACTTAGGGGGAGAATGACGGAATAAGTCTTGCTTAGGATGCCTTAGGGGTAGTGGATGCTTATGTCAACATCTTATCTCGTTACTTTGCTTTAGCATCTTTACTTTAGCATAAGCTTAGCATCTTGGAATATGTTGTAATCTTTCGTAAGAACAAAGGAGGCTATCCTATATATTCCCCAAAACCTGCCATGTTTGGGGTAGGGCTAATGAAAATGAAGACTTGCCCCAAATCCTGTGATTTGTTCCAGCACACAGGAAGAGGATTAAGAAAGTGAAATTGGTCACCACTAAGAGAGGTGACAATGCTTGTAAAGACTGCTTGTAAAGACAGGTTCCCAATCAGTCAATTTGATATCAATGTTTCCTACAGCATTAATTACTTTGATTATCCTACTGTATATGAAAACGGCTTAAGATACTCAGATCCCTTGTAGCTAGCAGTAGAGAAAAAGGATATTATATCCATATCAGCAATATAGTTTATCCTAAAGTGCAAACACTCACATACCAATCCCCCAAGGCACTAGAAATGAACTTGAGAATTATCTGTCATAATCTAGTTGGAGATGGATCTAATATTTTCCCTTGGGACGGATCACATAGATGAAGCCTGCAGAGAAAACTTCCTGTAATGGCAAACAATCATGCTTTCAGATCGGCAACCAGTCCATGACTTCCCGCTATAAGTTTAAATTATAGAAATCAGTGAGCTTCTTGCCAACAAAAGCTAATGACAAATCCAACCAGACATGTTTGTGTATTCGGAAAAAAAAAACAGACATGTTTGTGGCCAACATTGCAGCCATGACAGCATAAAAGATAATAGAGATAAAAAAAATTAGGGCTCGGTGATTACCATGTAAGTAAGCCTAAAATCACATGATGTGGTCAAGCTTCTTCAGCATTCCAATGCATACCTCTGGATATGAAAACCAAGAACATTAGAAACATATTACACACTTGCATATCACATTTGTAAAAGTGAATATGAACGTGCCTAAATGCATCGCTGGTGATTGAAACTGAACCAGGTAAGGAGAAAAAAGAAGAGAATATTTCCAGAAATGAATTTAAACAACAGCAGCAGCAAAGCCAAATCAGAGGCAGACTAGAGATGAAACCCAGCAAGAGGCAGATGAACCCAAGAGCAGCAAGGCCATTAGCCAACTCCCAAGCAGAGGCAGGGCAGAGATGAATCCCAACAAGATGCAGGCTATAGAGAGAGTACAAAAACAATAAAAATAGAAATATATACTCGTACTGGTAATAAATTAGTAGTAATGGTAATGCTAATAATGTACTTGAAGAAAATGGATTACATGGCATTGTTCTTGCATGTAATTTTCATGTGCTCGTATCCAATGGCAATCACTAACTCTAATTTTACAACTGCCACCCATGTCAATTTTGGCCAATCCTTCTCATCACAGGTCTAGTCACCATTATAGGAAGGTGTGGACGATAAACCCAAGACTGAAACAAGAGTCGTTGTATCTAGCATTTGCTTCGTTTGAGTCAACAGCAGGTAGAACTCTATAGTTCTCAGGGTTTGTCAAAGCCATTAGTATAAGGTTGTTAAAATCTTAGGACATATCCCAAGGAAAGCCCAAGCATCTTTGACCACCGAGCACAGTTGGATAAAATCAATAAAACTTCACTAAAACCTTGACTTGCATTTATTTTATTGTTTCTATAATCCAAGCCAAGCTCATCAGGATGTCTTAAAAAAAGGGAGGAGGGGGGGAGGGGGGGGGGGCACTCCAGCTTAAAAGATGATTAAAGCAATCAGTGGCATTACAAAAAATTAGCAGATGGGAAGACAGGTAGATAGGTCCTGTTGATGTATGGCAAAATTTGCAGTCTCAAAATCTGCTGCATGCTGATGGGAAGGAAATCTTGCTTGCAAGTAAACCAAACACAAACTAAATCCAGGCATCTGGTGACTTGAGATTTGAGAAAAATTTGAAGTACTGAACTAAGGCACCAAACCAAACTCTTCAGTTACTGCCCAAACACAAAAAGAAGGAACCATGCAGTAATACTGGCTCATCAAACCAATAACCAATATGTTTAGTTGTAGTTGGTAGAGGCCCTCCTCTATATAAGCAACAGCCAACCCCTTTGTATTTAAGCTTTGCAACTTTCAGATTCAATCAAGCGGCCCATAGGTCAAGCTGACCACTGGGATTTCAGCCTCAATTGCTTGATGTTTGGGCAACACTATGTAGGATGTCATACCAGGATTGTCTTGCAAACACACATCCAATGAGGAGATAATGGATGTTCTCTTTCTCCTGGTCACATAGCAGACACTGGTCCGGGTGAGGAAGACCACACCAAGCCAACCTGTGAGTTGTCCAACAGCGATTGTGAGCACCCAGCCATCAAGTAGCGACACTTAGGGGCACCCAAGATTTCCAGATGCGCTCATATGGGCCAAAACTGAGGACTCCCCCGAAAAGCGCATCATAGGTAGATTTAGTCGTATATTCTCCCAAGGCTGCAAGTCTCCAAATATGCTTATGAGGGATCGCCACATGTAGTACCATGCCTTCTAATATATCCATAATTCAAGATATTCCATAAAAGCTTGCATGGATATTTCCACTGAATATCTTTTAGCCATCTCTCCTCAACAAGAGCAGCCATCACAGTGCGTCTGTTTGTCCTTTTTGGTACCTAGAGCCTACAGATTGGGTGCAAGATCCTGGATGCTCTTAGCAGTCAACCATTTATCCTTCCAAGAAAGGGTATTGGCTCCATCGCCAATTTAAGTAATAATGGCCAATTTCAGTAATAATGGCCAGGGAGAGAAGGCGTTCAATGCTTACTTAAAGTGGCAGACTTCCAGGGTTTATTAGGTTCAGATTTCTTGAGCCATGGTCGTCTTACTCTTAATGCAATACCTAGAGATTTCAGATCAGAGATTCCTAGACCTCCAAGCTCCTTGGCCCAACAAACCTTAGGCCAAGCAATGAGGCAATGCCCATGTTTTGCTTCCTTGCGTCCTCTCCACACGAACCCTCTTCTGACTTTATCAACAACAACAACAACATAGCCTTTTGTCCCAAGCAAGTTGGGGTAGGCTAGAGATGAAACCTAAAAGAGGCATGAAAACAAAGAACACATAAATGGTACAAGAAAAAGATTACGGTTCAGGCACGTTAATTGCTAGTCTCCAAGCGCTCCTATCCATAGCTAAATCCTTAGGGATATTCCACTCCTTAAGGTCTCTCTTAACCGACTCGTCCCAAGTCAGTTTAGGTCGACCTCTACCTCTCTTTACATTATCGACCCGCTTTAGAACTCCACTACGCACCGGTGTCTCAGGAGGCCTCCGTTGGACATGGCCAAACCATCTCAACCAGTGTTGAATCAATTTTTTCTCAATTGGTGCCACCCCAACCATATCCCGAATATCGTCGTTCCGGACTCTATCCTTCCTTGTGTGCCCACAACACCATCATAACATACGCATCTCTGCTATACTCAATTGCTGGATATGTCGTCTTTTTGTAGGCCAACATTCAGCACCGTATAACATCGCCGGACGAATCGCTGTCCTATAAAACTTACATTTTAACTTCTGAGGCACCCTTCTGTCACAGAGGACGCCTGAAGCTTGACGCCATTTCAACCAACCGGCTGAAATTCTATGCCTAACATCTTCATCAATGTCACCATCATTTTGTAGCATCGATCCTAAATACCAAAAAATATCCTTCTTGGCCACCACTTGCCCATCGAGGCTAACGTCTCCCTCCTCATTCCTAGTCGCGCTGAAATCGCACCTCATGTACTCAGTCTTGGTCCTACTAAGTCTAAACCCTTTCGACTCTAACGTGTGCCTCCATAGTTCTAACTTCCTATTAACCCCTGCCCTAGTCTCATCCATTAGCACCACATCATTAGCAAAGAGCATACACCAAGGGATATCACCTTGTATGTCCCTTGTGACCTCATCCATCACCAAAGCAAATAAATAAGGGCTCAATGCCGACCCTTGATGTAGTCCTATTTTAATTGGAAAGTCACTAGTGTCTCCATCACATATTCGGACACACGTCACCACATCCCTGTACATATCCTTGATGAGAGTGATGTACTTAGTTGGGACTTTGTGCTTTTCCAAGGCCCACCACATGACCCCTCTTCTGACTTTATCAATGGCCATAATTGCCCAAGGAGGTAAGTCAATTGCCATAGCTGCGGCCCGGATCAGCGTGGTGAGGGTTCGCCGGGCAACGCTGCAGCGGCTCCGCCGTGGCTAGGAAAACTTCAGCTTCCGCCCCGGTGAGCAAGTTAGGCCTTTGCGGTCCATCTTACCATTTTGATGCAGCAGATGGCTATCCATGGCGACGAGGACCTTACTAAGCAGTGGGCAGTGGAGAAGTACCTGCGCGCGGCGCCGACCAAGTACGCGCAGATCGTCGTCGCCATTGAGCAGTTCCTCGAATTTGAGGGTCTCACCTCGAGGAGGTGACCGGGCGGCTAAAGGCCGTCGACGATCGCGAAGAACACACACCCACTAAGCCCATCTCCGTCGGCGGGAAGCTGATAGATACGGCGGAGCAATGGTGTGTGCGACAAGAAGGCGGCAGATGACTCCGATGGTTCATCGCCAAGGAGCATCGCCAGCGACCGCAAGGCGGCAAGAAGCAGAGGAAGCGCCACGATCGCGGTGACCGTGATGATAGAGGAGCCGCCGGCAACGATCGCAAGCTGAACCGCGACAACACCAGCGTCAATTGTGGCGGGAGGACCACTGGGTGCGCGATGCCGCTAGCCGCTAGCGCACGGCTTCCTCGACTTGGACGAGAGCAACCTGGCGTACTCCTTCACTGCGCGGCTTCCTCGACTTGGACGAGAGCAGCCCGGCGTACTTCACCGCGCAGGACCTCGCTCTCAAGGAGCCCCGAGCTCGTGCCTTCCTCGACACCGACGGCTGTGACGACAAGCTCGACGAATGGACAACGACACCACACGCCAGATGACCGGCCACCACGAGCTGTTTGCTGACCTGAATACCGACACCTGCGGCACTGTGCGCTTCAGGCACACGTCCAAGGTGGACATCCGAGGCGTCGGCTCTATCGTCTTCGAAGGCAAGATCGGCGAGCACCGTGTCCTCCACGGGGTGTACCACATCCCAGCGCTCATCATGAGCCTTGAGCACCTTGACGAGAGCGGCTCCAAGGTGGAGATCGACCGGTGCATTTTGCGGATGTGGGATCGCCACGGTCGCCTGCTCATCAAGGTACACCAGGGAGCCAATGGCCTTTACATTCTCCACTTGGATGCAGCGCAGCCGCTCTGCCTCGCCGCATGCAAGGACGACGCCGCGTGGCAGTGGCATGAGCACTTCGGTCATCTCCACTTCGAGGCGCTCCAACGACTCAGCAAGGAGGAGATGGCCTCGGGGATGCCCTTGATCTACCACGTCGAGCAGGTATGTGACACTTGTGTCACCACAAAGCAAAGGAGGCGCTCGGTCCTGGTCGCGACGGAGTACCGCGCCAAGGAGCAGCTTCAGTTGGTGCACGGGGACCTGTGTTGCTGGAGACACCTGGCGAACGGCGTTTCTTCCTCCTGTTGGTGGATGATGCGACCCGCTATACGTGGGCCGTGCTTCTGCTGTCAAAGGACACCACCGAGGATGCCATCAAGAAGGTGCAGGCCGCCGTAGAGCTGGAGAGCGTCCACAAGCTGAAGGTCGTGCACACCGATAATGGCAGCGAGTTCACCGTCGCCTAATTTACCTCCTACTGCGCGGATGAAGCTATCAAGCACCACCACTCTGCTCCTTACACTCTCCAGCAAAACGGAGTTGTCGAGGGCAGGCATCATACCATGGTGGCGACGGCGCGTGTTCTGCTGAAGGAGAGGATGATGTCGACTCGGTTTTGGGGGGAGGCCGTGATGACGACGGTGCACCTCCTCAACCGATCGCCGACGCACGCACTCCAGCTTCGCAAGCTTGATGATCGCGGTGAGGCTGACGTCTTCATCGCCTATGCGGAAGGGGCCAAGGCATATCGGGTCTACGATCCGGTGACCCAACGCGCCAAAATCAGCCGCGACGTCATCTTCGACGAAGGCCGCGGCTAGGACTGGGCCTCGCTAGAGCCCGGGACCTCGGAGGCGGCCGACAGTGACTTCACCATTGAGTTCACGTGGCCGGAGGTGGCGTCTAGAGCTCCGTCCACGACGCCACCTTCACCATCTCCACCACCGCGCTCGTCTACTTCAAGCCCAACGCCAACGAGGGCGGCCATGAAGACTGTAGCGACACCTCCGCCCAAGCCTACTTTGCTACACTGCCACCAGCTCCGCTCGGTCCTCAAATCGAGCAAGCTACTGCTCTGGAGGATGACGAGGAGAGGCTAGACACCTACTATGACAACAAACCACTACGCGACTGCACCGTCACCAACCTCATCGGCGAGCAGCCTACACCGCAGCCGGCGTCGCGCCTCTTCGCGGAGTTGCATCTCACGCACTCCCTCGGTGAGCCGGCGTCATATGACGAGGCCAAGGGCCATCCAGCTTGGCAAGCCGCAATGGAGGAGGAAATGCGGGCCGACGAGCAAAATGGCACCTGGGAGCTGGTGCGCCCCGCTGCGGCCACCGCCCGACCACTCTCAAATGGGTGTACAAAGATCACAAGCGCGGCGACGTGATCAAGCACAAGGCCAGAATCACTGCGCGCGGCTGTGACAAGAATGGAGTCCGTGCGCACGCTGCTCACGCTGGTGGCTCAGGAAGGCTGGTCAGTCCATCACATGGACGTCAAGTCCGCATTTCTCAATGGGAGCTCCAGGAAGAAGTCTACATCCACCAATAGCCCGGTTCGCCATTGCCAAAGAAGAGGACGAGTTATCATGAGGAAAACGCCAAATTGGATGTGAAATTGAAGCGGATGGGCTTTGAACAGAGCAATCATGAGGCCGCGATGTATCCACGACGCTCCGGTGGCTCGTTGCTGATTGTCGGGGTCTACGTCGACGACCTAATCATCACCGGGGCAAATGAGCAGACCATCGAGCTGTTCAAGTCCAAGATGAAGCCGACATTTGACATGAGCAGCCTGGGCTCCTGTTCTTCTACTTGGGCGTCGAGGTCCATCAGAGTGCCGATAGCATCACACTTCGGCAAAGCCACTATGCCAACCGCATACTTGAGCTGGGGCGGATAGCTGACTGCAATCCAGCCACCACACCGGTGGAGGAGCGCCTGCGACTGAGCAAGCAAAGCACAACGAGGGAGGTGAATGCAACCAAGTGCAGGTGGCTCGTAGGGAGTCTGCGCTACCTGGTTCACACTCGCCCTCACCTCGCCTTCGCAACCTATGAACATCTTCAGGCAGTGAAGCGCATCCTCAAGTACCTAGTAGGCACAATCAACTACGGTCTCTCCTACACCAAGGCTCCCAGCAGGGCTCGATTCATTGGCTACATCAATTTAGACCTTGCTGGTGATTTAGATTTGAGCAGGAGCACTATAGGATGCCTTTCCTCAGCAACTGCCTGATCATTTGGTAATCCATCAGCTGTGAGGCTAAGTATGTGGCAATGACAACAGCTTCCAGACTGCTTGGTGAGCTGCTGGGAAGGAAGGTGGATGTCGTGGAGCTAAGAGTGGATAACAAATCAACTCTTGCCTTCGCCAAGAACCCTGTCTTTCATGACAGGAGTAAGCATATAAGGACCAAGTAACACTTCATCAAAGACTGTGTTTAAGAAGGAAGCATCACTTCATCAAAGACTGTGTTTAAGAAGGAAGCATCAAGACAGAGTTCATTCCCACTGCAGATCAGCTGACTAAAATCCTGACCAAGTCCCTCGGCAAGGCAAGGTTTGAGGAAATGAGGGGAAGGATAGGGGCTTGAGGAGATTACCAAGACCAGCTGCAAGGCTTAGGGGGAGAATGTTGATAAGCCTAGCATCAAGTACCAAGTCACTTAGTTGAATTCTTAGTTTACTTTTCAGCAAGTTTACTTTTCAAGGCTGCTTAAAGTTCAAGCTATCTAGCTTCCTTGGTAATCAAGTTGTTTATCTTTATGCTTTATGCTTTATCCCTAGAATTGCTCTAGTCTATAGAGCTTCCTGTAATCCAAGTTTCCTATGCTATATATGAAAAACAAAGGCCAAGGGCCAGACAGTACCAATTCCCTATGTCTTTTGCCAACACCACACCAAGCAGTTGTACAGCCTCATGGATCCCATGGACACCATATAAATGAAAGGGGTTCATGTTGTATGGCCACCTGGAAGTGGTCGCAACAACGACCAACAGAGACGCCCTCGCGTTCAACCCCAGCAGACACATAACATCTTATTCCTCCGTTTCCACCACCGCCGCGTCCGCAATCGTCAACACCCTCTAAAACGTCTACAATCTTTAGTGCCAGATGGCCGATCTAGCTACTCAGCTCGATCATTTAGAATCTAGGTATCCACCGCTGACGATCTACCCACCACAGCCCCGGGCTGGTCTTCATGATTTTAGCAGCAGTCCACCGATGCAAAGCAGGATCAGCGACGGAGGGTGGCAAAGTGGAATATGACTGCTGCATGTCTGGTGCCCCTCACCACGGTTGATGTCGTCCACAAGCAGGAGGTCGAGAAGAGGAAGGAGATTGCACGGGAAAATGTCTGCCAGGTGTCAGCGGCAATGCGGCTGCAACATGCGGACTCCTAGTGCGACGGCGGGTGCGAGAGATACACGATCGGCAGTTGATTACCTTTGCAGCTCTTCCAAGTTGCACTCCGCCACGTGGATGACTTCGATCTCATCCGCTGCGGCAGAGATCTTCAGTATGTTGTTTTTCCCGCTAGTAGCAAGCTCAAAGTGTGCAGCGTCGGCGGTTGGAAAGCCCTCCGCTCTCCTCTGTACGGTGTTGGCGAGGGGATGACATGGTGTCACCAGCAGGAGCACAGTGCGCAGCACCACTGTATTCCGCCGCCAGCCGCAGTGAGGGCGCCTCCGCTGGTGGCCATACACATGAACCCCTTTCATTTAGATGGTGTCCATGGGATCCATGAGGCTGTACACCTGCTGGGCTGGTGTGTGGATGGTGTTTGCCTTATGTTCAAAGTCAAAAATCAAGAGTTGGAAGTCCATTTTAGGTTGAGAATATAATAAAATAAGCCAAGATGTAAAAGCATTGTTTTTAGGTGTTAGGTTTATGTCAAGTCGAGTCATTGTTATAAGTTGGTTAGGTTGTAGCTCGAGGACGAGCCACATGTCTAGGTGGAGTGTAGTGTTAGAGTATGGCAAGGACATATTGGGCCTGGGCTGGTGGTATAGCCCATTAGGGTTAACTAGAGATAAGGGTCGCTTGCTTAAGTGTAAGTAAGCCTCTCTGTATAAGGAGAGTATAGAGAGGAGATGTATCAATCTAATGAAAGCAAGAATTAAGAAGGAAAATTGTTCCCTCTTACCCGGCCGTGGGCGAATGCCCCGTGGTCGGATCTCTCTCGCTCTCGCAGCCTAGCCACCAACAACAACCATCCCGATGAACATTACCCGCACGTCGGCCGCAATTGCTCCCCCAATTCACCCCCTCAACCCTAGCAGCCACATAACAAGCACACTGGATACATTCAAATTCAAAGAGGAAAACAGAAACAACCTTGTGGGTAAGGTTATTAAATCGACTAGTCATTGCTAGTCAACCCTGGTCGATCTAGTCATCTACATAATCATCATGTATATACCAGGACATCTCTATCTACTACAAAAAGCGTCAAATGGACCCGTCTACCGCCCGTGGTGAAGCCGCAACTCCATGTCCTCCGGTGCTTTTTACTACGCCGACAGGTGAGCCCTGTGGTGAGAGCACCCGGCCCTGGCACACATTGACACACATCGATCTCGCCTCTCCCTCCGCTCTGTCCCTTTCGGCTCCTGCATCCACATAAGCGCCGACGTAGCCGATGCCTGGCCCCTCACACCCCTCGCCATTGCCCATCGCACACGTTCTCGCCGCCGCCAAGACGAAAAGGAGAATGACCTGTGGCTCCCGCCACCGAGTAGCGGCTGCTAACCTCGCACCTAGGGTTGAGGTGGCGCAGACGGCGACGACGAGCAGTAGCCGACCAAGGCGCCTAGCAAGCGAGCGGTGCAGGCAGCCAGCACTCTGATCTCTGGCAGTGCAGGGCAGAGGCATCGTGCACTCGCAACAGAATGTATCCGTCGGGCCACGAGCAGGAACCGCAGGCAGCCCAGCAGCCCGTAAGCCAGCAGGCAGAGGGCAAAAGGCAGCCCGCAGCAAGTTAAGCACAAGCAAACGACGATGTCTACCCGAATGGTCCAGGCATCTGATCTCTGGCATCTGATCTTTGATATCTCGATTTACTTGTGTTTTGTCTTAATAAATGCCATTATTCACAAGTCACAAACTTTCTATTGCAGGTAGCTAATAATTAGATTCTTAGCCATTTTGGCAATTTGTATCAATTAATTCTTTGTTTGTTTTGTCCTTAATAAAGAAAATTCAATTCATCTTCATGGGAAACCTTGTTTTTTTAAAAAAATAATAAAACTAAAAAGAACTTGTGCCAACCGCCGAATTGGGGCCTAACATTCATCCATAGGTTGGATTTGGTACTGCATTTTGGTGAACTTCACTCTACTTTTGGAAAATCACTGTTACTTGACCACACCATTCTTTTAAAGTAGTTGATGATTACATTTCTTGGAGCAACCGTTTTAGATATGGATTCTCCTTTGGTTAATTTGATTTGATAGTACCACTGAGAAGCTAGAGAAGGTACATGTCCTCTCCTTCCACGGTCTATCTTTGATTCAGCATCTTCCGGGGTCTATCTTTGATTCAGCATCTTCTGGGGTCTATCTTTGATCCGGCTTTAATTGTGCATCTATAACTGAAATATAAAGTTTCAAAAATCTGAAATAGCAAGTTTTTGTGGCCCACATGGTTTGGCACAGAGATTGTCTATTATCTCCGAAAGGTGCAGCAGTCAAGCGCATCCTTGGTTTGTTCCTCGCTTCTCTACTTACCAAAGTAACCTGGTCCAGTGCCACAATGGAACCCACTTAAAACATTCCTCATTTTTATAACTACCATTTCTTAGAAGCATATGTTAGTATAGTTGCTATTTTCCTGTCTGTTGGAAAACAAGTGAGTCAAAACGCAATATTTCTACTTTTATATGAAGGCTAAGTAGTTACTTGTCGTGTGCCTGTTTGCATGATACCAGTTATAATTCACTTTCCTTTGTGTATCAACAAGCAGTATGACACAACGTTCTACCATTGTTGATTGATGAACTCATCAACGAGCAGTTCAATGTCTTTTATCTTTGGTTCAAGAACTCAGGTAATGTATGTTTTTCCCTTGTGTCAGACTTGCAGTTCAAGCAGATTTGTAGTCAACCAATTTGTCCGCGAGATTTCATAAGCATCAGTCCTTTTTCTAAAGATGAAGGGAAATAATTATTGCTCCTGCCAAGAGAGCTGTTGCAATGTTAGAAAAATTATTTTCCTCTCATGTGTCCTTTTTCTAAAGAAATAATAGACAACTGATAGCCACCAGTTTGAGCAAGACAAAGAATTGGGCAGTGATTGCAGGATCAAGGTCGAAGTTCATAGACTGGCTGCAGAGCAGCAGTCTGAGTCTGAACTCCGAAACCACAACGCATGATTATGGCATACCTGTTATTTCCATCCTCTTTGCCTTTTTTCCTGAAACCATATCCACTGAAATCTATGTTCTGCTCCACTTTTTTCTCATTCACATAGCAAAGTTTTGGAGTAATATATATGTTGTTCCTTGATGACAATGGATGATTGCACTTTGTTTCATCATATTTTTTACTTTTCTGGCGAAATGCCAAGAAAGTGTGGAATTGCAAGTGTATCTTGAGTTGTTCCCGTTGCAACGCACGGGTATGATCCTAGTATATGGTATATATACCATATACTATATACTTATATAGTAGAGATCAATCATCAAGACTATTTCTGGTTAGTCGGAGTGTCCATAACTCCATATTCTTGTGTTGCTATAGCCTTTTATATAAGGGATGCAACATCTGGAAAAGCTGAGGATGCTGAACCAGCAGCAGCTGATGCAACCGGTGAGCTCATCTTCATGCTCCCTTGGACCTGCAGATGGGGAAGAGAATCGGCGATCTTCCTTATGTCCTATGCACCTGCGACCTTCCCTTGACCCTTGCTGACCTGTGTAGAAGGGGGGAAGCAGCAGGGAAGATGCACGGACGGGCAGCTGGGAACCGGAAAGGAGGGAGGAAGGGAAGAGATGCAGCTGTTGCATGCACACAGCAACTTTGCAGCCGACAACTGAAGGTTCCACGTGTGAGGAGGTGAGGGAAAGAGTGGGAGAGATGTAGGAGAGAAACCCTAATGATCTTGGCCCAAACAGAGCTTGCGCAGTAAGCTGAAGTAGCCCATCGGTCTTTTTGATATCTAGTCGGTCAGGGTACGTAGTTAGATGATTTCGCAACTAGTGCATGATTAATCAGATGACCCGGTTTCAGATCGCACTGTGAGTCAGAGTACCTAATCAAGTGCTGGGTACCGATCAGGATGATTAATCGCGATTCGGACGACCTGACAACACTGCTTGGGGGTAGGACTTCGAAGTTAAAGGGGACGAGGGTGCAGGCCCTGCAGGGTTTGTATATGGACGATACGCCTAAGGCCCCACTCAACTGAAGTGTCTCAAAAATCAGCTTAATAAACATGGAAATGTCTTAACATAGCAAAGAAAGCAGGTTGAGTAAATGGCAATGACTAAACAAGGAAAAAAACTCGCTACCTCAACCACATTTTCCTCAATGAAGCAGCCCACCCCCATGTTTGTCATGTCTGTGCCATTGTGCTGAAGGATCCTGAGCTTCCCTTCCTATATAGTTCACCACAATGAAAGCATTACCAACCGCCATACCTTTTTGTTTATTGAGTAATTAACTTTCTACCCACCTTAGTCCCATAAACAAGGCCACCTCCTGGTGAAGGATGAAAGCATGCAACATTGACTTCATCTTCAGCGCTAGGAAGCACTCTCACAAGCTCCATATCTGAAACTCTATATACCTAAAGTAATAAATGGAAAAGAAAAGATTGATAATTTGGCTTACATTGTACACAAAGTATGTGAGCAATATTAGTAGTTGTGGAGAATAATATAGTTATTTTGAATCCCAAGTATCAGAAAGTATCATGCAACTGCAGAACCAGCACTATTACCAATCAAACTATGATTTGGAAATTCGAATATGATTGTCATATCTACCTCCAAAATAGTATATACAGGAATCCCATTTTCCCCTTCCACGACTATGCTCCTAAGGAGCGAGCTATGACGACGACCATATGCCAAAAGTATGTGTTCGGATGTAGGTGAGAACTGCATCAAAAGAGAGATCATCAGGATCCAATTCAATGATGAGAACTGCAGAAATGTAAGATCCATCATTCATCAGGTACTAAATGTTTTTTGAAAAAAGAAAAACTGTTGCAGAGTGAGTCCCAAACAAGTGACTGGTTATAAAACATGATAAAGGTTGCTATCGACAAAAAAATGCGAAGAAACACAAATAACTGAAGAAAACCTGAATGGAAGTTAAGCAATGTGCTGCCCTTATTGCTCTAGAAGCAAGAATATCCCCAAATCTGCAAAGGTATGACCAGTTTTGAGATAACCTAGTATATAAAAGAAAGTAAAAGGACAATCAAGAGAATAATTACGTCTCCTCCTCAAGCGAATAAACCCGAAGCTCATAAATAACTCGGTGAGAGGGAAGCGGGTGACGAGTTGGTGATGATCCAGCCCCTTCAGAAGGCACAGGCAGTTGGCTACCATGGTCACCTTCTGTTTGAGGCAACAAACATGCAACACAGGCTACCAGAAATCGCCCACATGGGGAAAAATGGGCACCCATTTCGCTGTAAAATCAACAAGTTCAGAGTAAGTAATGAAGTCACAATTCCCTGCTGAAACTCAAGATGCAAAAAATGTACAGGTACAATTCACATATGACAAAACATATACACTGTAAGCATTAATCTGCTGATCCCCCTCCATTTTCTTGCTAATGCAGTCAAGGAGTAGGTGTTTGGTCAGCTCAGGTGTTGTCTAAGTCCTTGCACTGTAGAAGTATGACAATAGGCCAATCTAGTAGTAGGTAGAGGTGCATCAGCCATGTCCTGGGCTGATCTAAGCTTAGTACTAGGAGTAGGAAGGGCTGAAGTCAGCCATGTCCTTTGTACCGTGTAGTTGGTATATGACTTGTATTTGTATATATACTCAACAATATGCAATGGAAGAAGCAGTTCAGTTGCCCACTCATTCAGAGCTGAAGCCAGCTCAGGGACAGGGGAGAGGTGAGCAAGGTGAGTTGTTTGCTCGCCTTGTTTGTGATCACAGGGGCAGCACACAGAACAGAGCAATTTATTCACAATTGTTTTACAGTGCAAACAGGCCTGGAGCTTGTGCTTATTACAATTAGTTACATTGCAATATTAGCAAAACAGTAAACAATTATTAGTAATAGAAACAACACTTTTTGATATTACCAAAATGGAATTAAGAAATGAAATGACAGTGAAGCACCTGCAAAGAACGGCATGAGAAATTGTCAGACGGCATGCCTCAGGTTCTAAAGGAACACATGGTTCCTTGATATTATGCCGCCATATTCTGAGCTTCACTGTGCAAGGCAATTCAGTACCAGGAGCAAGCATCGATGCAGTGATTTCAGAACCAGCACCTAATGAAGTAGCATGAGCTTCTGCTACTTCAATTTGAGGACCTAGGAGCAAACTCCCAACCCCAGGGACAGAGCGTGAGGCACGTCGATTTGGTCCACTAGAACTGCCAGCAGAAACGGGAATAGATGATGAAACACCTGGGCATCCAAAGTTATTAGTCCCTGCAATACCACCAATAGATAGGTCTACAAGGACATTGTTGTTCACAAGTGAAGGGTGCAAACCTGTATGGTTATGGGCCATCAAAAAACCATGCACAAATGGCACCTCCCAGTTACGTGAGTCGCCGAAGAGAGAATGATCCCGTTGTCCACTTCCTACATTTCTTAGGAACATTTGAACATCTAATCCACCAGTGAGGAGCATGTTCAGTGGCATAGCACGGCGTGAATCGGATCCTGAAGGCCCAGTTGTTGATGAGATTGGCTCTGTGCTACTCAGGGAAGACACTTGCAAATCATCTGTAGCACTGAACCTCACAAGATTACTAATAGAGCTGCTGCCCTGCAGTCTTGAGTTAGACTGGCCGCCAGCACCATGCATTTCAATTCCATTTGAAGTGGGCACAGTGACTGTATCAGATATGTCATTAGATGAAGTTGGCTCTCCAGGACATACATCCATAGGGGTAGCAAACTGCTCAAGCTGTAGATTTGCAGTATCTGACATGGAAGGTTGAACCGATGATCTCTGCTGCACAATGGTTGAACTACTGTCGCTGCCAAGCACATGTAAAATTCCATCATCTCTGAGGTAAGCAGGCCACAGTAAGCAAGGTGACATCACATTGGACTCAGGAAGTGGACAGAATCTAGAATTAGTGTTTGTCACTAGCAGGGCCGAAGGGTAATTTGAATATCCAGAGGATCTTGCCAGCGTCAGCGGTGAGTCTGCAGACTCTATATTATTAACCTGAAATTGAAGTTGTGTGTAAGTCATACAGCAAACATGAAAAAATGAATGGAAAGCATAAGTGCAGACCTCAGGGTATTCTATATTTCTACCTCTGCTGTTAGAAGATATGGAGCCCCATGAGGGTGAAAATGCACAGCTCTCAACGAACGGCGGGTTTTTAGTATGATGGCTGGGAAAGAAGCATCATCTCTCTTATTGTAGTTCCATATGTACAACTGACACAGAAACATATAAATTGATTTCGGCATTAGTATATGGTATGTTAACGGACTCTATTAAACAGTACAGAAAAACTTTATTTTTCTTCTTGCTTTTCAGGGTCCACACAACAAGTCTCACTTTGTGTCCTGATGCAACTGCCAGAATCTCCCCTCTTCCATGAAATGCGATGGACGCAATTGGCCTATCTGCCAGAGGAACATCAAATAAAGTTACATTGTTCTCCAAATTGGTTATTTATGCAAGAAATCTTCTGAGAGAAATTACGGAAGTCTTGTGATCCAATACAGTCTGAAGTATTAGCATCCCATAGACGAACTTCATGATCCAAACTACCGCTAGCCAGGATGTCAGAATGTAATGGATGGTACCTGACCTGCAATAAATTAGCAACTTAAATTTCTGAGGTAATATTGGGATGCACAGAAAGTCCAAAAAGATCATTTCGTCTATTCTTGTAATAAAAAATGAAAAAATGCTGTGAACTAGCAAGATTGTCACCAAGTAACAAATGTAGTATCAAAAGAGAAATTACAAATTAATGTTCTAGCCAGATCATTATTGAAAAATCAACAATCACACTATAACCAGATTCCTTTCTTTGCAAGAGCTTGAAGCACATGGGGCTAATCTAAACAAACTAGCAAAAAAAATATATGCCGGTATGATAGACATACCACCCAAGGAGTGCGTCGATGCCCACTCAAAACTTTCAAACATTTCCCTGTATGGCAGTCAATTATTTTCACAGTATGGTCACCACTGAGAAAACAGAATGAGTTAGTTGGCATGTCTTTCAGTTCAGTTTGTTTTACAGTGAGTCAATAAACTTACTGTGTGGACGCAAGTGTTTTTCCATCCGGACTGAAAGCAGCTGCAATAGTTGACCTAGGAGGTGGCAAAAGAGGGCAATACTTGGCAGTCCAACGATGCAGGGACTGTGATTCTGCCCTGTACACATGAGGATTAAATGAATCAGCCAAAAAGAAGACAGATGTGAGCGGACTCAAATGTGACTCAGTAGTTGATATATTATGGACTGTTCCTGTTCTTAAATTACATTGAGAGAAAAGAAAACAAGCTTTGCTTACCAGGAAAAAATATCAAGTTTAGCATCTGCATCTGCAAACCTTAACTCAATTAAATCAGGATCATATTTTGGAGACTTATTCCATATTCTTTTGGCGTGGTGTTTCATTCGAGGTGAGACCTCTCGTTGAGTTAATAGATGAAAGATGTTCCTGACCAAGCCAGAAAAGAACAGAAGTTAATTTTAATAAATGATGTATTTGAAACAATACAGCTACTAATATTAAATTAATTGTTTCTTTTCTCGAATGCGCAAGAGAATTGTGCATCATTTCATTAAGAAGTTGTATAGATACACCAGTGAAGCTACTCCAGGTGTAACTACTCCCTTCTAACCGTGTATAGATACACCCATGGAACCTCCGCTCACGTTTGACTGTGGAGGCAGGCTGCTTAGCGGATTGAAGGAAGCTGACCCGTTAATCCATCCTATATATATAAGAAAATTTGACAGCCTTTAGGGCGTCTACAAACAATAGAACATTCGATAGAACAGTCTTTTAGGGCATCCACAATCATTCACTCACTCTCACTGGGACCTGCCCCTGCTGCCTCTGATATAGGTATGTTCAGATAGTTCCAATCCTTTCTGTTGTGATCGATGTATATGTTTATTCTAATCTAATCACCTCACAACTTGTAGATTTAGAGACGGTTGATTCCATTTATATTGTTGCTAGATCCGCTTATCATGAAGTGTTTCCCGATCTCCTTGTCACACATTTCGATCGTGAAACAGTCTGGTAATGACGGCCCAGCCCCTACCACATATTTGCAATTGCGACCGACAACATGACGACCATGTCGCCGGCTGGGATACACGTCCACAGTGCAATATCACTGACATTATCTATCCCTAGCTCATTGAGGACCATGCCGCTAGGATCCGCGAGAATGTTTCATCGTCACCGACCTCCAACTGAAATATGATAATCATTGACTACAATACCGCTGAAACCCATGGCCATGTTGCATCACCGTCGTCATGGTGGCAGGAAAACTTCTCTGCCACCTAGGATTTGAGCGTCTGTTGGTAAGTATCATCTGCAAATTCAATGTAGCTGGATTCTGAATCAAGTTCACAAAATTCCTTGGTACATGCATACGGATTCACGGTGACGGAAAAACTAGGTGGCCATGAGGAAGATGATGATCATTGGCAACGATATAGTCTGCATCTAGCGAGATCGTGAACGCGGACCAGCTCATCAATTGGAGGCCACAACGCCGTATAATATTATTTGGGTATTAGCAAATAATGGATGTCATATTTTCCATTAAAAAGGTTTAAATTCTGGTATATACACTCTTTTCTAAAGATTGTACATACACATATTCCCTAATTAAGAAGTATATATCAATACTCTCTTACATATGTTTTAGTTTCAATTAAAAAACTTATATTCCAGTGTACACACATACTCTTTTTTTTTGCGAGAGTATGTACACACTCTGGTATGCATATATCCTCATAAAAACATGATGTATATACTCATACTTAATTGGTATACACATACAAACCCTAACAAGTCTGTGATCATACTACACTACCTAGCGTACGTGTGTATCCTAACATACATCAAATGAGTATGTACTCATAATATAATTAATATATTGTACTTTTTAACATGCTACCTGCAAATAACTATGTACTAGTACTCTTAAATGTATACATGATCGAACTGGCTGAATCCAAACAGATGCTTCACGTACCATAGTTGTTTAGTTTAACGGATTCACCAAACAGAGAAGTAAGGCAACAGACCTGGGCCGAAATATCAATAGGAAAAATAGACGTCCCAACACTTACACGCAGTCCAAAAAAACTACGTCTACTATATACATACGAACTGAAGTCATCTACAATCCAGTCATGTTTCTCAAACCCACTAGTTACTGCTTAACTGGCCGAATCCTCCATCATGTGCATGCTTCTGGTGGGAGTAACTACTCCCGGGAGTAGGAAAAACTCATATTTCAGAGTTAAGAGTGTGCAGCATTGTTAAAAATCGCAAACAAAAAGCAAAGTTACTTGTGTTTGATAGTGTTCCAAGCTTATTCACTTCTTTAATCAGCCATAAAGCACGAAATCTTGTTTCAAGGCCTAGAAAAAAAAACCCTAGAAGCAAGGATCTTTACATAAGGTCTCTCTGTTCTGACTAAACCTTATATACACAAAAAAAACTCTGAAACTGCACAGCTCAATCTCTTTGTCCATTGTTTCAAAGTACTGCTTCTTGTGACTGGATGGACTAACTTAACTCGTAAATGTTGGACATAAAAGTTGAGCTCTGAAATTGATTTGTGCATGTACATTCTTCTTATCAAAGCATGTATGCACAGGTTATAGTTATAGGATATGGAGGTGGTTAACATATATAGCTGAGACGCAATACACAGTAGTATCATCATTTCCATATATTTGAATTTGGACAGATACAGTATAAGTGAAGTACATAAATGGAAGAAAGCACATACATATTATCCTGATACTAAAAATGATGCTGGTGCTAAAAATATGTATTACTCAGCAGCTCATAAATGGTAGACACTTGCTAAACAACATATATTTAGTTTCTGGTATGTGGGAGAGGTTTTTTTTGGAAGAAAGGATATCACACATCAGACAACAGTATTAATGAACCAAGGCATTGCAGGGTGTTGGGCCTTGCTTGTGCCAAGCTACAAAGAGAGATAATCGAGAAGAATGACATGTCTTACTAAAGAGAGGAACGAAAGGAATTTTTAGAGACACATTAGATCATCAACACATCATATTTCTGACATCAAAACGGATGATATATATGAACAGTCATCGACCCAAAACAGAGAAATTAGCTGAGCTAGGTTGGCCTTTTTTAAGAAAGAAAAAAGAATGTGTTGGCTTGCTAGGAAATGAAGAATGCAGCCACGATTCCATATCCTGAGCTAATGGATTCAGTTTGGGAAATTAAAGAGGATGATCAATGGCATCACATGGATGTATATATGATAGGAGTAATTAAACCTGGATATCCCAATGTGTAGAAGCAAATTAGCCTGCAGCTTGGTGAACACTCATCAGCAGCCATTCAAGGCTTCCTTTCAGATGCTCAGTTATCGAGATTTCTATGAGCAATAATTGGAATGTGCAGAAAGCTATAGCAAGTATGAAATGGAGGCTCGCATTCAAAACCTGAAATATGTGACAACCAGCTGAAATCACACATCTAGGTACAGGACGCAAGACAAAAAGAAATCATCTCTATCCCAAGAACAATACGAGGAGGTTGCTGCCTCCGACGGAATCTGAATGGACGAGCAGAAGATCGACATGGACATACTAGATCTATCGATGCGCTAGAAGAACAACTGCAGAAAAAAATACAGAACGACAAACAAGGAGACAAAGATACAAGGATGTGAGTGGAGGATATCTGAATGGATTCGACCTCTGCCGCTGAGGCTCTAGGATCCGCTGATCGAAGGCGTGGATTCTTTCGCCTTCCCGTCGATGCCTTCTCGGGGGCCTCAGCTCGGGGCCGCCGTCGCTGCAAGGAACCCTCGGCTCCATAGGCTCTGGCCAGCGAAGGGAGATCGAGTTGTCCCTGCCCTGTCGCTGCCCTCAGCTCGAGGTCGCCGCCGCCGCAAGGAACCGCCGCTCGGGTCCGTCGGGACTAGCGGAACGACATCCTCTCATCTCAGCGATGGCAGAGAGCAATCGAAGACGGATCGCCATCCGCTACGGATCCTACGTCCGCGCGCTAGCCGGCAGTTTCCAGGCCACCACAAGTCCTCAATAGCCTACATCTTCGTCAACTATATTTTTTCATAGTATATACATTGTGTAAAAAAAATATTTGACGTCGTAAATCTTTATAATTTTTTTATAATTTTTCTCAAACTTGAGATGATTTAACTTTTTAAGATTTTTAAAATAACTTATAATTTAGAACAAAGTGAGTATTTCTTAATTCTTGAATGTTGCCATGAAGTCGTCTTAGAGTTTCTCGAGTGATATGCGTTTTGCTTAGTTTCGGGTCAATATATGTGAATAATACATGTATGCGAAGAAACCTAGTATAGCAGCAACATAACTATTCTTGGAGGCAAACACGAACACCGCCGATTGCGACCCCTCACCCTTGCGCCGAAAAAAATAGTAGTGGAAAAAAAAGAGGGGTCTGAACAGAGCGACGAGTAATAGTTGTGCGTATGCGAGCTTCAATGGCATGAACGGCGGACATGAGGATTTGTACTGGTTCGAGATGAAATCCTACACCAGACCGAGCGTGAGGTCGTGTTGCTATGCATCAAACTTGTAGTAGGGGGATACAAGTGATCAAGAGAGGGAGGAGGATCTCAAGTCTCTGATCGAGAGAGAGAGAGAGAGCCCGCGCGCTCTAGGCTTCAGTAGCAAGAAGGCGAGGCTTGAATTCGAGAGAAGGTTTGAGAGGAGAAGAGTCTCTACCTCCCCATTTATAGACCAAGAGGAGGATAAGGTTACAATCTTAGTCTAGAAGGAAACAGCTAGCAAGAAAAAGAATGAGGGGCAAAAAGGTAAATTAAGAGAAGGGTAAAATGTCAGGTCCTCCATCATGCTTCCTCCGTCTTCCTCGGGTGGACGGTGGGGCTGGTGGCGTGATGACTTGAAGGCGGGCCTCTCCTCATACAGCGATGTGATTCACCATGCTTTGATCTACGTCATCAGTACCTATGGTGTGGGCACCGGCGTGGTGGGGCACTGTACGTTGTACCTTTCTTAATGTGGGTTAGGCGGCACATTAGAAGTGAAAGACAACGGCCATGCCTGGGTGTACCAGGGGCCATGCCATAGGTATGGGCGGCACGCCCTATCCCATCAGAGTTGGGATGAGAGAAGGTGAGACTGACAAGTGGGCATCGTGGGCCCTCCAGGTCAGTGGATGGAGCTTGGATGTGCTCAGGCGCATCTTGCTTGGGCGCAACGGTACTAGTGATGTCGTCATCTCACTCAGGCGACATGGAACAATCTGCTCGAGCAACAACAAGTCCCGCAGTCCCTCTGGTGGGGCTGGGTGGGCCAACCTTGGTATGGCTGGTGCCCGAGCTGGCTAGAATGGGTCGTCCAAGGCTGTTTGATTCACTATGGGCCTATGCCTTGATCAAGCTGGGCCTAAATACATATAAGTGTATTTAACTTAGCAAATCTAACCTTGGGTTTCGGGATATCCATTTGGTAGACCCCAACGATAACCCCCGAGCCCGTGGAGGGAAAAAGAACTTTTCCTTCATGGGTTGATTAGCTTCGAGTTGTGTCAATCTCGCATCTTGACAAACTCCTTCAAGGGCTTAGATCGATGGCCTTACCTTGGTTTCGCACCAAGTTTTGATCAGACCGTTCGTTTGGTCAGGTTTCGCTCGGTTAACCTCATAGCCCCTGGGCCATTTCAGCTTCACTCGTTGTTGCTTCGCTTCATCCTGCACGAAAACTTAACTGAGTGAGTGTTGGTGGTCGTTATCGCATATTTTATACCACCAACTATATTTAAAAATGGATGAAACTAATATATTTAGTTTATCATAATTCCAGTATGATTAGGACTAGTTTAGATCTAGATGATGGATTGTTTCTCTTGAATTAGAGGTCTATATCCTAGCTCATTGATCCGAAGGGGGCCAGAGTCCTTGGGGATATAGATTGTTTCTATATATGTTAGCACAGTGCTAGGATATAGAGGAACCCAACATTTGCACTTCACAGTCCACGGTTGAGGTGGTAGACGGCAGGAGTGACACTTTGTCCATCCATTGTAGTCCCCCACGTCTGGCTATGGTGTAGGAGTCTAAAATGCCTATGAGGATGCTAGCAAACTAGTTCTCATTGGTCTTCCAATTCATTGAAGTCTTAATGAAGTCTAATTGTATTAACATAGAACTTATGATAATTCATATATTATAACTATAAGTAGAACTGCTACTCCTGGATCAACTAATTGTTTAAGTGTTTATTTGTTCATTCAATTATTTGTTTATTCAATTATTGTTATTTCTTCTAATTAACTTAATCTTGAGTAGGCTCAACTAGATATGGATCTCCACTATTCCATGAATTTTTTATCTTACCCCTGTATAATTCATGATTGATGTTATGCTTGTCCTATATTTGATTCATCTATGAAATATAAGATTATGGTCTACTAGGAGTTATGATCTCTTCCTTTGGGAAAAATATAAATAATGATACCCTTGAATATTCACGGGTAAAATGCTAATACTACAATGTAATTTTGTGCACTTGCGGAATAATATCTTATGAACCTAAATTACTACAACCTTGACATTTCTTGATGGTGTTGCTAGAATAGATCCTGAGTCTGTTTTTAATAATGACGTTAAGAAATGCCAACAAGCATTCTGGCGTCGTTGTCGAGGAAGGCTAAATTGCTAAACAATAATTATATATTTCAGCTATGTTTCAAATAGATCGCATGTATAGTATCCATTGTTTATGCAGGCTAATCTATGTTGTTTTCTTCTTTGATGTTGAAAACAAGGAATAGTGTATGCCTGGACACAATCTGCCGGAAAACTTCCTTGAGGAGCCAGAGAAGCTTTTGAGAAAGGGAAAGAGCGTTGCCTCTTCATCTCCTTCATCACCTCCACCGACAGACGAGTCCACGCTCAACGCACCATCTGCTACTCACTAGTAGAGATATGACCTACCATGATGAAAATTCTTATGATGATTTTGTTATGGTCACCGAAGAGTGGTTTCCATGACGTTTTGGTCGTTTTGGTCATTGAACTGTGTGACAATTTTGTTTTCCGTAACGTATTTCGAAAAGGTCATGGGAATGGTCACGGAAACCCTGACGGAATTGTCACAGAGGCGTTCGCGGCACTGTTCATCATTGTATTGTAATGGTTTCACGGATATCCTCGAGTTGTGACCAACACACTTCGTCACTGAAACCGCGCCGCTCCATTTGGCTACAGGAGCCGACGCTGTTTGCCTGCGGGAGAGCCGCTTTCACTCATACTTCCATCTGCCATTACCACGCATCGCTAGTACCCCCATCCGCCGTTAGTCGTCGGACTCAGCCGGACACTTCTTCGTCCGATGTTATGGGACCCGCCATTACTCATCCATTCCAAATGGGCACCGTTCTACCACACTTCATCAACCGACATGTGGGACTTGCCTGCCAGGGGAACCTTGAGGCCACCACCCTTCGACGATTGACATATGGGACCCGTCTAGGACCGTTCTCCATCCAATGTGTGGGATCAGCGTGTCAGTTAGAAGGGACCTGCCACATGGGACCCAGCCCACCATTCTTCGATGACTGACATATGGGACCTGTCTGGGACCGTTTTCCATCCGACGTGTGGGATCAGCATGTCAGTTAAATGGGACCCACCCTACCACCCTTCGACGACTGACATGTGGGACCCCGTCTGAGACCGTTCTCCATCCGACGTGTGGGATCAGCGTGTCAGTTAGATGGGACCCAGCCCACCACACTTCGATGACTAACATGTGGGACCCGTTTGGGATTGTTCTCCATCCGACATGCGGGTCAGCGTGTCAGTTGGATGGGACCCGCCACGGGGGACCCATCTCCATTCATGTGGGGTCAACCTTCGTCAACTGACATGTGGGACCCTTCTAGGACCGTTCTCCATCCGACGTGCGGGTCTCCATCCGATGTGTGGGATCAGCATGTTAGTTAGAAGGGACCCGCCATGGGGGACCCATCTCCGTTCATGAGGGGTCAACCTTCGTCGACTGACATGTGGGACCCGACTAGGACCGTTCCCATCGGACGTGTGGGACCAGAGCATCCAGTTAGATGGGACCCTCAACTAGGGACCCTTCTCTATTCATGTGGGACCACCCTTCTCTGACAGAGATGTGAGACCACCCTTCTCCGACCGATGTTGAATTCCCAAAAATATTGGGTTCTCTAGGATTCGAACCTGGGACCTGGCACTGAAGATGTGAAGGTCTTTGCCACTACGCTAAGCGGCTGTGTGTGTTCTATTCCCCTTGGAGCCTTTATATATTATAATGTAAGTACATTTTATGTTATCTTAAATCTATATATATGGGATATATATTATATCCCCTGAAAGTGGATAAGTATATGCCCGTTGGACTTGCGGTGGAGTCGGAGGCGGCAGCGGAGGATCCCTGGTGTGCTGTGGTGGCTCCAGCATCCATTTAGAGGCAGGCGGCGGGGCTTTCCCAGTGGAGCACAATGGTATTGGCATTCACATCGATTGTGTGCTGTGGCAGAGCCGTCAGATCCGATTCGCAGGTCTCCTTTCTCTCCTTTTACTGTTCGTTTCTTCATTTCTGTTTTGCCTCGACATGGATGTACTACAAGACTTGGGGATTTTGCTTAGATATATCACCTTTGATGCATACTGCCATATTCCTTAATTTTAGATAGATGCGATGAGACAGGGATTAGTTCTGGTAGTCCGTGTAGCACATGGCTATTGGATTTGTTAGGAGGCACCAAATCAGTGCTACTAATCTTTAAACTGCACTTGTTGCTACGCATGCCAATGATGGTCACTAGCACTTGCACTTGTAAAACTGAGGTAGCCTGTTTGGGTTCTGCAGTTTCAAGATGAATCCATGCTATGTTGTGTTTCTGCGGCCGTAGGCGAGGGGTTTTCCGCAGCTCGGCTGACTGCCAGAAGCAAGTTCATGGGTTCCCTGGTGCTTCTCATAAAAACTACACCTCCTGGGAAGCTGCACTTGCTGCCTTCAAATCCTATGAAGCTGAGCTTGTGTAATGATTGTGTGATCGTTACACTTCATTTAGCTGAATTTGTAATGGTATTGTAATTGTGATGGTTAGACTTGATTTAGCCGGAATGAGCTCGTATGATGGAAATTTTTAATGGTTGTTAAAGTTGCATTTTGGTATGAGTTGTGGACTTCACTGATGGATCTTTGTTGTATTATTTTCTACTTCAGTGATCTCAATACGTGCTATTTTGTGTTGTTTAGCTGTAAGCTGAATTTGTAATAGTATTGTAAGTGTGATAGTTAGACTTGATTTAGCCGAAATTGTATTGGACTAATATGGTTATAGCCGCAGTAATTGCTATTCTAGTTTGATTTGTCTATGTCCATGTGCTGCTACTCTAAATTTGGATGAGCTCGTAATATGAAAATTGTTAATGGCTGTTAAAGTTGCATTTTGGTATAAGTTGTGGACTTCATTGATGGATCTTTGTTGGATTATTTTTCTTCTTCGTTCAGCGATATCATTACTTAGGTAGCTGAGGCCTCTTGCACACAGACGAAATGGAGCTGGCCCCCAATAGGAGGACAGACTCATTTGCCAGCCTCCTAGATGATCTCATTCTCGATATCCTCCGCCGCCTCTCTGGCCCCTCATTGTTCCGTTGCAAATTGGTCTGCCGACACTGGGAACTCATCATCAACAAGTCCAAAATCCATGACAAGCTGGTGAAGCGACACTTCACCAACTTCACCGATGTAATTCCCTGCTTCAACTTCTTACCCTTCTACACAAATAATGTAGCTGTCTCAGATTGCTGCAACGACCTCATCCTATGCTGGTGATATATGCCTAGAGGACCTCCCTACTGGGTCGTTTGCAATCCAATGACACAAAAGTATAAGGTACTGCTGACTAGCCCTCATCATCATGGCCTTCAGATTTATTAGATGGTGGGGCTCAATTGTGTTTTGATCTGACACTCTCCTCGCACTTCCATGTCGTTAATTTCGTGGTAGGTGAAGACCATACAATTGAAGGTCTGGACATCTACTCGTCTGAAACTAATACATGACTCAGTATGGAATGGAGATGGGGCGAGCGTATTGATCTGGTAATGTGTGAAACATGAGGTGTATTTCTTAATAGTTTTCTACACAATGTGGCCTACATTGAGCATGAGGGAACATCTGTGATAATTGCTGTGGATATGGAGGAAAACACATGGAAGGAAATTGCTACGCCTACTGTTAGTGATGAGCACACCTTGCATCAAGCTTTGGGTCACTTTTGTGTATGTCTTGTTGATGGTCCTCACAATCAATGCAAGTTTTCAATGTGGATCCTTGAAGAATATGGTACTAATAATTGGATATTGCAACATACTGTCATCCTTAACAATATTTTTAGAAGCATTAATATCCGAGTGGATTTGACCCACAAGGTGATTGCAGTTCACCCAATTTGGAATTTGGTTTTCTTAGCTGGGCATGAAAGAAAACCAATCATCACTGACATGGACCGCAGAAAAGCTCATGTCATCCCTACTAGGCTCTTTCGGTATAGTAGACGTTTTGTTAAATCAGGAGAAGAATTCTTTTGACAAAGACCAGCCTATCTTCCATATGTTCCCTTGTTATTGGATTCACTAGAGCAGGAGAAGTATGTGGCATTACGGCTCTACAATTCGCGCAATTTGAATTGGAAGCGTCCGACCGATCAGGACAGCAGGGGCTACTCAACGGATGACTCCACCTCGTCAGACTCGGATCAGGACAGTGATGAGGGCTACTCGACGGATGACTCCATGTTGTCAGGCTCGGACTAGGCGAAGGGTGGCGAGACAGACAATGGCGTGGGCAGCGGTGTCGACTGGTAGGTCCAGTTGGGTCTTTAGCAGTACATGTGCAACGACGGGTACAATTGTAGTGGACTTTTGCTCTATTTTGAAATGACCTCATGTACCCAAAAAATACTAAAAATCAATATAATGTCGTTCGATCTATGTTTATGTGTTTTTTATTATTTTGGGGATGTTCTTTTGAACGGGCGAAGCATAAATGGCAAGAGGGAGTGCAGTCGGTACCCCTGCGTTTTATGTCATACATGTCGATACTCCATCATACTCTGTCATTCGCGATCAAACATAAAGGGGTCGGACTTTCTTACATGCCCAAAAGCATTTCCATTAAAAAACTTGATGTAATAATACCCTTGCACGTAATCTGTGGTTGAACTTTATACTAAATTAAACTCCGTCGTGCCACTACTACGGACTGACCAAAATCGTAACCATCAGCGGGCACTCGATAGACTGATTGCTAGGTTTAAAATAGAAGCATTCACACTTTGTCCTACGAGATCCAATATGGAGTAGTCGGACTTTCTTATCATTCGCAGTGAAACTGAAGAGCTACGTATCACCCGTGAAGCTATAGAGCGAGGCGAGAGTTGTTGATATGGACTACTGGCAGCATACGGTTAATAACAAACTGATAATAAGAACCAACAAGGTACTATAAAGGATAACAGAAGATCACGTGCATAGGTATTATAACAACAAGTTAAGCTATTGAACATCACGATTGTCTCAAGTGAGCATGTCCTGACAACAAAATACAACGGGTCTTGCTGTGGTGAACTTGAGTGGTCACAGTGAAGATGAGTACCAGTCTGGTCCACCGATGGATCCGTGTCGACGTGCCAATGAGGCCTTGTGACCTGGAATGAACCAAAAATTTTAGAACTTATTATATACTATAATAATAATACAGTGAAAACTGACTACCCATTACGCTTTGTCCTACGTGATCAATTATGTAGCGGTCAGACATTCTAGCGTTCGTAGACATGAACTGCCAGGAGCCAAGACTTGGTGGGTTGCAAGATCAAGAGACAGGACATCTGACTCTTTCTCTTTCGTGTGTCATGGGGAAGTCCGGCCATACCTCTTTTGTGTACCACGGGACAGTCCTTATATGGGCCTTATGATAATTGGGCCGTCCCCGCCCCTAAGGGACAAGTCGTGTGGATATATTGAATATATGTCCCCTGAAAATGGGAAAATATCTGCCCATTAGACTTGCGCTGGCTTGGCGGTGGAGCTAGAGGCGATGACGGAGGATACCCGGTGTGCTGTGCTGGCTCCGGTGTCCATTTGGAGGCAGGCGGTGGGGTTTTCTCGGTGGGGCGCAGCGGCATTGGCGTTCGCGTCGCTTGTGTGGTACGGCAGCGGCAGAGGCGTCAAATCCGATCCGCTGGTCTCCTTTCTCCCCTTTTTACTATTTGTTTCTTCATTTGGGTTTTGCCTCATCATGGATCTACCACGAGACTTGGGGATTTTGCTTAGAATAAACACCTTTGATGCATACCGCCATATCCTTTGATTTTAGATAGATGCGAGACGGTAATGGTTCTGGTACTGAATTTGTAATGGTATTGTAAGCATTGTCTCAATACGTGCTATGTTGCGTTGTTTAGCCGTAAGCTGAATTTGTAATGGTATTGTAAGTGTGATGGTTAGACTTCAATGATGGATCTTTGTTGCATTATTTTCTACTTTAGTGATCTCAATACGTGCTATATTGTGTTGTTTAGCCGTAAGCTGAATTTGTAATGGTATTGTAAGTGTGATGGTTAGACTTGATTTAGCCAAAATTGTATTGGACTAATGGTTACAACCACAGTAACTGCTATTCTAGTTTGAGTTGTCTATGTCTATGTGCTGCTACTCTAAATTTGGATGAGCTCGTAACATGGAAATTGTTAATGGTTGTTAAAGCTGCATTCTGGTATAAGTTGCGGACTTCATTAATGGAAGTTATCTCATTATTTTCTTCTTCATTCAGTAATATCATTACTTAGGTAGCTGAGGCCTCTTGCACACTGACGAAATGGAGCTGGCCCCCAATAGGAGGACGGACACATTTGCCATCCTCCCAGATGATCTCCTTCTCGATATCCTCCGCCACCTCTCTGGCCCCTCCTTGTTCCACTGCAAATTGGTCTGTCGACACTGGGAACTCATCATCAACAATTCCGACATCCAAAACAAGCTAGCCCGCTGAAAGCTCCATGTTTGGTTTTGGGTAATTGATGAAACCTAGTTGCTAACCTTTGGCTTTAAAAGTGAACTTGAGATAGGTTGGCAACACTAGTGTGGAGCATGTTGGCTATGTGAAGAATGCCACAAGTTCATGAAAGAGGAGATGATGGAAATATTGTGATGATCATGTGCTCCAACTTGAGAATGAGAAGGAGAAATACAAAACCATGGAGAACAAGGCAAGGTATAAATTGGGTTTTTTTGACACTCAAGACACCATAGAGGGTGTGAGTGATTTAGGTTTGATAACCATACTATTAAGAGGGGAATACTATAATTGTGTTGCTCATCTAGTGCCACTAAAATTGAATTTCATATTGCATTGGGGTTTAGTGGCTCTATGAGATGGTTGAGAATTCCCTTGAAAAGCTTTGGAGAAATGCTATCTCTTGTGGCAAATGTGGTTTGACACTTTTGTATGAGATGCACATATTCTTTGGAAAGATTTGTTGATGGTGTAGTCTATGGAAGAAATAGTAGCTTCTAGTATTGTTGTTCTGTTGCTGGAAGATGGAAGTGGTCTGGTGGTCATTTGATCTGGTGGAGGTGCGTTTGGGCTGGCCTCCTGCTTCTGGACCTGCTGTAGCAACCTGGGAGGCCCTGCTGGCACGCGTGGGCTCTCCTGGCTGCGTATGAAGACACCTGGGTTGGCCCGTCGAGTGAAAGTAGAGGAGCTCAGCAGGCCTGTTGGCCTCTTGGGCCGCCTGCACTCTCAGCTGATTCAAAATAAAGTTATTGAGAATATATCTAGAAAGATAGCTACCAATGATAAAGTTCTTGAAACTATAAATAATAGAATGGATAGCTTTACTTCTTCCATAAAGAATCAGCTTAGCTTTAATAAGATGATGGAATCACAAATCTCTCAGTTAGCAGCTTAAGTACCTGTGACCGAAAAAGGTAAGATTCCAAGGAATCTGGAAGAATTAGAAACTGCGAATCTTATAGACATTTTCAATGCAGGAGAGTACTTCATAGCTCCACCTAGACCACAATGGTGGCCCGATGGCTGATATCCTGAAAAGAAGGGAGATCCAGGGAGACCCATCATCCCCATCCACATTGGAAATCATGAGTTTGAAGAAGCTGTCTATGATCTAGGAGCAAGTGTCAACATTATGCCTAAGGTAAAATATGAGAAGATTCATGGTAACCCTTTGTTGTACACAACCATGTGTTTGTAGCGTGCAGATCAGTCACTATGTTACCCCAAGGGAATCCTTGAAGATTGTTCTCATAGGTGTTAGACACTCATCTCTATTGTTAGATTTTGTGGTGATAGAAACAGGAAGAGATGAAAGAACACCAATCATTTTGGGAAGACCATTCCTCAGCTCAACTAAAGGCATCATTTTGGGAAGATCATTCCTCACCATGACTTGTTATAATAATAGAATCATAATTATAATGTTTATTGCCTATGTTGGTTATATGTCTAGTTTAGTTGGAGTAGTTTGGTGTTTATGCTCTTGCTCGTATAGCGCTTATCCTGATGATCAAGGGGTAGGTGGTAAAATTAATGTAGACATGGTGCCTAGATTTAGTTTATCTGCGTGTGCACCCTATGTTCCGGGCCATGTGGTAGATCATGAAGGTGACTATTATAGCTTCGTTGAGTCCTCTGTAGTCCACTCCCCGAATGTAGGACTTAGTAAGACCTATAGTTGTGGGGTGACGTCTTGCTCTGTTCCTGACCCACCTTGGCAATGTCTCTTGAGTATAGATATTAGATTATTTTGACCATGATAGCTAGATGTAATTGCACTAATTAACGTAGCTCAATGACCTATAGTTATAATCAACCCTAGGAGTTATATATCTTTATTTCCTAGTTCTTTCTAGAATCACGCCCAACAAGAAAAACTCTGTGGAAACTCCTTTGGATTTTGCTAAATATTTATCCATGTTTATTATTAAGATATGATTAATCCCTGTTTTGAGGAGATCTAGGAAATCTCTTATCACAAGTGTAAGTTATATCTTTATTCTCAATACCTCCATTCTGCCTTCCTAGTAGTGAACTATAAATAACGATACCTGAAACTAACCTGGGTGAAATGCTACAACGGGAGTATTTATCTGTGCGCTTGTGGATAACCTTTTTATTTTCCTTTTATGTGTAAGTGCTTAGAAATAATACAACCACATTTCTTACATCGTGTGAGGGACGACAACTTAACTTAAGCAGTATAAAGAATGCCAACAATAATCTTATTTATAGTAAGTAATAAATAAACAAGTAATTAAATCCGGCAAGATAATAATCTACTATAATAATTAAGCATATGGTCCTTGCCAACGTGACCAAAATTACTAGCCTACTGGAACCATGATCTCGACATCCATAGAGTCAATAATATGGATATATTTTTATTTGCTCCTTTTCTTCTATCTTTTTTGAAAATTATATCCTTCAAATATTAGTTTAGTTGGCATAACACCAGTAGCACATAGACCTTTTTCCTTCATGTTGTTTCTCTTCACATCAAATGATAATGAACCAAACTGTACAGTTATTAAATTTGGATCTTTGCATGCTGAAATAATTTGAGGAGCCATCGGCTCATCAAAGACCCAAAAACAAATGAAGAGTTCAAGTGAGCTGTTGAGAAGCTAATATCTTCAGAAGAAAAAATCCGAAGAAGGTTCCCAGACAGTAGGGGTAACAACGACAGAAGGGGAAGACATGACAAAATCAATTATGATAAGAGGCCACGACAAGACAACACGATAGCAGTTGCCAATAAATGAACAAACTACCAAGACATGTTGTTTCTCTTCACATCAAACGATAATGAACCAAACTGTACAGTTATAAAATTTGGATCCTTGCATGCTGAAATAATTTGAGGAGCCATGGGCTCATCATCCTCACTCCCTTGAAACAAAGCCGTCCTCGGCTTTGATTCAGCATCAATCTCTTCCAAGTTTTCACTTGTAACCAAGGTATTGCCATGCTTGAATTTTGATGGATCTTTGCATTGTATAGGTTTAGATACACTGTTCTCAGTCTTCTCCATGCCAACACCCAAATAATCAACATAGTTAACTGGAGCTTCAGAATATGTGCCAGAAGTAATTTCAAAATTCTTGATATTATTTCTAGAAACAATTGCCAGAGAATTTATGTTCAAATCATCCTCTTTCCATTATTGCTAGTAATATCAAAATTGTTATTTTTCCAGTACAAAGCTGAAATAATCACACCATCATTCACATCATTCTCTCCCTCTTGAATCCAAGCTGTCCTCGGCTTTGGAGTAATTATAGCTGCCTTATTCTTCAACTTCACAAGAGGAAACACCTCAGCCTTAATAGCACTATCCGACATCGGTTGGCCACATGGTGAGCTCCCTTGTGCACGAATGAATAATAATTGGAGCGACCACCATGAGTAGCATCAAGATCAAATTGGCATGGCCGACCCAATAGTAAATGAGAAGTACTCAAGGGTGCAACATCACAATCCACGATGTCAATATAATTTCCAATTGAAAAGTTAACTCGCACCTTGTGAGTAATTTTGAGGGTACCACTTTGGTTCTTCCATTGGATAAAACTTGGCGTTGGAAGCCTCCGTGTAGATAAAGACAAAGCATGCACAAGATTGGAGCTAATAACATTTGTGAAACTACCACCATCAATAATGAGCTTGCATACCTTATCTTGAATTTTGCATTCTGATTGAAATATATTAGAGCATTGCCCCTTTACAATACTAGTAGTACCATCTTCCTTTACTTGTTGAGCCATCATAGATAAGCCACTCGCTACATCATCAACAACATCAATTAATGGCTCTATAGGAGAATCAACGGACGAGCCCAAGGGCTGCTATTCTGGTGTGGAAAAAATGTTAGCACTCCCGTTTACATCTTTCTCTTGCACCACTTTAGGTTCTACTTGCTGTTTGGTTGTTGTGGGCTTAAACACATTTTTGTTGTCTTGAGAAGGATAACATTCAGTACTAGCATATTTCTATGTAAACTGTTGGGTACAAAAAAATGGTGAAGAAATAGTAGCCTCCAACTTCTTAACATGCACCGTGGACGCTGGATTGGCATCAACATAATGAACTTCCTTTGCTGCCATACAGTATTTCTTGGGACTAAGAGAACCAGGAGCACAAGCAGAAAACTTTCCACCATAATTAGTTTCACTAGTAGCTTGCTTCAATTTAGGAGACGAAAAATTTTCAGCATGAATAGATTTGCCATAAGTGTCACCAGAACCTAGCTTCTTTGCATAAGAATCATTATCAACAACTTGCTGATTGCAAGCATTGCACTCATTTCCAGCGATAGAATCAGCCCGTGAAGAACGCACATTTTTCATAGTGCTGTGGAGATTAGGGCCATGAGCAATTGCTACCTTCTTCTTTGATTCAAGGGAACAAAATTGGTGTCAAAGGACATCTTTCATATTGCTCCATGTCGAACAAGGATATTTTTTATCCCAGCGATCCCACCAATATAAATTATCTTTAACCATTGTCTTTTGTGCATAATACATCTTTAGAGTTGTTTCAAGGTCACGACCCCAAAAGAAATCCTCCATATGTTCTTTCCATTCATAATACTCTGTAAGACATGTTGCTAGAGATAACTTTGGCAAATATTTAACTTCTTTGAGCAATTTCAAATCAGCCATTGAGAGAAAAGAAATTCCAAATGCACCCTGTACAACCAAGAGAGCTGATACCACTTAATAAGGACACGCTTACGCTGCTCAAAATTTGTCCCAATCTTTCATGCTGCAAGACAAACTAGAATATAGCTTTCTCTTAATTTATCAATTCTGAATAGCTGCAACGAAGATTCTAATATATCACATGAATACCATGCAGCGGCCTTGTCAAATTGCAAACCACAGCTGTGGCTAAATCGGAACGCACACCAATTACTATATATAGCAGCAACAATTAAATTAACGGTTCTGCCAACAGTAGCATGCAATTCGATCTCAATATATCTAAGGAAATCATGGAAAATTCACTGAATTATCAAATATAAAATCCATGTAACTGGTCTTAATCCAAACAAGATAGGGTATAACCCATGCAGAAGCAATAATTCATCCAGTAGATCAAACCCAAGTAGTAGCAATAATAATAGATCAAGAGATCAGCTTACAATAGACGATGTAAACCAAACTCTAGAGAAATTCTTCCACCTGTGGCCACGATGAACCATGATCAGAAGAGGGGGATTCCGTAGCAATGCAAAGTACGCCCAAGATGAAACTTGATTGCACTCAATTCTCAATCCGGAATGGATCCGCAGGGTACACATGAGAGGAGACATCCTCTCGTTGTTCGTAGGAGGAACCCTATTCGAAGCACTCAAAATAAAATCCAAAAAAACTCCCCTGATACAAAGCCAAAGGTTCCATAGGCACGCAAGCCAACTGACTCCACCAAACCAGCGCTAGGACCTCAGGCCAACTAGACCACGAGTCTGAACTGACTCAAGGACATGGACGCTGGTTTACATAATATTATTTATAGTAAGTAATAAATAAACAACTAATTAAATTCGGCAAGATAATAATCTTCTATAATAATTAAGCATATGGTCCTTGCCAATGTGACCAAAATTACTAGCCTACTGGACCCATGATCTCGACGTCCATAGAGTCAATAATATGGATATATATTGTTTGCTACTTTTCTTCTATCTTTTTGTGAAAATTATATCCTTCAAATATTAGTTTAGTTGGCATAATAACAGTAGCACATAGACATTTTTCCTTCATGTTGTTTCTCTTCACATCAAACGATAATGAACCAAACTGTACAGTTATTAAATTTGGATCTTCGCATGCTGAGATAATTTGAGGAGCCATGGGCTCATCAAAGACCTAAAAACAAATGAAGAGTTCAAGCGAGCTATTGAGAAGCTAATATCTTGAGAAGAAAAATCCGAAGAAGGTTCCCAGACAGTAGGGGTAACAACGACAGAAGGGGAAGACATGACAAAATGAATTACGATAACAGGCCTTGACAAGACAACATGATAGAAGTTGCTAATAAAAGAACAAACTACCAAGACATGTTGTTTCTCTTCACATCAAACCATAATGAACCAAACTGTACAGTTATTAAATTTGGATCTTTGCATGCTGAAATAATTTGAGGAGCCATGGGCTCATCATCCTCACTCCCTTGAAACAAAGCCGTCCTTGACTTTGATTCAGCATCAATCTCTTTCAAGTTTCCACTTGTAACCAAGGTATTGCCATGCTTGAATTTTGATGGATGTTTGCATTGTACAGGTTTAGATAAACAATTCTCAGTCTTCTCCATGCCAACAACCAAATAATCAACATAGTTAACTTGAGCTTCAGAATATGTGCCAGAAGTAATTTCAGAATTCTTGATATTATTTCCAGAAACAATGGCCAGAGAATTTATGTTCAAATCATCCTCTTTCCATTATTGCTAGTAATATCAAAATTGTTATTTTTGCAGTACAAAGCTGAAATAATCACACCATCATTCACATCATTCTCTCCCTCTTGAATTAAAGCCGTCCTCTGCTTTGGAGTAATTATAGCAGCCTTTTTCTTCACCTTCACAAGAGGAAACACCTCAGCCTTAATAGCACTATCCGACATCGGTTTGAGCCACATGGTGAGCTCCCTTGTGCACGAATGAATAATTATTAGAGCGACCACCATGAGTAGCAACAAGATCAAACTGGCATGGCGACCCAATAGTAAATGACAAGTACTCAAGGGTGCAACATCACAATCCACGATGTCAATATAATTTCCAATTGAAAATTTAACTCGCACCTTATGAGTAATTTTGAGGGTACCACTTTGGTTCATCCATTGGTATAACGTGGCGTTGGAAGCCTCCACGTAGATAAAGACAAAGCATGCATAAGACTGGAGCTAATAACATTTGTGAAACTACCACCATCAATAATGAGCTTGCATACCTTATCTTGAATTTTGCATTCTGACTTAAATATATTAGAGCGTTGCCCCATTACAATACTAGTAGTACCATCTTTCTTTACTTGTTGAGCCATCATAGATAAGCCACTCGCTACATCATCAACAACATCAATTAATGGCTCTATAGGAGAATCAACGGAAGACCCCAAAGGCTGCTATTCTGGTGTGGAAAAAATATTAGCACTCCCGTTTACATCTTTCTCTTGCACCACTTTAGGTTTGACTTGTTGTTTGGTTGTTGTGGGATTAAACACATTTTTGTTGTCTTGAGAAGGATAACATTCATCACTAGCACTAGCATATTTCTATGTAAACTATTGGGTACAAAAAAATGGTGAAGAAATAGTAGCCTCCTACTTCTTAACATGCACCGTGGACGCTGGATTGGCATCGACATAATGAACTTCCTTTGCTGCCACACAGTATTTCTTGGGACTAAGAGAACCGCGAGCACAAGCAGAAAACTTTCCACCATAATTAGTTTCACTAGTAGCTTGCTTCAATTTATGAGACAAAATTTTCAGCATGAATAGATTTGCCATAAGTGTCACCAGAACCTAGCTTCTTTGCATAAGAATCATTACCAACAACTTGCTGATTGCAAGCATTGCACTCATTTCCAGCGATAGAATCAGCCCATGAAGAACGCACATTTTTCATAGTGCCGTGGAGATTAGGGCCATGAGCAATTGCTACCTTCTTCTTTGATTCAAGGGAACAAAATTGGCGTCAAAGGACATCTTTCATATTGCTCGATGTCGAACAAGGATATTTTTTATCCCAGCGATCCCACCAATATAAATTATCTTTAACCATTGTCTTTTGTGCATAATACATCTTTAGAGTTGTTTCAAGGTCACGACCCCAAAAGAAATCCTCCATATGTTCTTTCCATTCATAGTACTCTGTAAGACATGTTGTTAGAGATAACTTTGGCAAATATTTAACTTCTTTGAGCAATTTCAAATCAGCCATTGAGAGAAAAGAAATTCCAAATGCACCCTGTACAACCAAGAGAGCTGATACCACTTAATAAGGACACGCTTACGCTGCTCAAAATTTGTCCCAATCTTTCATGCTGCAAGACAAACTAGAATATAGCTTTCTCTTAATTTATCAATTCTGAATAGCTGCAACGAAGATTCTAATATATCACATGAATACCATGCAGCGGCCTTGTCAAATTGCAAACCACAGCTGTGGCTAAATCTGAACACGCACCAATTACTATATATAGCAGCAACAATTAAATTAACGGTTCTGCCAACAGTAGCATGCACTTCGATCTCAATATATCTACGGAAATCATGGACAATTCACTGAATAATCAAATATAAAATCCATGTAACTGGTCTTAATCCAAACAAGATAGGGTATAACCTACACAGAAGCAATAATTCATCCAATAGATCAAACACAAGTTGTAGCAATAATAATAGATCAAGAGATCAACTTACAATAGACGATGTAAACCAAACTCTAGAGAAATTCTTCCACCCGTGGCCATGATGAACCATGATCAGAAGAGGGGGATTCCGCAGCAATCCAAAGTACGTCCAAGATGAAACTTGATCACACTCAATTCTCAATCCGGAATGGATCGGCTGGGTAGATGAGAGGAGACATCCTCTCGTTGTTCGTAGGAGGAACCCTATGCGAAGCACTCAAAATAAAACCAAAAAACTCCCCTGATACAAAGCCAAAGGTTACAGATATAGGCAGGCAAGCCAACTGACTCCACTAAACCAGCGCTAGGACCTCAGGCCTGAACTGACTAAACGACATGCACGCTCATTTACATAATCTTATTTATAGTAAGTAATAAATAAACAACTAATTAAATCCAACAAGATAATAATCTACTATAATAATTAACATATGGTCCTTGCCAAGGTGACCAAAATTACTAGCCTGCTGGACCCATGATCTCGAGATCCATAGAGTCAATAATATGGATATATTTTCTTTGCTCCTTTTCTTCTATCTTTTTGTGAAAATTATATCCTTCAAATATTAGTTTAGTTGGCATAATACCAGTAGCACATATACCATTTTCCTTCATCTTGTTTCTCTTCACATCAAACGATAGTGAACCAAACTGTATAGTTATTAAATTTGGATCTTCGCATGCTGAGATAATTTGAGGAGCCATGGGCTCATCAAAGACCCAAAAACAAATGAAGTGTTCAAGCGAGCTGTTGAGAAGCTAATATCTTCAGTAGAAAAATTTGAAGAAGGTTCCCAGACAGTCGGGGTAACAACGACATAAGGGGAAGACATGACAAAATGAATTACGATAAGAGGGCACAACAAGATAACATGATAGCAGTTGCCAATAAAAGAACAAACTTCCAAGACATGTCACCTCAAGAGAGAAACAAAATGAAGGAAAGACAATTTTTAGACTTACCGTGCCCCATCCACCCAAGGTCAAATCACAAGCTAAGAGAGTGCAATTATTTCATCAACCGGTACAAGAGATCTGGTAGATACTATAACAACCAAGAAAAGAAGGAAGATGAGCCAAAGAAAGAAGAGCAAAGGGCAGAAGGTGAATTTCAAGAACCAAAAAATCAACATTATGTGATATTCTCAGGAATACCAAGGGCAAGAAGTAAGCAACAACACAAATTGGCACACAGAGCCATCATGGCTGTAGAACCGGCGACCCCAAGATATTTGGACTGGTCCGAATACCCGATAAATTTTACAAGAGAAGATCAGTGGAAAAGCATGACCAACACATGTTGTTACCCACTAGTGGTAGCACCCACAATCACAGGAATCATTGTGAACAAAGTTCTGATCGATGGAGGGGCAGGATTAGACAACATATTTACAACAACACTGAAGAAGATGAACATAAATTATGAAGGGATGATAACGCCAACAAATACACCTTTCTATGGCATAGTACCCGGAACAACAGTAGCACCTTTGGGACAAATCATACTACCAGTCACCTTTGGCACTAAGGAGAAATATAGAAAAGAATTTATCAAGTTTGAAGTGGCTAACTTCGAATATTGCTATCATGCCATCTTAGGATGACCTGCACTAACCAAATACATGGCACTCCCACACTATCCATACCTATTACTCAAGATGACAACAACCAAGGGTATGCTATCATTACAAGGAGACCTCCAGAAAGCCTACACTGCATTGTACAAGCAATACAAATTGCAGAAAAGATACAAGACGCACAAGTGAAAAAGAGAAATTGCCACACTAGCTGCGACAATGAACCCGCAAGAGACGGAGATCCCTACAAAGAAGGCGAACAAAAGCTTCACCACTCCAATAGATGTGAAGACAAAGAAAATAGACCTGGAAACTGGTGATCCCGAGAAGACGGCTACCATCAGTGCAAAACTCAATCCTAAATACAAACTCGCGCTCACCAAATTTCTTAGGGACAACAAAGATATCTTTGCCTGGAAGCCAGCCGATATGCCAGGAGTCCTGAGAGATTTGGTTGAACATATCATTGACATTAACAAAGGAACAAGGCGATCAAGTAGAAGCTATGAAGATTCACACCAGATAGAAAAGAAACAATCAAAAAAGAACTCACCAAGATATTTTTTGCCGGGTTCATTAGAGAAACAATCAACTGAATTGGTTGGCAAATCCAGTAGTCGTGGAGAAAAAGAACTCAACAGATTGGCGTATGTGCATCGACTACACAGACCTCAATAGACACTGCACCAAGGACCCCTACAGTCCGCCAAGGATTGACTAAGTGATAGATTCAATAGCTGGAGCACCACTGTTATCCTTCCTAGATTGTTACTCTAGGTATCATCAAATATCACTCAGAGAAGAAGACCAAAGCAAAACATCATTCATAACACCTTTAGGATCTTATTGCTACATATCAATGCCCTTCAGCTTAAATAACGCAGGAGCAACATACCAAAGAGCATTCCAAACATCTTTGGGAGACCAGATTAGAAGAAACGCAAAAGCTTACATGGATAACATTGTGGTCAAAACAAATGAACTTGACAAATTAATAGAAGACTTACAAGGGATGTTCACAAACCTGAAGAAGTAGATATAGAAGCTCAATCCAAGCAAGTGTGTTTTCGGAGTACCCGTGGGACAACTACTCGGATTCCTAGTCAGCAACCGAGGAATAGAAGCAAGCACAAAACAAATCAAAGCCATCATGGACATGGAGCCACCAAAGAAGATAAAAGACGTTCAAAAGCTAATAGGTTGCATGGCAGCACTCAATAGAATATTACGCCTAGGAGAAAAAGACATTCCATTTTCAAATTATTGAAGAAGACAGGGAAATTTGAATGGATAGAAGAAGCAGAAGAAGCTTTCCAAAACCTCAAGCACTATCTAGCCTCATCACCTATACTGGTACCACCAACCAAGAAAGAAGACATGTTGCTTTATATCTCAGCCACAAAGAACGTGGTCAGCACAACAGTCGTAGTAGAAAGAGAAGAACCCGGTCACGTTTATAAGGTACAAAGACTAGTTTACTATGTCAGCGAAGTACTAACAGAATCAAAAGTTAGATATCCACACATCCAGAAGCTGCTCTATGCGATCCTCATATCATCAAGAAAGCTAAGGCATTATTTTCAAGAACACAAGATTACAGTGATAACAGAATTTCTACTGGCTAACATATTACAAAATCGAGACGTAACAGGAAGAATATCCAAGTGGGCCGTAGAGCTCAAGGCCCTACAAATCGAGTTCCAATCAAAGAAGGTTGTTGATGCTAATTAACTCTAATTTTTAACCATCAACTGAGCTAGGATAACACCTGAAAAAAGATAAAGAAAGGTAGTAGAGCTTTATCCTAATGATTTCCATGAGTTGTGTTATTCCTACTTGTTTTACAGGATATCTAATATTTCATCATAAAAGTATCTCAAGTAAGGAATCTGAGCACACCATTATGAAGAGCTCGTCGAGACGATCGAAACGGACATATCACTTGCTATATTTGGAGTCCCGATGAAAGAGTCCACATTGGATATGCTTTGAACCTTCTAGAAGACACCAGAATCATCACCAAGCAAGAATTTTTCTGGACTAACATAATAATTTCCACAACTTTGGTGAATTATGATTTTTCAGGGATTGGATCAGAAATAATCGAGGAAGAGTAAGGGTCAAGGAACCGAACCAAATCAAGTCGGATTCTCACAAGAATTGACGGGAAGGTTCTAGAGGACACTAGAGGACACTAGAGCAAAGGAGATGGCCACCTGGCACTGGGCCAGGCCAGTCGGCCTGCCATGTGGGGCCGATCAGCCCAGGTGGAGCACACCTGTTGGTCTCCTTCAGAGTTCGATCTCCAACCGACCTCCACGACACATCTTGACCATTGTTTCAAGTCAGTTTGATCCAAGGGCCACGGTTCATCCCACCGGGCTATATAAGTAAGGGCAGACCCCCTGGAGGCATCACATCATAATTAATCATTTTGTTCAAGGTAGTCCCTCAAAAGGATAACCTAGAGCATCCACCATCTAGGGCATAGCTAGAACATAAGAATAGGAATTAGAGGAGGCAAGCAGCGCTTGGGCTCCAGATCTAGTCATAAGGAGGCTTGGTAATGCCTTGTATCTCTCTTTGTATTCAACAGTATTAATCTATTTTGTTTCTAGTTCATTGTGTTTGTCCTCTAGTTCATCCTTGTGTTCATCTTTGTATTGCCTATGTTGGTTATATATCAAGTTTAGTTGGAGTAGTTTGGTGTTTCTGATATGGACGCATTTCAATCCAAGGGGTTGTTGCCAAAAAATAAGAACTAAGTCCTAAAACGGCCTTTAATCAACTAGCGGATTAGAAATAGCAGACTACACCTGTTCACACAGTTTCTTTGGGGCTAGGGGTTTAAATGGATGTTCAAAGAGATGATAAAGAAGCTAGAGTGATTAGGTTTTGACATGGAGGCAAGAAGCTAGAGTGATTAGGTTTTGACATGGAGGCATCACGATCTAGGGGGTTGTCACAAAAAAATTAGATGAGTCTTGAAACGGCCTTAAAATAGCTGACTCCATCTGTTCACTCAGTTCTATAGGAGCTAGGGGTTTAAATGGATATTCAAAGAGTTGATAAAGAAGCAAGAGTATTTAGTTTTTGACACGGAGGCATTTGATCTAGGGTGTTCTTGCCAAAAAATAAAAACTGAGTCCTGAGACGGCCTTTTAATCAACTAGCGAATTAGAAATAGCTGACTACACCTGTTCACTCAGTTTCTATGGGGCTAGGGGTTTAAATGGATGTTCAAAGAGATGATAAAAACGCTAGAGTTATTAATTTTTGACATGGAGGCATTTGGATCCAGGGGGTTGTCGCAAAAAAAATTATATATGAGTCTTGATACGGCCTAGAAATACTTGACTCCACGTGTTCACTTAGATCTATAGGAGCTAGGAGTTTACATGGATGTTCAAAGAGTTGATAAAGAAGCTAGAGTAGTTAGTTTTTGACATGGAGGCATTCCGATCCAAGGCGTTGTCGCCAAAAAATAAGAACTGAGTCCTGAAACGGCCTTTTAATCAAGTGGCAGATTTGAAATAGCTGACTACACATGTTCACTCGGTTTGTATGGGGCTAGGGGTTTAAAGGGATGTTCAAAGAAATTATAAGAAGCTAGAGTGATTAGTTTTTAACATTGAGGCATTTTGATCAGGGGGTTGCCACAAAAAATTATATGAGTCTTAAAAACGGCCTAGATATAGCTGAATCCACGTGTTCACTCAGTTCTATAGGAGCTAAGGATTTAAATGGATGTTCAAAGAGTTGATGAAGAAGCTAGAGTAGTTAGTTTCCAACACAGAGGCATTTTGATCCAGGGGTTGTCGCCAAAAAATAAGAACTGAGTCCTGAAACGGCCTTTTAATCAACTAGCAGATTAGAAATAGCTGACTCCACCTATTCACTTAGTTTCTATAGGGGCCAGGGCTTTAAATGGATGTTCAAAGATATGATAAAGAAGCTAGAGTAGTTAGTTTCTGACATGGAGGCATTTCGATCCAGGGGGTTGTTGCTAAAAAATAAGAACTGGGTCCTCAAATAGCCTTTAATCAACTAGCGGATTAGAAATAGCAGACTACACCTGTTCACATAGTTTCTTTGGGTCTAGGGGTTTTGGATGTTCAAAGAGATGATAAAGAAGCTAGAGTGATTAGGTTTTGACATGGAGGAAAGAAGCTAGAGTGATTAGGTTTTGACATGGAGGCATTTCGATCTAGGGGGTTGTGACAAAAAAATTAGATGAGTCTTGAAACGGCCTTAAAATAGCTGACTCCATCTGTTCACTCAGTTCTATAGGAGCTAGGGGTTCAAACGGATATTCAAAGAGTTGATAAATAGGCAAGAGTAGTTAGTTTCTAACACGGAGGCATTTTGATCTAGGGTGTTCTTGCCAAAAAATAAAAACTAAGTCCTGAGACGGCCTTTTAATCAACTAGCGGATTAGAAATAGCTAACTACACCTGTTCACTTAGTTTCTGTGGTGCTAGGGGTTTAAATAGATGTTCAAAGAGATGATAAAGAAGCTAGAGTTATTAGTTTTTGACATGGAGGCATTTGGATCCAGGGGGTTATCGCATAAAAATTATATATGAGTCTTGATACGGCCTGGAAGTACTTGACTCCACGTGTTCACTTTGCTCTATAGGAGCTAGGAGTTTAAATGGATGTTCAAAGAGTTGATAAAGAAGCTAGAGTAGTTAGTTTTTGACATGGAGGCATTCCGATCCAGGGCGTTGTCGCCAAAAAATAAGAACTGAGTCCTGAAAGGGCATTTTAATCAAGTGGCAGATTTGAAATAGCTGACTACACATGTTCACTCAGTTTCTATGGGGATAGGGGTTTAAATGGATGTTCAAAGAAATGATAAGAAGCTAGAGTGATTAGTTTTTGACATTGAGGCATTTCGATCAGGGGGTTGTCGCAAAAAATTATATGAGTCTTAAAACGACCTAGATATAGTTGAATCACGTGTTCACTCAGTTCTGTAGGAGCTAAGGATTTAAAAGGATGTTCAAAGAGTTGATGAAGAAGCTAGAGTAGTTAGTTTCTGACACAGAGGCATTTCGATCCAGGGGTTGTTGCCAAAAAATTAGAACTGAGTCCTGAAACGGCCTTTTAATTTACTAGCGGATTAGAAATAGCTGACTCCACCTATTCACTTAGTTTCTATAGGGGCCAGGGCTTTAAATGGATGTTCAAAGATATGATAAAGTAGCTAGAGTAGTTAGTTTCTGACATGGAGGCATTTCGATCCAGGGGGTTGTTGCCAAAAAATAAGAACTGGGTCCTCAAATAGCCTTTAATCAACTAGCGGATTAGAAATAGCAGACTACACCTATTCACATAGTTTCTTTGGGGCTAGGGGTTTTTGATGTTCAAAGAGATGATAAAGAAGCTAGAGTGATTAGGTTTTGACATGGAGGCAAGAAGCTAGAGTGATTAGGTTTTGACATGGAGGCATTTTGATCTAGGGGGTTGTCACAAAAAAAATAGATGAGTCTTGAAACGGCCATGAAATAGGTGACTTCATGTGTTCACTCAGTTTTATTGGAGCTAGGGGTTTAAATGGATGTTCAAAGAATTGATAAAGAAGCTAGAGGAACTAGTGGAGTCATTTTGATCCAGGGTGTTGTCACCAAAAAATAAGAACTGAGTCCTGAAACGGCCTTTTAATCAACTGGCGAATTAGAAATAGTTAACTACACCTATTCACTTAGTTTCTATGGTGCTAGGGGTTTAAATGGATGTTCAAAGAGATGATAAAGAAGCTAGAGTTATTAGTTTTTGACATGGAGGCATTTCGATCCAGGGGGTTGTCGTAAAAAAATTATATATGAGTGTTGATACGGCCTAGAAATACTTGACTCCATGTGTTCACTTAGTTCTATAGGAGCTAGGTGTTGGGAATATGCCCTAGAGCCAATCATGTAGATGATGATATTCCGATTGTATCCATGATTAATAAAGTATTCATTGAATATCTATTATAGACAACTTGTATTGATTGGCAATTATGTGAATTGTTTGTGGAACTCAATTACTTGAATGGTTATTCTAAAGTTGTCCCTGGTCGGTGTTCTTGTGAGAACACACTTGAATATTAGACCAGCACATGTATTAGTTGATGGCTATGTTTCACAAGTCATGGACATGGAGATGTCAAACTAATAATGTGGGCACATGTGAGACATGTAGGCTGGACTAACCTGACATGAGAAAGTCTCTATTCACGTCATGTATGTTATGTCCTTAGACCTAAGATTATGGTACGTACTGAAGATGTGAAACAGCCTATTTAGGGACTATCAAACGCTGCTTCGTAACTGGGTAGTTATAAAGGTGGTCTTCGGGTGGTCGGGAAGCATGGTATGAGACATAGACAATTAAGATGGAATTTTCCCTCTCTATGCGAGAGAGATATCACTGGATTACTCAAGTGATTGGATCAACAAATGCATGGCCGTGCTTGGATTAATTGTTAACCCATGAGTTGAACCATATATCGAGTGGCAAAGGGAATAACTTGTATGTGGTCGTAGTGGTTCGTCTGATATGATCTTTGCATGCACATAGGAGTTGTCACGCCTTGCTAGAGGCCGCTGTCAACTATTGGATGAGTAGGAGTACTCGGCCCATGTCAATGTGTGTGTGAACCCTTAGGGTCGCACGCTTAAGGCGCTAGAAGCCTAATTTGGGTTGGGCCCGAATTAGACAAGGCTTAGGGTTACTAATGGGCCTCCAACTCGTGAGCTCATTGGGGACGCCTATATAAGCAAGCTGTAGGGGCACGGTTAGGAGGTTGACACGCCTTTGGTAGCCGCCGTCGCCCTCCCCACGCTCGCGCCTTCTGCTCCTCGCGGACCTAGCAGTCCGGAGGCGCATCGCTTCTTCCCCGCACGTGTGGGATTCCTCGGAGGTGCTGCATCTAGAGCACTGGGACGAACCAGGAGAGGGGATTGAGGTGACGGATGACCATGCATCTGTACTGCCTGCTACAACGCGTACGACTACTTCGAGTCATCTTCCGCTGCACCTGCGTGTCTAGTGGTAATCCCGTAACCTGTAACTAGCAGTAGATCCTGTTTATGAAGTCGAAAAGTTTTATTTTCTGGCTAGCGTACCAACCTCATAACCCTACAGTGGTATCAGAGCCATTATTACCTCGTTATAGGTTCGGTGTTGTGCATATGGTGATATGTGTGGTTGTAGATGAGTCTCTAACCTTGGTTCGTCATCTTGCCGTGTTGGTCTTGAAACGATCTACTCGTACCGGTTGGAATTCCGCCATCCGTGTTAAGAGATTCATGTAAATCTAGTCATGGTGAGTTAGAAATCAATCAGATTGATCGAATTGAACCCTAGGTCAAGTGCCAAGCGCATATGATGCACGACGGTGGTAGATGGAATTTACTGCAGGGCGCCGATTTGCCGAGAAAAGTGTTGTTCAGTAAAACAGCCGTAATTAAACCGTAACTTGGATTGAGACAAACTCTAAATGAAAATCATAGAGAACGAAATTTTACATCTGGTTCTCTGCAGCTTCGCTACATTCGGCGAAATTAGAATTGCTAAATAAGGCTTGGAAAATAGAGTTTTCTGCGTTGCAAGATTAGACGTCGGATTCGGATAACTCTGTTTGCAGGTATTGATGACTGGTATAGCCCTTATGTGTATGTGATGTATGTATGTATTTAATTCATGGCTTGCATGTCATGAGGACAATATGGGAAGGAGCCACATACATATTGTCAAAAAATTAATGTAACGGCCTGTGTGCCAATCTGTGATGATCTATCTGCGACTATGTAATTTCATTTTACTTGCGCTAGTAGTAGCTAGTCTTGGCGAAATCATCATTGAAGGATGGCGTACTCGAATCATGGAGATGGAGATCACCATGATGCACAGATTGAAGGAGATAGAGATCCCCAAAGGAATAATGGGCTATACCAAGTCATGTCTGTGTTATGCCGTTCTTACTATGTTCTACTTTCACATGCTATTATGTTTTTATCTAATTGCATGCGGTAGTGAAGTAGAACAATCCTTCAGCAATGTTTAAGTTAAATGCTTTCCCAAACCTTGCACTGTCATAAGTCTTGTACAATCAGTGGTGGGTCTATGAAATTAGGGTGCCACTGGTTTTCCTCGACTAGGCAGGTTCGTATCGGATACTTACTACAAGAAGGTTTGGTTACTTAAATAAGGTCATCCTAATGGTTAGGGACCTTGGAGCATGGGTAGGTTGAGCGTAGCATAGAGATGCTTCCCAACAACAAGAGTCATATGTGATATGATTAGCAAAGTGTTGCTTACCGATCTACCATGTCTTCTAGCGGTGATGCTAAAGCTCACTAGTTGACTTGTTAGTTGTGGGTCTTGAATCACTAAGTATCAATTGAGGGATATTGATTTTAGTGGGAGTAGATTTTATTTTGATATAATTTACTCTTTCATGGATACATTGTCTTAGTATTTTGCGTTACTTTTGTTGTAGATGGCCGCTCGCAATCAACCATTTTCTTTGCGTACAATTCTTGAGAAAGATAAGTTGAATGGAACAAACTATGCGGATTGGATCCGCAACCAGAGAATTTTTCTCAGGGCTGAGAAAAAGGAAGAAATTTTAGACACCCCATTACTAGATGAGCCTGATGAAAATGCAACTGCTGCTGAGAAAAATGCTTACAAGAAAGCATGTGGTGCGGATCTTGAAGTGAGTTGCCTCATGCTTGCTTGTATGGAACCTGATCTGCAGATGCAGTTTGACAACAATCATTCAGCGAACGATATGATTGTGGCACTTGAAGATACGTTCCAAACTCAAGCGCTGAATGAAAGGTTCAATGTCTCTAAGGCACTTGCAGAAACCAAGCTAGCAGAGGGCGCAGCTGTTGGTCCACATGTAATCAAGATGGTTGGTTACACTCAGAGGTTGGAGAAGCTAGGCTTCCCAATTGGCCAAGAGTTGGCTACTAATTTCATTCTTGCATCGCTTCTGGCCAGCTATGGAAACTTCATCTCGAACTACCATATGCATGGAGTGGAGAGGGGCTTGAATGAACTATGTGGTATGCTAAAAATAGCAGAGGCCGACATCAAGAAAGGTGTCGGCAGTAGCCAAGTATTGGCGATCCAGAACCGACGTCGTTTTAAGAGGAAGGGCAATTCTTGGAGGAAGAAGGAGGGCAAGGCTAAAGATGAGATCTCTAAGCCAAACCCATCTGCTGCCAAGGCTGGACTATCTGCAAATTCAGATTGCTTTTATTGTAAGGGAAAAGGTCAATGGAAAAGGAACTGCAAGGAGTACTTGGCGTCCTTAGAGAAGGATGGCGGCGGTAAAGGTACTGCTACTGCTTGTACTTTTGTTGTTCATGTTACAGACATTTTTCTCGCTAACTCTTATATCAATTCTTGGGTATTTGATACCAGATCGGTTGCTCATATTTGCAATACGATGCAGGGAATGATAAGAAGTAGAAGCGTGGAGAAAGGAGAAGTAGATTTCCACGTGGGCAATAATGCAAGAGTTGCTGCATTGAACGTCGGTACGATGCACCTTCCCTTGCCGTCAAGATTTATTTTGGAATTGAATAATTGTTATTTTGTTCCTAGTTTAAGTCGAAACATTGTGTCACCTTCATGCTTGATGAAGGATGGTTATTCATTTGCGAGTAAAGACAACGGTTGTGCGATCTCAAAGAATGATGTGTTTGTGGCTTTTGCATCCATTGTGAATGGGTTATTTATTTTAAATCTTGATGATGCACCTGTCTATAATGTTAGTGCTAAACGGCCTCGGCTTAATGAATTAAGTCCTACCTATATGTGGCATTGTCATTTGGGTCATATAAGTGAGAATCTCATGAAGAGGCTCCATGATGATGGTCTTCTAACTTTGTTTGATTTTAAATCATACGAGACATATGAGGCTTGCTTGCTAGGCAATATGACCAAGGCGCCATTCAAAGGATTTTCTGAGAGGGCATCTGACTTGTTGGAACTTGTACATACTGATATGTGGACCAATGAGCACGACAGCTAGAGGCGAATTTCAATACTTCATAACTTTTACTGATGACTTTAGTAGATATGGATATGTCTACCTAATGAAGCATAAGTTTGAAACATTTGAAAAGTTCAAAGGATTTCAGAATGAAGTAGAGACGTGGCAAGAAGATCAAGGCCTTGCGATCTGATCGGGGAGGCGGATATCTAAGTCATGAGTTTAGCAATCATCTTAAGAGTTGTGGAATTGTTCCACAGCTTACGCCACCCGAAACGCCTCAGAGAAACGACGTGTCTGAGCGATGTAATCGGACCTTGTTGAACATGGTTCGGTCTATGGTGAGCCTGTCGGACCTACCTTTATCATTTTGGGGATACGCTCTAGAAACAGCCGCTTTCACATTGAATAGGGTACCATCTAAGTCCGTAGTTAAGACATCATATGAGATGTGGACTGCTAAGAGTCCCAGTTTGTCTTTTCTGAAAATTTGGGGTTGTGAAGTTTATGTTAAATGACTTATATCAGATAAACTAACACCCAAATCGAACAAATGCTTTTTCGTGGGATATCCGAAGGAAACTTTAGGTATTATGTCTATAACCGGTCAGAGGGCAAAGTGTTTGTTACTCGAAACGGTGTTTTCTTAGAGAAAGAGTTTCTCAAAAGAGAAAAGAATGGACAAAAGGTGTATCTTAAAGAAGTTCAAGATGAGCCAGTAGGGACTGACTCTACGAGTGATGCTAATGTAGCAAAGCAAGTTGCCACCACAACCACGAAGATCAGCGCGAATTCACGCATTGCGTGGGGATTTGTTATTGTTAGACTATGACGAACCTGCGGATTATGCGGAAGCTATGATGGATCCAGATTCTGAGAAATGGCAAAGTGCCATAAGATCTGAGATAGATTCCATGGGAGACAATCAAGTTTGGAACTTGGTTGACCCGCCTGATGGGGTTAGACCCATAGAGAGCAAATGGATCTTTAAGAAGAAGAAGGATATGGACGGAAATGTTCACATCTATAAAGCTCGACTTGTCGCAAAAGGTTTTTGGCAAGTTCAAGGAATTGACTACGACGAGACGTTCTCACCGGTAGCGATGCTTGAATCTATTCGGATCATTCTAACAATTGCTGCATATTTCGATTATGAGATATGGTAGATGGATGTTAAAACAACCTTTTTAAATGGGTATTTAGAAGAGGACATGTATATGATACAACCCGAAGGTTTTGTTGATGCTAATAATGCTGGAAAGATATGCAAGCTTAAAAAATCTATTTATGGGTTAAAGCAAGCATCTCGGAGTTGGAATATTCATTTTGATGAGGTAGTCAAAGGGTTTGGCTTCCGTTAGAATGAAGAAGAACCTTGTGTTTACCAGAAGGTAAGTGCGAGCGCTATTGTGTTTCTGATCTTGTATGTGGATGACATACTATTGATTGGGAATGATATTCCTATGTTGTAATCTGTAAAGACTTCACTGAATAATAGTTTTTCTATGAAGGATTTAGGAGAAGCAGCATACATCTTGGGAATTAAGATCTATAGAGATAGGTCGAGAAGGCTAATAGGATTAAGCCAAGACACGTACATTGACAAGGTGTTGAAATGGTTCAACATGGAACAGTCCAAGAAAGGGTTCTTGCCTATGTCACATGGTATGCTCTTTAGTGACAAGCAGTGTCCTTCATCAGATGAAGAGCGTAACCGCATGAGTAAAGTTCCATATGCTTCGGTCGTTGGTTCCATCATGTATGACATGATATGTACTCGCCCAGATGTCTCAAATGCTCTAAGTGCTGCAAGGAGGTACCAAGCTAATCCGGGTGAACCTCACTGGACGCTTGTTAAGAACATCCTAAAGTACTTACGAAGGACTAAGGATGTGTTCCTAATCTATGGAGGTGAGGAGGAGCTTGTTGTAAATAGTTACACCGATGCTAGCTTCCAAACCGACGGGGATGACTCACTATCTCAATCAGGTTTTGTGTTCACAAAAATGGTGGTGCAGTTAGCTAGAAAAGTTCCAAGCAGGAGACGGTGTCTGATTTTACAGCAAAAGCCGAGTACATTGCAGCTTCTGGCGCTGCAAAGGAAGGTGTTTGGTTGAGGAGGTTCCTCATTGAGCTTGGTGTGCTTTCGAATGCGTCGGACCCATTGAATTTACATTGTGATAACAATGGGGCGATTGCACAGGCTAAGCAGCCTAGGGATCACCAGAAGAACAAACATGTACTCCAAAAGTTTTATCTCATTTGAGAGTTTGTGAACGAGAAGAGATCAAATTGTGCAAAATACATACGGATTTAAATGTAGCAGATCCTTTGACAAAGGCTCTTCTACAGCCTAAGCATGAGGCACACATGAGGTCTATGTGGATTAGACATCTAAGAGATTAACTCTAGTGCAAGTGGGAGACTGTTGGGAATATGCCTTAGAGCCAATCATGTAGATGATGATATTCCGATTGTATCCATGATTAATAAAGTGTTCATTGAATATCCGTTATAGACAACTTGTATTGATTAGCAATTATGTGAATTGTTTGTGGAACTCAATTACTTGAATGGTTATTGTAAAATTATCCCTAGTCGGCGTTCTTGTGAGAATACACTTGAATATTAGACCAGCACATGTATTAGTTGATGGCTATGTTTCACAAGTCATGGACATGGAGATGTCAAACTAATAATGTGGGCACATGTGAGACATGTAGGCTGAACTGACCCGACATGAGAAAGTCTCTATTCACGTCATGTACATTTTGTCCTTAGACCTAAAATTATGGTATGTACTCAAGATGTGAAACAGCCTACTTAGGGACTATCAAACACTGTTCCGTAACTGGGTAGTTATAAAGGTGGTCTTCGGGTGGTTGGAAAGCATGCTATGAGACATAGACAATCAAGATGGAATTTGCCCCTCTCTATGCGAGAGAGATATCACTAGATCACTCAAGTGATTGGATCAACAAATGCATGGCCGTGCTTGGGTTAAGTGTTAACCCACGAGTTGAACCATATATCAAGTGGCAAAGGGAATAACTTGTATGTGGTCGTAGTGGTTCGTCTGATATGATCTTTGCGTGCACATAGGAGTTATCACACCTTGCTAGAGGCCGCTGTCAACTATTAGGTGAGTAGGAGTACTTGGCGCATGTCAATGTGTGCGTGAACCCTTAGGGTCGCACGCTTAAGGGGCTGGAAGCCTAATTCGGGTTGGACCCGAATTAGACAAGGCTTAGGGTTACTAATGGGCCTCCAACTCGTGAGCTCATTGGGGACGCCTATATAAGCAAGCTGTAGGGGCACGGTCAGGAGGTTGACACGCCTTTGGCAGCCACCGTCGCCCTCCCCACGCTCACGCCTTCTGCTCCTCGTGGACCTAGTAGTCCGGAGGCGCATCTCTTCTTCCCCGCACGTGTGGGATTCCTCGGAGGTGCTGCATCTGGAGCACTGGGATGAACCAGGAGAGGAGATTGAGGTGACGGACAACCACGCAACTGCACTGCCTGCTGTGACACGTATGACTACATTGAGTCATCTTCCGCTGCACTGCACGTCTAGTGGTAATCCCGTAACCTGTAACTAGTAGTAGATCCTGGTTTATGAGGACGAAAATTTTTGTTTTATGGCTAGCGTAGCACCCTCATAACCCTACACTAGGGGTTTAAATGGATGTTCAAAGAGTTGATAAAGAAGCTAGAGTAGTTAGTTTCTGAAATAGAGGCATTTTGATCCAGGCGTTTCTCACCTAGAAATAAGAACTGAGCCCTAAAATGGACTTTTAATCAACTAGCGGATTAGAAATAGCTGACTCCACCTATTCACTTAGTTTCTATAGAGGCCGAGGGACTAAATCTATGTTCAAAGAGATGATAAAGAAGCTAGAATAGTTAATTTTTGACATGGAGGCATTTCGATCCAAGGGGTTGTCGCAAAAAAATTATATATGGGTCTCGATACGGCCTAGAAATACTTGATCCATGTGTTCACTCAGTTCTATAGGAGCTAGGGGTTTAAATGGATGTTCAAAGAGTTGATAAAGAAGCTAGAGTAGATAGTTTCTGACATGGAGGTATTTCGATCCTATTGATGTAAAGTTCTATCTTGCAAACACACCGGGCGAATACCCAAATTCGATATCCGAAGCGTGCCAGTCGATTTGACCGGTTAATCGACAAGGATGATAACTTGAACAAAAACTGAACGAGACGACAGCGATGCGCTCGGACGTCAAAGCTTGGATTGCTCGGGAACACAAAACTCGCGAGGTCATCGGAGATCGAGTTGATGCAGCCCGTCGATTCTCTAACGAACTCGTTGAAAAAGAGAAAATACTTGACGAAGTCATCGAAAAGTAAAGTGTTGGTAGAAGTAAATTGCGATAAAAAGTAGATTTGTTTATTGATGCTTCGATCCTCATTACAATGCCCTTCGGCACATATTTATACTCTACTATTTGAAGAATCCTAACCGAATACAAAAAGCTTAAATATAGAAAAATAAACTTATTCCTTATACGAACTCTATCTCTAAAGGAAAGGAATAAAACTCGTATAGGAACTGGTCTCAGACTACACTACAAAAATCATAAGCTCACATGATGCCGATCCTCTATCCGTTTCTGTCATGATGAAGTTATCTTTCCATCGGCATACTCTCTGGTATCGGCAACAATCTTCTAGTCTCCGGCCTGTCTCATAGGCAACAGCTCTTTAGCTTCATCGCTAGCAATCCTCTAGCTCCCTGCCAGTGTCATCGGTAACAACTCTTCAGCCTTATCGGTAACAACTCAGACCAATCCACCCTTCATCGGCAACCACTCATCGGCAACATCAAAAGCAATGCTGAAGACAAAATAATAACCAATCCCTTGCCGATTAGCTCAATTTCTGATTCTTACTGACACGTGCCAAAAAACGGTGTCAACACATGCCCCCAATTTTGGAGTATAAAATACTTTATGCACCGAAATTTCCTCCAAGTCATGATTACCCACCGCCGAGCCACCTGAACGTCCCCTCGAACATTGCACGCGCCGTAGTAAAAACCCTGTATCAATGGGCCCATAAAACACTTCCTCCGCCTCGGCCCATCCTTCATTCTCGATTCAACCCTAGCATTTTCTCTCTCCAGCGGTGACATCAGCAAGCAGTCTTCCGACGAACTCGACTGGTGACATTCTCAGCAGCAGTCTTCAATCTCCATTAGCATTCCTCGCTCTTCTCGGCTTCATCCGCGGTCATGGCTGCCAACTTTGACGTCCCCAAGGTTAATTTTCTTCTTCATTCATCTTTTGATATTTCTTCTCTCACAGCATCAAGTAGTCGCATCGGCAATTGCCCCAAGTGCGCAGACATCTCAACCATCCATTGCCGATGCCCCCCAGCCATCCAGTGCCGATATTTTACAGCACAAGCTTAAGGCTTCATCGGAGGACGAGTCTCAATCAAAATGGGCGAGGCTTACACTAGCTCTAGTTGCATCATCGGCATCCTCGTCTTGCCAGACATCGCCCGATGCTCCTGCGCAGGCTTCCCCATCGACAACTATTCTTCAATCGGCAATTGTACCTGTACAAGAATTTTCATCGGCACTGACGCTGCAGCAGCAACCAACCGATGTACCAATGCAGGAAACGCCATCGGCAATCATATCTCGGTTGCTTCCTCTAGCCAAAGGCGAGAAATTGCCTTGAAGCAAGTAAGTTAACTTCCTTAGTTAATTTTCGACACTCATATCCTTTAGCTAACAACTCTTCCCTTTCAGGAGCAAGATTCCCCTGATAGCCTATTCTCTTTCTCTATTATTGGAGATATTCCTGATAATGAAGAGAACGAAGAAAGCTCTGCCCCAACCTTTGAAGCCTTATCATCCGAAATCAAATCTAGGCTGGAGACACTGCTATCCCTGCTGCAACAGGAAACTTCTCAGTTAATCCAGGATTCCGACTCTACCAGGGCAACTTTCAAGGCAATCCGAGGCTAGATTCTTGCCGATGTTGAAGAAACACTCTTCCAAGCCGCACATCTAGAGAGTCGGCAACTTCAGTATCAAAAAGATGCTCAACGCATTACCGACAGAGCTACCTAGGCATGACTCCAGGAGGAGATGATGAAGTATAAATAATCTGCCGATGAGAAACACAAAGACATCGGCAAATTGGAAGCCTCCTGTATGGAGCTGGAAGAGAAGATTTCCCAACTATCGGCAAAAAGAGAAGCTTTATTAGCGAAGCTAAAAAAGGTTGAAGAAGCCCTGGATACAGTCACTCAAGAGAAAGCCAAAATGCCTGACGCTATCAAGATTCTTCAGTAGGAAAGGGACAACCAAGCCCTCAAGACACTGGCTCTTAAGAAGAAAATCAATCCAGTAGAAGGCAATGCCGATGAAGATGTAAGGACAATAGAGGAAGCCAACCAGATTCGCCTGCGTGCGATATCGGCTATTCACTCACTGCTGAACTTGTAAACTTCTTTTCCATTGGCAAAGTAGTGCATCGGCAACTTGTAAAACTTCATATTAACGTAGCGCCGATACGTTCTTATTGAACAAGTATTATATCTGTTTCGTCACGCATCCATCCAAATACTAGGATAATATTTCTTCAAATATTTATCATTCAACGCTCTTGGAAATATTTCTCCTTCAAGAGTTTCTAGGATATAAGCATTACCAGGAACGGACCGATTTACTCGATAAGGACCTTCCCAATTAGGAGACCACTTGCCGAACTTTGCGCTCTTAGTCCCAATCGGTAAAATCAGTTTCCAGACTAGATCGCCATTAACAAATTCTTTCACCTTTACCTTCTTGTCATACCACCTAGCAACTCTTTTCTTATTCTCTTCAATACTGAGTAAAGCCTTTAGCCGATGACCCGCCAAATCTTCCAACTCATCTTTCATGAGTGTATTGTAATCATCAGCTGACAGTTGATCTTGATGAAATATCCGCCTCGAACCGGTCTTTATTTCCCAAGGCAAAACCGCGTCATGTCCATATACCAACTGATAAGGCGTCACCTTAGTAGCACCATGATAGGCCATTCGATACGACCATAAGGCCTCGTTCAAAACCATGAGCCACCTCCTGGGATTTTCCTTAATCTTGCACTTAATGAGTTTAATAATCCCTTTATTAGATGCTTCGGCCTGACCATTAGCTTGAGCATAATAAGGAGAAGAGCTTAAAACCTTAATTCCCATCTCATCAGCAAATCCATCAAACTCTCCTAAAGTGAACATGGTTCCTTGATCGGTGTAATGGTCTGAGGAATACTGAACTGATACACAATATGCTCCTTCACAAAATCAATCATGTTGGCCGACGTCACATTTTTCAAAGGAACTGCCTCAACCCATTTTGTAAAGTAATCGGTGGCAACGAGGATGAATTTATGCCCTTTGCTTGATGGTGGATAAACTTGACCGATGATATCAATAGCCCATCCTCAAAACGACCACGGCTTAATTATGGGATTCATTGCCGACGCGGGTGCCCTTTGGACGTTGCTGAGCTTCTGACACTCTTGACACCCTTTAAAATACTTGAAACAATCTTTGAGTATTGTTGGCCAGTAAAATCCGTTTCGCCTGATCATCCAGTTCATCTTGAAAGCCGACTGATGTGCCCCGCATACTCCTTCATGAATTTCACCCATTAAACTCTTTGATTCTTCTTCACCAAGACACTTGAGCAAAACTCCATCCATTGTTCGATAATATAACTCATTATCTTGGAGCACGTACTTAGTAGCCTGAAACCTTATACGCCTTTCGACCTTCTTAGATGGATCCTTCAAGTAATCGGCAATCTCCTTCCTCCAATCATCAGCGTCAGTTGCCGATGTCAGCACTTCCTGGACCGACTGGTACCCCGAAGCATGCTGTGCTAGCTGATTAGCCTCTTCATTATGCAATCTGGAGATATGTTCAAGGCGGAGGCCCTTAAACTCCATCAATAACCGTCGACATCTTTCATAATACGAGATTAAAACTTCACTTCGACATTCATATGTCCCAGCTAATTGATTAATAACTAGCATTGAATCACCAAAGATTTCAACAGCATCGGCACGGACTTCCCTGAGTAACTCCAATCCTTTCAACACAGCCTGATATTCAGCTTGATTGTTTATCGATGTGGTAGCAATCGGCAATGAGAATTCGTATTTCTTTCTTTGAGGTGATATCAACACAATGCCAATGCCTGCTCCTTCTCCACATGTAGAACCATCAAAGAAAAGTGTCCATGGAGCAATCTCTAAGGAATTTATCATGCCGCAATGCTGAGTAATAAAATCGGCCATCACTTGCCCTTTGACTGCTTTAGCTGATTCATAGCGCAGATCAAATTCCGATAATGCTAGAATCCACTTGCCGATTCTTCCACTTAGAATTGGCATTGACAGCATATATTTGACCACATCATCTTTGCATATAACAGTGCATTTGGCCGTTAACAGATAATGCCTTAATTTAACACAGGAGAAATATAAGCATAAGCATAACTTTTCAATGGCCGAATACCTGGTCTCAGCATCTACCAACCTTCTGCTCAGGTAATAGATTACACGTTCTTTCCCTTCAAACTCTTGGATTAGAGCTGACCCAATGACTTCATCATCACCCGACAAATACAACCTAAAGGGCTCTCCGTGTTGAGGTGGAACTAGCACTAGAGGATTCACCAAATACTTCTTAATTTATTCTAAAGCCAACTGCTGTTCTTCTCCCCACACGAATTCCTGATCGGCCTTCAGCTTCAACAATGGACTGAAAGCTTTGATTCTTCCTGATAAATTAGATGTGAATCTTCGAATAAATTTAATCTTGCCGATCAGAGACTATAGTTCGGTCTTATCGGTAGGAGCAATCACTTTATTGATGGCATCAATGGACTTTCTGCTAATTTCAATACCCCTCTGATGCACCATGAAGCTTAAGAATTGTCCTGCCGATACACCAAATGCACACTTGTTGGGATTCATTTTCAACCCATGTTTACTTGTGCATTTCAATATCTTCTGCAAGTCAACCAGATGATTTCCGAAGTCTCCACACTTAACCACCACATCATCTATATAAATTTCAACCAATGTGCCGATGTACTCATGAAAAATGTAATTCATAGCTCTCTGATAAGTATCACCGGCATTCTTCAAACCAAAAGTCATGACTATCCATTCAAATAACCCCACATGACCTGGACATCTGAAGGCGGTCTTGGAGATATCTTCTTCGGCCATAAAGATCTGATTATATCCGGCGTTCCCATCCATGAAGCTAATAATCCGATGTCCAGCAGCAGCATCAATTAATAAATCGGCAACGGGCATCGGGTAGCCATCCATCGGTGTAGCTTTGTTAAGATTCCTGAAATCAATACAGACACAAAGTTTCCCATTCTTCTTCTAGACAGGAACCACATTAGAAATTCATTCAGCATATCGGCATTGTCGGATGAACTTTTCTTCAATCAACCTTGTTATTTCGGCCTTAATATCAGGCAGCACTTTAGGATTGCATCGGCGTGCTGGCTGCTGATGTGGCCGAAATCCTTGTTTGATAGGTAGCCGATGTTCGACAATTGATCGATCTAACCTGGGCATCTCTGTGTAATCCCAAGCAAAACAATCCTTATATTCTTTCAATAAAGCAATCAATTGTTTTCTGCTATGGAGACCTAACTTAGCACTAAGAAAAGTTGGCCTCGGCCTACCGCCATCACCAATGTCTACTTCTACTAAGTCATCAGCTGATGTAAATCCATGGCCCAATTTTCCATCATCGGCAAACCTGTCCATTATAACTCATCCTTAGAGCCGACTTCTTGGATCGGTGGCAGCTCATAATCGGCAATCCTGAGAAACTCTGATTCCCATGCTTCTCCTGATATACACTTGGACCGCTCATAAGTTTCTGACTCTGCCGATGCAATTATATAAGATGAATCACCAGGGACTACTTCAATCTTATCTTCCACCCACTGTACGAGGCACTGGTGCATTGTAGAAGGAACATAGCAATTGGCATGAATCCAATCCCTTCCTAATAGAAGATTATAAGCACCTTTACCGCCGATGACAAAGAACGTGGTCGGCAATGTTTTGCTGCCGATAGTTAAATCAGTGCAAAGCGCTCCCTTAACTGGTGATATATTACCTTCAAAGTCTTTAAGCTTCATATCAGTCTTGGCCAGATCTTGATCTCCTTTCCCAAGCCTTCGAAACATGACATATGGCATGGTATTAATTGCAGCTCCCCCATCTATGAGTATCTTGGATACTGGCTGCCCATCAATTCTGCCTTTGAGAAATAAAGCTTTGAGATGCTGTCTCTCATCATCGGTAGGCTTCTCAAAAACAGCCATCATTGGATCCAAGGTCAACTGAGCTATTTGTTCGGAAGGAACAACTTCCTCTTCATCAACGGTAAGTGCTAGGAATTCCATCGGCAACATGAAAACCATGTTGATATCTGCCGATGGGCCTTCATCTTTGCGCTTTGGTTGCCACACTTGAGACTTCACCCCACGGGAGTTTTCTTCTCTACGCTCGCGTTGCATCTTCCTCTTCTGAGTTTTTGTCAGACCTTCAGGGCACCATTGAGGAAGCTTTGTCTTCCAGACAGGCTGATAACGTTTTGTATTCAAATCTGGGAAGTTTATGTTGGGATCTCTGCAGAGTATTGCTTCATCGGGAACTCTTGCATTGGTCATCACCTCGAGTTATTCCTGATCCATCGAAAAGCAGTTGTCATGCCTACCCAGCCTGTCATGTACACTCGTTCTGCCCCCCAGCCGATCATGCACTGATGCTCTTCCTCTGATCAGCTCATTGACGCACCATCTCCGATCACCATAATACGGTCTTCTTTTTTTTCGATCGGCTCGATCGTAACCATTGCACTCAGGGCAGCTATCAACAGTAGGCAATTTAATGCCTTCTTCCCAGCAATAAATGAAGAGCAGGCATCTCCAATGATCTTCATGCCGATGCCATTGTTCTCGACGCAACTCTTCCTGTCGCTGCCGATAGCGATCACCAAAAACTCTATAGGGAGCAGGTCTAGGAGGTCTTCTGGAACTGCTGCTTTCTTCAACTACTCTTTTTCCTCTTAAGTCATCGGTGGTTACTTGATTTCTGGGATCCACCGATGCGTTCCTCTTACCATTTGCCGATGTTAATACTCTGGTCTTGCTCACGGCGTCCACCATGTTTGCTGGGAAAGGGTGTTGATCAATCTTCATTGGCCTTTGAGCTTTAGAGTTATCAAACTTAATTCTCCTGGACTCAATAGCCAATTGCAATTGATGCCTGAATACTTTACAATCATTGGTACTGTGTGAAGTTGCATTATGAAATTTGCAGTACCTCATTTTCTTCAGCTCTTCTGCCGATGGGATCACATGATTAGGTGATAGCTTGATTTGGCCCTCTTGAAGCAGCAGATCAAATATTCTATCGGCCTTCGTGATGTCAAATGTGAACTTCTCTGGCTCCTTTTGACCAAAAGGACAAGATATTGGCTTCTTACCTTTCACCCACTCAGCCAGGCCGATAGTTGGTTCTTCATCTGAGTCTGATTCCTCTGCTTCTTCTACAAAGGACACCTTTTTACTCCAAGTCTTTCTAGGTTCTGGAGCTCGAGCACCTTGGTTAGAAATCCTCTCCACAATATGGCTTAAACTTTCAAACTCCTGAGAATCGTATTTGTCTCTGAGGTATGGCAACAGACCCTGAAAAGCTAAACCAGCCAACTGGCGATCATCAAGCACCAAGCTGTAGCATCTGTTTTTCATATCTCGTACCCTTTGCACAAAGCTCTCCACCGATTCATCACTTCGTTGTCTCAATTTCACTAAATCGGTAAGCTTCTTCTCATGGACACCAGCAAAGAAGTACTTGTGGAACTGTCTCTCCAAATCCGCCCAAGTATGAATAGAATTCGGTGGCAATGAGATAAACCATGTGAATGCCGATCCAGACAATGAAGATGAGAATAATCGAACTCTCAATTCATCCCTGTTAGTTGCTTCTTCGTACTGGATGATGAAACGATTGATATGCTCCATTATTGATGTATCATCCTGTCTAGACAACTTAGTAAAATCTGGTACCATGTACTGATTTGGAAAAGGAATTGAGCCATATGCTGGAGGGTACGGAGTCTGATAAGAGTAAGTATTAATCTTGGGCTGAATCCCAAATTGCTCTTTCATCACTTTCGCAATCTTATCGGTCCAAAACGCATCTTGATCTTGCTGATGCACTGGCTAAATCTCTACTGGAGGTGCTGGCTGATATGTTTCTACGTATCCTTGTGGTACTCGGTTTGGAGGAATCGGCATATTCACAGCACCAGTCTGCGGAGCAAAGCTCATCGGCTGTCTTGCCGATGTTTGATCCTGGAAAGCTGCCTGTGGACAATACTGCTGAGTCCCCATCACCTGGTAGCTTGGCTGAATAGCATGTTGCTGAGCTAGCGCTTGCCCTGACCAATTATGATTATAACTCATCGGCACCTGACTTGCCGATGGCTGATAGCTCGCTGACAATTGATGCTCTTGTATGATTGGATGATAACCAGCATAATTGCCTTGATTTGCAGGTAACTCAGATTGAGATACAAACGGCACTATGGGTTGTCCTGCAGTAGAAACTTTCTGTTGCATTGGCGGGGAACTTGCCAATGGATTCGCATAATATGTCTGCTGCGGAGGCGCGTGGAATCCCGTTGACAATGGCTGTATAGTAGGAGGTGTAGTAGAATAATGTGATACCTGGGTCATCGGTCGGACCAAAGTAGCCGATACCATAGGACTCTTTCCTGCTGCATCATGCACCTGAGGCAATCCAGAATTGGCGGTAGATGGTCCTAGAGGCATCCCATATCCCCACCAATTAGCAGCAACCTGGCTGTGTTGACCTGAAGGACCTGACATTGCCGATGTCAATAGATCTGTACCCAATTGAGTGATCTGCCTTTCCTGAGACATTAGATCTAATCTTATAGGCGTGGCTTCAATGTTAGGTGATCCTGATAAAGCTGGATGAGTAGGAGCTTCCATACTCTCAACGGCTGGAATTGCCGATGGAGTACTGACAGATGCCGATCCCGGCTGATGATATGCCGGCCCAACATAACCTGGTGCTTGTCCTTCTCTTAATGTTTGCACAACAGCATTGTAAATAGTATTGGATAACACGGTGGAGTGGTTGATCAAAGCATGATTCAATGCAGAATTAACCATCTCCTGTAATTTACCAGGGTTGGAGTCAAAAGTTACCTGCCGAGGCAATGGCAGATCTTGCTTCTGGATTACTTCTCTGCCCCTATTCTTGCTGAAAGACTTCAAGCAGAGCTGCCTATAATCCTCCATAGCTTTTTCCATGGCTAGCTTCTGATCTTCCTTGAGATCTGACTCTGATATCTCGATGATGTTCTCTGGATTGATATCAATAGGGTTCTTCATGATAAATCTGTTGACTTTGTCCCACCGGGTGTGCCAAAAGATGTGTTGATGCAAAGTTCTATCTTGCAAACACACCGGGCTAATACCTAAATTGAATATCCGAAGCGTGCCAGTCGATTTGACCTGTTAATCGACAAGGATGATAACTTGAACAAAAACCAAACGAGACGACAGCGATGCGCTCGGACGTCAAAGCTCGGATTGCTTGGGAACACGGAACTCGCGAGGTCGCCGGAGATCGAGTTGATGCAGCCCATCGATTCTCTAAAGAACTCGTTGAAAAAGAGAAAATACTTGACGAAGTCGTCGAAAAGTAAAGTGTTGGTAGAAGTAAATTGCGATAAAAAGTAGATTTGTTTATTGATGCTTCGATCCTCATTACAATGCCCTTCGGCACATATTTATACTTTGCAATTCGAAGAATCCTAACCGAATACGAAAAGCTTAAATATAGAAAAATAAACTTATTCCTTATACGAACTCTATCTCTAAAGGAAAGGAATAAAACTCGTATAGGAACTGGACTCAGACTACACTAAAAAAATCATAAGCTCACATGATGCCGATCCTTTGTCCGTTTCTGTCATGATGAAGTTATCTTTCCATCGGCATACTCTCTGGTATCGGCAACAATCTTTTAGTCTCCGGCCTGTCTCATCGGCAGCAGGTCTTCAGCTTCATCGGCAGCAATCCTCTAGCTCCCTGCCAGTCTCATCGGTAACAACTCTTCAGCCTTATCGGTAACAACTCAGACCAATCCACCCTTCATCGGCAACCACTCATCGGCAACATCAAAAGCAATGCTGAAGACAAAATAATAACCAATCCCTTACCAATTAGCTCAATTTTCGATTCTTACTGACACGTGCCGAAAAACGGTGTCAACAGATCCAGGGGGTTGTTGCCAAACATTAAGATCTGAGTTCTGAAACGGCCTTTTAATCAAGGGGCAGATTTCAAATAGCTGACTACACATGTTCACTCAGTTTCAATAGGGCTAGGGGGTTAAATGGACGTTCGAAGAAATGATAAAGAAGCTAGAGTGATTAGGTTTTGATATGGAGGCATTTCAATTAGGGAGTTGCCGCAAAAAAATTAGATGAGTCTTAAAACAGCCTAGAAATAGCTAAATCCACGTGTTCACTCAGTTCTATAGGATCTAGGGGTTTAAATGGATGTTCAAAGAGTTGATGAAGAAGCTAGAGTAGTTAGTTTCTGAAATGGAGGCATTTTGATCCAGAGGTTTGTCGCCCAAAAATAAGAACTGAGCCCTGAAACGGTCTTTTAATCAACTAGCGGATTAGAAATAGCTGACTTCACCTATTCACTTAGTTTCTATAGGGGCTGGGGGATTAAATCTATGTTCAAAGAGATGATAAAGAAGCTAGAGTAGTTACTTTTTGACATGGAGGCATTTCGATCCAGGGGAGTGTGGCAAAAAAATTATATATGAGTCTTGATACGGCCTAGAAATACTTGACTCCACGTGTTCACTCAGTTCTATAGGAGCTAGGGGTTTAAATGGATGTTCAAAGAGTTGATAAAGAAGCTAGAGTAGTTAGTTTCTGACATGGAGGTATTTGGATCTAGGGGGTTGTTGCCAAACATTAAGATCTGAGTCCTGAAACGGCCTTTTAATCAAGTGACAGATTTCAAATAGCTGACTACACATGTTCACTCAGTTTCTATGGGGCTAGGGGTTTAAATGGATGTTCAAAAAGATGATAAAGAAGCTAGAGTGATTGGTTTTTTACATGGAGGCATTTTGATCAGGGAGTTGTCGCAAAAAAATTAGATGAGTCTTAAAACGGCCTCGAAATAGCTGAATCCACGTGTTCACTCAGTTCTAATGGAGCTAGGGCTTTAAATGGACAATAAAGAAGCTAGAGTAGTTAGTTTCTGACATGGAGGCATTTTGATCCAGGGGTTTGTTACCCAGAAATAAGAACTGAGCCCTCAAATGGCCTTTTAATCAACTAGCGGATTAGAAATAGCTGACTCCACCTATTCACATAGTTTCTATAGGGGCCAGGGGTTTAAATCGATGTTCAAAGAGATGATAAAGAAGTTAGAGTAGTTAGTTTCTGACATAGAAGCATTTCGATCCGGGGGGTTGTCGCCAAAAAATAAGAACTGAGTCCTGAAATGGCCTTTAATCAACTAGCGGATTAGAAATAGCTGAGTACACCTGTTGACACGGTTTCTATTAGGCTAGGGTTTAAATGGATATTTTTCATTACCGGGTTTAAATGGATGTTCAAAGAGATGATAAAGAAGCTAGAGAGATTAGGTTTTGATATGGAGGCATTTCGATCTAGGGGGCTCTCACAAAAAAATTAGATGAGTCTTGAAATGACCTTGAAATAGCTAACTCCATGTGTTCACTCAGTTCTATAGGATCTAGGGGTTTAAATGGATGTTCAAAGAGTTGATGAAGAAGCTAGAGTAGTTAGTTTCTGAAATGGAGGCATTTCGATCTAGGGGGTTGTCGTCAAAAATTAAGAACTGAGTCCAGAAATGGCCTTTTAATCAAGTGGCAGATTTGAAATAGCTCACAACACATGTTCACTTAGTTTCTCTGGGGCTAGGGGTTTAAATGGATATTTAAAGAAATGATAAAGAAGCTAGAGTGATTAGTTTTTTACATGGAGGCATTTCGATCATGGAGTTGTCATAAAAAATTACATGAGTCTTAAAATGGCCTAGAAATAGCTTATCCACATGTTCACTCAGTTCTATAGGAGCTAGGTTTTCAAATGGATGTTCAAAGAGTTGTTGAAGAAGCTAGAGTAGCTAGTTTATGACATGGAGGCATTTTGATCCAGGGGTTTGTTGCCCAGAAATAAGAACTAAGCCCTAAAACGGTTTTTTAATCAACTAGCAGATTAGAAATAGCTAATTCCACCTATTCACTTAGTTTCTATAGGGGCCGTGGGTTCAAATCGATGTTCAAAGAGATGATAAAGAAGCTAGAGTAGTTAGTTTCTGGCATGGATGCATTTCGATCCACGGGGTTTTCACCAAAAAATAAGAACTGAGTCCTAAAATGGCCTTTTAATCAAGTGGCATATTTGAAATAGCTGACTACACATGTTCACTTAGTTTCTATGGGGCTAGGGGTTTAAATGGATGTTCAAAGAAATAATAAAGAAGCTGGAGTGATTAGTTTTTGACATGGAGGCATTTCAATCAGGGGGTTGTCGCAAAAAAATTAGATGAGTCTTAAAACGGCCTAGAAATAGCTAAATCCATGTGTTCACTCAGTTCTAAAGGAGCTAGGGGTTTAAATGGATGTTTAAAGAGTTGATGAAGTAGCTAGAGTATTTAGTTTCTGACATGGAGGCATTTTGATCCAGAGGTTTGTCGCCTAGAGATAAGAACTGAGCCCTGAAACGGCCTTTTAATCAACTAGCGGATTAGAAATAGCTGACTCCACCTATTCACTTAATTTCTATAGGGGCCGGGGGATTAAATCTATGTTCAAAGAGATGATAAAGAAGCTAGAGTAGTTACTGTTTGACATGGAGGCATTTCGATCTAGGGGGTTGTCGCAAAAAAATTATATTTGAGTCTTCATACAGCGTAGATGTACTTGACTCCATGTGTTCACTCAGTTCTATAGGAGCTAGGGGTTTAAATGGTTGTTCAAAGAGTTGATAAAGAAGATAGAGTAGTTAGTTTCTGATATGGAGGTATTTCGATCCAGGGGGTTGTTGCCAAACATTAAGATCTGTGTCCCGAAACGGCCTTTTAATCAAGTGGCGGATTTCAAATAGCTGACTACACAATTTCACTCAGTTTCTATGGGGCTAGGGGTTTAAATGGATGTTCAAAGAAACGATAAAGAAGCTAGAGTGATTAGTTTTTTACATGGAGGCATTTCAATCAGGGAGTTGTCACAAAAAAATTAGATGAGTCTTAAAACGGTCTAGAAATAGCTGAATCCACGTGTTCACTCAGTTCTATAGGAGCTAGGGGTTTACATGGATGTTCAAAGAGTTGATGAAGAAGCTAGAGTAGTTAGTTTATGAAATGGTGGCATTTCGATCCAGAGGTTTGTCGCCCAAAAATAAGAACTAAGCCCTGAATGGGCCTTTTAATCAACTAGCGGATGAGAAATAGCTGACTCCACCTATTCACTTAGTTTCTATAGGGGCCAAGGGATTGAATCGATGTTCAAAGAGATGATAAAGAAGCTAGAGAAGTTACTTTTTGATATGGAGGCATTTTGATCCAGGGGGTTGTCACAAAAAAATGATATATGAGTCTTGATACAGCCTAGAAATACTTGACTCCACGTGTTCACTCAGTTCTATAGGAGCTAGGGGTTTAAATGGATGTTCAATGAGTTGATAAAGAAGCTAGAGTAGTTAGTTTCTGACATGGAGGTATTTGGATCTAGGGGGTTGTTGCCAAACATTAAGATCTTAGTCCTGAAATGGTCTTTTAATCAAGTGGCAGATTTCAAATAGCTGACCACACATGTTCACTCAGTTTCTATGGGGCCAGGGGTTTAAATGGATGTTCAAAGAAACGATAATGAAGCTAGAGTGATTAGTTTTTTACATGGAGGCATTTCGATCAGGGAGTTGTCGCAAAAAAATTAGATGAGTCTTAAAACGGCATAGAAACAGCTAAATCCACGTGTTCACTCAATTCTATAGGAGCTAAGGGTTTAAATCCACGTGTTCACTCAAATCCACGTGTTCACTCAATTCTATAGAAGCTAGAGTAGCTAGTTTCGGTCATGGAGGCATTTCGATCCAGG
>CM041642.1:35525728-35561237 GCA_023333625.1 Bothriochloa decipiens | reverse complement strand
AAAAAATAAGAACTGAGTCCTAAAACAGCCTTTTAATCAACTAGCGGATTAGAAATAGCTGACTACGCCTGTTCACTCAGTTTTTGTGGGGCTAGAGTGAAACGGCCTTTTAATCAAGTGGCAGATTTGAAATAGCTGACTACACATATTCACTTAGTTTCTATGGGGCTAGGGGTTTAAATGAATGTTTACAGAAACGATAAAGTTGCTAGAGTGATGAGTTTTTGACATGGAGGCGTTTCGATCTAGAGGTTTGTCGCCCGGAAAGAAGAACTGAGCCCTAAAACGGCCTTTTAATCAACTAGCGGATTAGAAATAGCTGACTGCACCTATTCACTTAGTTTCTATAGGTGTCGGGGATTTAAACGGATGTTCAAAGAGGTGATAAAGAAGCTAGAGTAGTTAGTTTCAGTAATGGAGGCATTTCGATCCAGGGGTTGTCGCAAAAAAATTAGAACTGAGTCCTGAAACGGCCTTTTAATCAAGTGGCAGATTTGAAATAGCTGACTACACATGTTCACTCAGTTTCTATGGGGCTAGGGGTTTAAATGGAGGTTCAAAGAAACGATAAAGAAGCTCGAGTGATTAGTTTTTGAAGTGGAGGCATTTCGATCGGGGGGTTGTCGCATAAAAATTAGATGAGTCTTAAAACGGCCTAAAAATAGCTGAATCCACGTGTTCACTCAGTTTTATAGGAGCTAGGGTTTTAAATAGATGTTCAAAGAGTTGATGAAGAAGCTAGAGTAGTTAGTTGCTGACATGGAGGCATTTCGATCTAGGGGTTTGTCGCCCAAAAATAAGAACTAAGCCCTGAAACGGCCATTTAATCAACTAGCAGATTAGAAATACCTGACTCCTTCTATTCACTTAAGATGCCAAACAAAATGACCTAAGTTGAATAATAAAATGACTTAAGTTGTCAAATAAAATGACTTAAGTGCCTAATAAAATGACTTAAGTTTCCTAAGAAAATGAATTAAGTTGCCTAACAAAATTACTTTAGTTGCCTAACAAAATGACTTAAGTTGCCTATTAAAATTACTTAAGTTGCCTAACAAAATGACTTAAGTTGCCTAACAAAATGACTTAAGTTGCCAAACAAAATGACTTAAGTTACCTAACAAAATCACGATGGTCTCCTATGCACGATGGTGCCTTCTTCTCGGCTCAATTTTGCCTAAACCGCGTCGCCGCCGTGTGCAGGTCGCCGCCGTCCGCCGCTCCGAGCTTCTCGCCGACCCCGACACCTCTCGGCCTCCATCTTCCTGCTAGGTGAGCGTGGCGTGAGCTCCTCTCTCGAGTGATACAAGTCTTGTTGCTAACGATGGCCGGAATCGGCCGGTTCAATTTCTCTGGCGAGCTCGGCTCGTCGTCGGCCATGTCGCGCGGCAACGCCGCCGTCGTCTCCGGTCGCCTGTCGTCGTCTCCGAATCCTGGCCGTCGGTTTTCGATCGGATGGCCCAGATACAACTTGGCCGGCAGTTTTGCCAAAAACCCCCTGAACTTTGATTTATACTGTTAAGAGTCCTTGGCGGTTCCGCTAGAGTACGTTTTCCTCACTAGAAAGCGTAATTTCTGTTTAACAGATCTATAATACGCTTTGTCCACTAGAAAGCGTATTTTCCTTTTAACAGGCCCTAGAATACGTTTCCATCACTGGAAAACGTATTTCCTCTTTACAGTTTTACAATACGTTTTCCTCTATTTACAGTTTTGGCATTATTTTCAAAAGCTTATAACTTTCACATTTTAACTCCGTTTTGGTCCGTTCAAATTCCGTTAGATTCATAATTTCGTAATCTACGCAGTCGTGCCACTGTTGGAATATTTTGGAGATTTTATATCTTTATTTCATATTTAATGTATTTATTTGTCTATAGAAAATCTTAGAAAATTCATATCTTCGCCGTTATAACTCCATTTTCGGTGAACTTGATGTCTGTGTGATCGTAGCAGCGTGTAGAAGAGTGTTATAAACTTTCTATTCTTTTTTGATGAGATTGATGTACTATTCCTCTAATAACTCTTGTTTGCTTTGTGTATGTATGCTCGATTGGATTGTCTGATGTTGATTGTTAATGTCGAGTACAGACGGTGAGGTTTTTGTTGAGCAAGGCTACTTTGAGGATCAGCAGGACCAGCAAGACTTTGTGAGTCAAGGCAAGTATAGCATGGATCTTTCTTGTCACCTATTCCTATAAATAACAATTCATATGCATGTGTCTGTTTGATGACCCTAGAGATTATAACTAGCTTTGATATCCTAATTCCTTGAACCTTTTGGGTTGCATTGGGTAGTTATGATGCTAGTTTTCTAATGGTCATGATGTTATAACTTGATGTGTATTATGCTATCAACAAAAACAATGACTTTTAACAAACTTAAACTCGTGTCTGTAAGTGATTTATCATGGATAATCCATACAACTGCGAGGGTTATATGGCTCTGGCTCTAGTCACTTATAGGCCCTTTTCTAGCTGGTTAGTGGTCTAGAAGTTGGATCTAGGATAGCCTCTGTCCTTATGAGTATAGCCGGGAAGGATTGTGCCATGTTGGAAGAGAGGTTCCTACACTTAACGTTTTTCGTATCTCTGATTGGTTAGGAGAACCTATTGGAGGCTTTATATGTTTTGTAGTGGTTTGGAAGTTATAAATCCACTCGGTTGCAAAACATGACTCACAGTGAAAGTGTACACCTCTAATCAGAGTTTAAATCAATATATTGTCTGTGCCCACGGTCAGGGCGGCCTTGACACATTTACATTAAAGATAATGGTTCTCAAATTGTTAATGTATTCATCTTAATGTCGTTATTGCTATACACTCGTTAATGTTATCTTGATCATGAGTATATGGGAATTTTCACTACCTTGATGCTATGCCTCAATATGAGTAACTTATAAAAGCTAAATGCAGTCAAACAGTGTCAGCTTTATTGAGCCTCATTAACCCATGTTATGCTTGTTGAGTATGGTTGTGTACTTACGCTTGCTTTATTTTCAATTTTGGAAAATCCCATATGGGTAACAGATGAAGGTTGGAATGAAAGCTATCGTGATGAATACTAGGCTTGGTGTTCACCAGTCGACGTGTCCCTGCGTGGAGCTTCCACAATAAAGTTAAATTAGTTATTTGTTCTATGTGCAAGACTCTGTGATAAATATTGGTTCGTTATGTAATAAACAGGGTGATGATACTCTCTGTAACTTGTCATCTCATATGTGCGACTGTTCCTGAGGCGCATATAAGGCTAATTATACATTCTATTTTTATCCTTAAAAATAGAGTGTGACAAGTTGGTATCGAAGCCGTGTTGACTGTAGGATGAAGCCTAGATAGAATGGTCATTCTTAGTCTCCTTTGCTTCACTAGTTTCATGTTTCTTAAGTTTAACCTTGTTATTTACTCAATTTTGATGCTCTTATACTAACTCTATTATGAAAAAAACCTTGACTCCACTCTAACCTATGTCTAAATCTTGTAGATGCCTCCTTATACCCGCCGCATGATTGCTGCTGTGTATCGTGCTCTGTTCAACCACCTAGAGACTAGGGAAGATGTTCCACCATCACCAACCTCGGTGCCTACATCACCTCAAGTTGAAGAGGAAGAAACAATGGAGGCCGCTGAAGAAGAAGAGGAGGAAGTGGCACCTGAGGATGAAGGGTAGGAGGCCCTCGACATCAGCGATGGTGAGACGATGGAAGTAGCTCAAGATGGTGGTCAATCCCCACCGCCGTCTGCGGGTGGTTCTGGTGGAGGTGGACCGCACGCTCCTATGGGATGGACTGTGAAGATCTCTCGCGTACCAAAGTGTCACACCAGATCGCATATACGACTCATGAAGCTTCTTCGTGACTACTATGCTGATTGGGACCCCGCTGTGCAGTACACTTGTTTCCAACACACCCATCCGTTGGAAAGTACTAACTGGGAGACAAATGCGGCTATATGTTCCCCAGGGATGATGCAGAATTCCTATGAGATACAGATGATTTATGAGCATCTTGGTCCTTGCCCAACTCAAGAGGATGGCATAGAGGGTGCTGCTTTTACGGCTTGGATTGCTCTCCGTGGTCATCACTTTGGACATATACGAGATGATGAGTTTCGCTATTTGCCTCGCCTGACTATAGTATGGAGGATGGCTAGATTATGATGAATCCGCAAGATTTGCCACCTGAGTCACGGGAATTGGCACACTTTGCTTGTGACATGATGCTCACGCATCAGCGCTTGGTAAGCACGGTGGACCAGCAGGCGCAGAAGATTAAAGAGCAGCAAGAAGAAATTGATAGGCTCAGGACTATGACTGGACAACCAAAGATCTATTAACGGCTGAACCACGAGCTTCGACCTTAGCTTGAAAACCCTTATGTAATAGGCACGTTATTAGTATCGTGAGTCAAGTTTAGTCGTGTCATTCTAGTGTTTGTGAACTTTGAGTGCTTGATGATTTATGATTATGTAATATGGATGATTTGGATTTTTGTGTGAGTGCTGGAACTTGGTGGGCATGTCTGCAAGTTTCTTAGTTAAGGATATTAAGGTTATAGTTTGAATAAATTAAGTTTGGGTTGGTTTATCCTGTCTCTACCTTGGTTGTTTTCTGAGCAACCTATGATATTTTGGTTATATCTCGAAATTGGTTTATCCAATGCATATGAGATTTTTCTGGGTAAAACTAGACTTCTTATCTATCGATTCCCCCAAGAATCATATCTATATCAGTTCTGAGTTGGAAGTTATGTCCGTCGCAATCTGGCATTCAGTGTTGTCTGAAATTTCTGAATAGTTTCTGTTGTTTGATTAATTCGACGGCTTAGATGACAGAATCTAGTAATATGGTCTGAACAGAAGTTGTAGAGAATTTTCTAACCTTTCCAACCATGTATATAATATCTCCTTTTGATACCGGGATCTTGAGTTATGACTATTTTTCTATACTGCTGAAATTGTTGCTCGCCCAGAAATTTTCAGTTTTGCAATCCTTATCATTATATAAGTGATTTGTATCCTGAATATCTCTAAGCTTTGATTCTGTTGGAATACAGATGGCTGCTTGAGGTGGAAGAGGTAACCGTGCTAGAGGCCGTGGTGATGGACATATCACTAATGAGGAAATAAGGGAGGCACAGATGTAGATGATGCAGGCCATGACCCAGTTTGTGTAGACCATGCAAGCTGGAGGGCTACCGTATGCTCAATCACCGAGGGATAAACGTAGGAACTTTATGCAAGGTCATCCCCCTGTGTTTACTCATACTACTAATCCTCTGGATGCTGAAGATTGGTTGCGTGCTGTGGAGAAGCAGTTGAATCTTGCACAGTGCAATGATGCTGAGAAAGTGTTGTATGCTTCCGGAAAACTTCAGGGTGTTGCTCAAACCTGGTGGGAGTCATACCAAGCTGCACGTCCTAACAATGCTCCTGCTATTACCTGGGAGCGGTTCAAAGAGGATTTCTTGGCTCGCCCATTCCTGAAGGTCTAAAGGAACAGAAGGCAGAGGAGTTCAGAAATCTCAAAATGGGCTCTATGACTATGAGTGAGTATCATGCTAAGTTCGAGGAGTTGGCACGCTACGCTCCACATGAAGTTATAAGGGACGTTGACAAGCGGCATCATTTCCTCAAGGGCATTTACTATGAACTCAGGTTGCAGTTGAAGGGTAACAAGTATTATACCTTTGAAGAATTGGTGAATAGTGCTATCATGTTGGATAATGAACATCTGTCATAGGACAAGAAGAGGAAGATGAATGGACAGGACTTTGAAAATAATTCTCATTTCCATTCTAACTTCCACCAAGGTTTCAAGTAGAAGTATCAAGGACCAGTCAGTCGGTGGAATCATGGTCAGAACCAGCAGAACTGGAAGGGGAATCAGCGTCCGTAGCAGCAATCTGGAAATCAAACTCCGTACCTTGCTGCGCCTAACAACATGCCTCTTAAGAGTAGTCCCAATACTCCTCAGTTGTGTTATCGTTGTGGGAAACCTGGGCACTATGCTAATCACTGCCCCTAGAAACCAAACCAACACACACCTCAGAAGCAGAATGGTAATCAGAAGTCCTATGCTAATCATGGAAGGGTGAACCATGTGTCCACTGAGACAGCTCAGGAAGCATCAGAAGTTATGTTGGGTACGTTTAACATCAACTCTATCTCTCCTACTGTACTTTTTGATTCTAGAGCTTTGCATTCCTTTGTCTCGCAAGCATTTGTTAGAAGTCATAGCATACCAGTTGTAGCCATGAAGAACCAAATGGTAGTAAACTCACCGGGGGGTGCTATACCAGCTTCTTACTACTGTCCCTTATCTAAGCTTCACTTAAAGAGGATAGACTTTTCAGCTAATCCTATTGTGCTGAATGCATCTGGTATCGATTTAATTCTAGGATTGGATTAGATGGAAGCTCACCAAGCTGTGATAAAGTGTAAAGAGAGGGTTGTGGATCTGACTACACCAGAAGGAGATAGGATCAGTGTTGATGTCAGAGTGCTGGCTCCTTCTACTGCTACTTTGAATCAGCTAGATGATAATGCAGATCCTCAGAATTAGGTGGTGGAGGAATTCCCGGATGTGTTCCCCGATGAATTGCTAGGTATGCCACCTGACCGTGACATTGAATTTATTATTAAGTTATTACCTGGCACTGCACCCATAGCTAAGCATCCATATAGAATGGGGGTTAATAAACTAGAAGAACTTAAAAAACAGTTAAAGGAATTAGAAGAGAAAGGTTTCATTCGTCCTAGTGCATCACTTTGGGGTTCTCCTATGATTTTTATTGATAAGAAAGATGGAACTCAACAGATGTGCGTTGATTATCGTTCTCTCAATGAGGTTACCATCAAGAACAAGTACCCTTTACCCAGGATTGATGACTTGTTTGATCAGTTGAGAGATGCATGTATGTTCTCCAAGATTGATTTGCGCTCTAGTTATCATCAGTTGAAGATTCGGAATTCAGATATACCAAAGACGGCATTCACTACCAGATATGGGTTGTATGAGTATATAGTTATGTCTTTTGGGTTGACCAATGCACCTTCCTACTTCATGTACATGATGAACAAGGTGTTTATGGAGTACCTGGATAAGTTCGTGGTGGTTTTCATTGATGATATCTTGGTGTTCTCAAAGAACAAGGAAGAACATGCAGAACATTTGAGGTTAGTCTTGCAGAAGCTTAGAGAGCACAAACTTTATGCTAAGAAGAGCAAATGTGAATTTTGGTTGGAGAAAGTCTCTTTCCTTGGCCATGTCGATTCTTATGGTGGGATAGCAGTGAATCCAAGCAAAATGAAAGATGTGTTGGATTAGAAGCCACCTATAGATGTTAGTGAGGTTTGCAATTTTATCGTTTGGCTGGTTATTACAGGAGATTCATTGATGGATTCTCAAAGATTGCTAAGCCATTGACAGCCTTACTAGAGAAGAACGCCAAGTTTGTGTGGTCTGACAAGTGTCAAGCTAGTTTTGAAGAATTTAAGAAGAGATTGACAACAGCTCCAGTATTGGTATTGCCAGATCTAAGCAAGAAGTTCTCTATCTATTGTGATGCATCTCGTTTGGGATTGGAGTGCGTTCTTATGCAAGAAGGTAGAGTTGTTGCTTATGCTTCGAGGCAGTTGAGGAAACATGAGATTAATTATCCTACTCATGATCTAGAACTCGCAGCTGTGGTTCATGCTCTGAAGATTTGGAGACACTATCTGATGGGGCACAAGACTGATATCTTTACTGACCATAAGAGCTTGAAGTACATCTTTACCCAGTCTGACTTGAACATGAGACAACGCCGTTGGTTGGAACTGTTGAATGATTATGATTTTGATATGTAATACCATCCTGGAAAGGCAAATGTCGTGGCCGATGCGCTTAGTAGGAAGAAACATGCTAATGAGCTTCGGGCGACACCTGAATCTGATCTGTTGTGTGCAGAGTTTGCTCATTTAAATCTCACCCTTGTTAATAATGCTATAGAGACAGAGGTGACACCTACCTTAGAGGAGATTCACAAGGATGAGTTGAAAGATGAGGATCTAAAGTATATAGTGAAGAAGTTAGCAGAAGGGAAGGCACCCAGTTTTCGCACTGATGAAGAGGGTACCTTGTGGTATGGAAACAGGATATGTGTTCTGGAGGTCAAAGCTCTTCGTCAAACAATGCATGAGGCACATGAGTCAGCTTATTCTATCCATCTAGGAAGTACTAAGATGTACATGGATCTCAAAGAAAAGTATTGGTGGATTGGTCTGAAGAGGGATGTGGTAGAGTACGTAGCTTTATGTGATACTTGTCAACATGTGAAAGCTGAACATCAGAGGCCAACTGATTTATTGCAACCGATGGAGATACCTAAATGAAAGTGGGAAGAGGTCGATATGGACTTTATCACAGGTTTACCTCGTACTAAGAGAGGCTATGTCACACCCTGGTTTCCATAGAAGACCAAAGGTCGTCATATGTGTGCCCAGGAAGTCCACACATACAACAGAAAATAGTAATATCAGGAAAACAATGTATTATATAGCGAAAACATATATATATAACACTTACACAATCAGAGTAACATGGAACGTTGGCTAAGACTTCTCTTCAGTCTTCATTCTTCTCAGGGACTGTTGATTGGGGGCTCCGTATGCCAAACACTTCCAATACCCAACTTCTTTATCCTTCCTTTGAGAAACAGTTTACTACAAACTATAGCAAGAGTGAGTTCCATGTCGAAACTCAGCAAGTACAGACCGAAAGTAATGACATACAAGGCTAGTACAAGGTAAAGCTGAAAGGTAGATTGCGGTAGCATTTTTATGTAACATTAAGATTTAACTTATTGTAGCCTATTCTCTAATCATCTTGGTTGAAAAACCCAACCCTTTATTAAGGTTCGAGTAACAATTAATATGTCATTTAGCATCATAGATATAAATATATAACATTAACAACATTAAACATGAGATAGCCATCTCAAAGGAACACAGGATAGCCATCCCGATAAAACCCGAGGTAGCAACCTCAGCAACATCACCATGATTTCACAGCTTAAACCATTTGGCTAATCATGCGAGGATCCGGGCCGCTCGTGACCGTGAGCACGGATAATATATCGATTTTAACTCTGCGCAGAGATGTACACTTTCACTCCAGATCGTGATTACTCTTTATGCCCGAGGTTGCAAGTCTCTTAGCCCATTACCAAGATATGCTGGCAGAGGTAACAACAAGGTCCTTCATAGGGTCATAGGCAGTAACAACCCAACCCGCCAGCCTTGAGTCCAAGCGTATGGGAGAATTCCCCGTGAGGCCGCCCCCATCACGGATCCACAGCCCCTCCCATACTAAATATTTGTAAACAAGCCCCAGCAACCATAGCCATGGCCACCCGTCGGTAAGCTGTCTCCTGCCCATGATGGTCCCGCTAATAAACCAAGCTAGAGCCCATTAGCCTGGAGCTGTATGGAAGTCCCAGGTTGCCGCTCCACGAAAGGTCCACAAGGGGGAGGAGATACGGATGCCCTCCCGTCGCTACGAGCTCACTGACATCCGTTCCCCCTTCTTTCACCGCCAACCAACGATGCGGTCATGCATCAACTTCTCCAACGGCCGAAGCCAAGAGCCCACGGCTCCAACATGTTTTAAGAAGCAAGTTTTATCTTCATTAAGCGGTGAAAGGTGAGGTAGAGCACTAGCAACCTAAAACCTAACAACTAATACCCCATAGGATAACTTTGGGTAAAGTGGCTACTAAGTCCTATGGTTTGCCGATTTAGGACACATGCAGTGAATTTACTTAAACATGAATAGGCGCAATATGTTCAAAAGAATGCCTGCACTTGCCTTAAATCCAAAGTCTAGCTGCTCTTCTGGCCTCCAGCTTTAGCTGCACTTGTCGGTCCTCTGCTTAGTCTTCGGCGTTAACAAACCGCTCTTCGTCTAGTCGCAGCAATCAAACAACACAAACAAACACATAAAAAGACAAGACTAAGAACAATACACCAATCAAAAGGGGAACTAAAAACAGAACGGTCTAAATGGCCAAACTCGGTGCTACGATCGTAAGAGCGCGAGAACGACAAACGATGGATCTATCGTTAAAGAAAACACGGCTATCGAGATACTTGCAACAAGCACAGATACAAACTTTAAGATTGATACATTTACTAAAGCAAGATGCAGAACATATAAGAAAGACATAAAGTCAAATCAGTTGGATGATGTTGAAATGTAAAGCAGGGTTAAACATTAGTAATACTCTATTTATAAACAATTATATTATCTAAGCCAATTAAACATTCATAATTTATAAAGCTTAGAACATGCGAGAGCATTAAAGAAAACATCATATGCTTAAAGATTAATTTAAGCAGGACATAAACGACAAGACATATTGATATTAAACATAGAGCATTTATGATTCAAGGTTAAACAAAACATACCATTAACGAAAAGACATTATTGCTAATATAAAACATATTAGCATTAAAGACCGATGTGAAAGTAAACTAAGTCAAACACTAACATGATCCAACTTATAAGCATGTGAGAACCACTATAAGAAACATAACAAGTTTCAATGTAAAACTACACAAGGCATAATTAATAAAGAAGCATGTAAATTGGTACTAGTCATATTGACAGGCATGTACGAACACTCAAGGTATAAACCTAAAATTACTTTTACACAAGAGAGCATAAATTAATTAAACAAGATTACTTACATAGACACATGATGTGACAAACATTATTCATAACAAGCAACATACGTCGACACATTCACAAAGCAACGAGAACGGAAAATGTAACCCTAGGTTACTTTTAATTAGAAGACTATTAAATAGTTATCAATCAAAGGCATTTAAATAAATAAATTCATAAATTAGAGACATGATAAATTTTACTACTCCTGCGTAGATCGCGACGACACAAAACTAACGCAACTGGAATCACTCAAATCGGATTTAAAACGGTGAAACGGCGGGAATTAAACGATCAATGGCATAACTGTAAATAAATCGCTTGGTGGCAAAGTCGTAAATACCTCGTCTTCTACCTCTGTCCATCTTCCTCTCCAGGTCATGGCCATGGCAGCCTAGGTCATGGCCATGGCAGCCATGCGGCTGCTCGCGCCGGGTGAAGGGGCCTCGGCCCTAGCCTGCTGGGGCCAGCGGTGGCCTGCTGCTGATTGCTACGTCCGGCGGCAGCTCGCTGTGGCCTGCTACGGCAGACTGCGGTGGCCAGATGCGGCCTGCAACGGCCGGTGGCGGCCAGATGAGGCCTGCTATGGCCGGAGGCGGCCAGCGGCGGCGCGCTGGAGAGGGAGGACCACGGCCCTCGGCCGGGACTTGGTCGGCCGGCAGCGGCCTACTATGGCCGGCGACGGCTAGCTGTGGCCGGCGGCGGCTGGCTGTGGCCGGCGGCTGCTGGATGTGGCCCGCTGCGGCTGGCTGTGGCCGGCTGCGCGCGGCTAGGGTTTGCCAAGGGGCATCGGCGCACGGGCTAGCCCTATTTATAGGTCGACGGGGAACCGGTGGGGCTAAAGCCGCTGGGCTTGGCCCGTTGGGCCGGCTGCAGCTACCTATGGCCGCTAGTGGCCGAACTGGGCTGGCTATGTCCGGCCAGAGTTGGCCATGGCCGGCTGGATGTGGCCGTAGGTGGTTGTAGCTGGCCGTGGTTGGCCAGATTAGGCTGTGTGAGGCCAGGTGTGGCCCATGCTAGGTAGGAGCTGGCCAAATCAAGTTGGGAGCTGATGGCCAAGTTTTGCCACTGCTAGCCGGCTAGGGTTACTGCTTGCCTGACCAGGGTGGCCGTGGCCGGCTAGGGCTGGCCAGGACTGGCCAGAGCTGGCCAGTTAAGGCTAGGAGAGGCCAGATCAAGTTAGGTCGAGCCAGGATAGGCTAGGATAAGCCTAGGATGACTTGAGCTTGATAGGGGATGGTGTCTAGCTATCGCAGTGGCCAACACTATAGAGAAAAAAGAAAACTCTCTCTCTAAGCAAGAGAAAGGATTTTTTCTAAAAACGTTTTCCCAAAACCTTCTCAAGGCAAATTTGGGTTTTCGAAGCTTTATTTTCAAATTCGAAGAAAACCTAGACGTGACTTGCTCGAGGTTTAGAAAATTCTTTTTCACACCAGCAAAACCAAGCAAAGCACCAAGCACAAACCCATTCCATTATTTTCTAAAAAATGAATATAGAAAAGCACATTTTATTTAATGTTTTCTAATAACAACTCAAAATACAAATTTTTGGGGTGTTATAGGCTATGACTCTATCTGGGTAATAATCGATCGATTAACTAAGGTAGGTCACTTTTTGCCTGTGAAGACCACCTATACTGGACCTCAATTGGCTACACTGTACATGGAAAGAATTGTGTGTTTGCATGGTGTTCCAAAGAAGATCGTGTTTAATAGAGGTACTTAGTTCACATCTCACTTTTGGAAAGCAGTGCATAGTGCTTTGGGAACAGAGTTGAACCTTAGTACAGCATATCACCCACAGACTGATGGTCAGACTGAGAGGCTTAATCAGATCTTAGAGGACATGTTGAGAGCTTGGGCCTTGCAATATGGTACAAGTTGGGATAAGAACTTGTGTTATGTAGAGTTCTCATACAACAATAGTTATCAATAGAGTCTCAAGATGGCACCATTTGAAGCTCTGTATGGACGTAAGTGCAGGACACCGTTGTTTTGGAATCAGACCGGGAAAAGTCAATTGTTTGGGACAGACATTCTGAGAACCATGGAAGAACAGGTATGGGTGATTAGGGAGAACTTGAGGGTAGCACAATCTCGCCAGAAGAGTTATGCAGATACCCGGAGGAGAGAATTGACATTCAAGGAAGTGATTATGTGTACTTGAAGGTGTCTCCTATGAGGAATCTAAAGAGGTTTAACCAAAAAGGAAAACTTGCGCCTAGGTATGATGGTCCATTTAAAGTTTTAAAGAGATGTGGGGAAGTGGCTTATCAGTTGGAGTTGCCGGAGAGTTTAGCTGGTGTGCATGATGTATTCCATGTGTCTCAACTTAAGAAGTGTTTGCGTATACCTGAGAAGGAACACTTACCATTGGAGGAACTTACTGTTAAGGATGATCTCACGTATGAAGAGTTTCCAGTAAGGATCTTGGATATAGCTGAAAAGGTTATCCGAAGCCGGGTTATTAAGATGTGCAAGGTGCAGTGGAATCGATACTCTGAGGCTGAGGCAACTTGGGAAACTGAGGATGCACTAAAGGCAGCTTATCCGCAGTTGTTTGAGTAAGCAAAATCCAATCTCGAGGACGAGATTCTCTTAAGGGGGTAGAATTGTAATATCCCAAATTTTTCAAGTTTTCAAAAATAGTCAAAATGATTTTTAGTGAGAAATTAAAATAGGCAGAATAAATATTTTAATGAAAATAAAGTTATATCATGGTAGAAACATGCTTGTGATTCATGCTGGTGCAAATTTTTCTTGTGTGGTGATTGAAATTTGAATTGGATTTCAAAATACATTTGAAATTGCTTTTGAAAAGGGGTTTGAATAAAAGAAAAACTATTTCTTTTTCCTCCTCACCCCTTTTCTTCTTTTCAGCCCAACCGGCCCGAGCAGCCAACCGACGGCCTGCTCTCCCCGCCCTGCCTCTGGCCCGCAGGCCACTCTCTCGGCCCACCTTCTTTCCTCCTTGGCCAGCCCATCAAGGCCGTCAGCAGCAGCCGCGCGCGCCGCCGCTTCTTCTTGGGCCGTAGGCCGACCGGCCCATCAAGACGCAGCCGCACCGCGTCCGCCGTCTGCATTCCTCTCCTGCTCTGGCTGATAAGTGGGGACCACCCCGTCTCCTTCTTCCTTCGACTCGGAGCCACGTCGGAAGCCCGACTCCGACCGCGCCGTCTCCACGCCGTCCGCTCGGCCGCACCACCTTGACCCCAGGCTATTTAAGCCTTTAACCCGCGACCACAATCCCTATCGAAACCCTATGAGCCGCCTTGCTTCGCTCGAGCCGCCGCGACACCGAAACCCTAGCCGCCATTGCCGCCGCCACCGGAGCGAGCAATTGACCACGACCGCTGAGCCATTAATGTCATAAGCTAGCTCAAAAGCTTTGCCCTGGTCTCCTAAGCACGATGGTGCCTTCTTCTCAGCTCAATTTTGCCTAAACCGTGTCGCCGCCATGTGCAGGTCGCCGCCGTCCGCCGCGCCGAGCTTCTCGCCGACCCCGACACCTCTCGGCCTCCATCTTCCTGCTAGGTGAGCGCGGCGTGAGCTCCTCTCTCGAGTGGTACAGGTCTTGTTGCTAACGGTGGCTAGAATTGGCCGGTTCAATTTCTCCGGCGAGCTCGGCTCGTCGCCGGCCATGTCGCACGGCAGCACCGCCGTCGTCTCCGGTCGCCTGCCGTCATCTCTGAATCCTGACCGTCGGTTTTCGATCGGATGCCCAGATACAACCATACCCCTTCGGCCGGCAGTTTTGCTAAAAACCCCCTGAAATTTGATTTATTCTGTTAAGAGTCCTTGGCGGTTCCGCCAGAGTACGTTTTCCTCACTGGAAAGCGTAATTTCTGTTTAACAGATCTATAATACGCTTTGTCCACTAGAAAGCGTATTTTCCTTTTAACAGGCCCCAGAATATGTTTCCATCACTAGAAAACATATTTCCTCTGTACAGTTTTAAAATACGTTTTTCTCTATTTACAGTTTTGCCATTATTTTTAAAAGTTTATAACTTTCACGTTTTAACTCCGTTTTGGTCCGTTCAAATTCCGTTAGATTCATAATTTCGTAATCTACGCAGTGGTGCCACTGTTGGAATATTTTGGAGATTTTATATTTTTAGTTCATATTTAATGTATTTATTTGTCTATAGGAAATCTTGAAAAATTCATATCTTCGCCGTTATAATTCCGTTTTCGGTGAACTTGACGTCTGTGTGATCGTAGCAGCGTGTAGAAGAGTGTTATAAACTTTCTATTCTGTTTTGATGAGATTAATGTACTGTTCCTCTAATAACTCGTGTTTGCTTCGTGTATGTATGCTCGATTGGATTGTCTGATGTTGATTGTTAATGTCAAGTACAGATGGTGAGGTTTTTGTTGAGTAAGGCTACTTTGAGGATCAGCAGGACCAGCAATACTTTATGAGTCAAGGCAAATATAGCATGGATCTTCCTTGTCACCTATTCACTATAAATAACAATTCATATGCATGTGTCTGTTTGATGACCCTAGAGATTATAACTAGCTTTGTATCCTGATTCCTTGAACCTTTTGGGTTGCATTGGGTAGTTATGATGCTAGTTTTCTAATGGTCATGATCTTATAACTTGATGTGTGTTATGCTATCAACAAAAGCAATGACTTTTAACAAACTTAAACTCGTGTCTATAAGTGATTTATCATGGATAATCCCTACAGCTGCGAGGGCTATATGGCTCTGGCTCTAGTCACTTGTAGGCCCTTTTCTAGCTAGTTAGTGGTTTAGAAGTTAGGTCTAAGACAGCCTCTGTCCTTATGAGTATAGCCAGGAAGGATTATGCCATGTTGAAAGAGGGGTTCCTACACTTAACGTTTTCCGCATTTCTGATTGGTTAGGAGAACCTATAGGAGGCCTTATATGTTTTTTAGTGGTTTAGAAGTTATAAATCCACTCGGTTGCAAAACATGACTCACAGTGAAAATGTACACCTCTAATCAGAGTTTAAATCAATATATTGTCCGTGCCCACGGTCAGGGCGGCCTTGACACATTTACATTAAAGATAATGGTTCTCAAATTGTTAATGTGTTCATCTTAATGTTGTTATTGCTATGCACATTCGTTAATGTTATCTTCATCATGAGTATATGAGAATTTTCACTACCTTCATGCTATGTCTCAATATGAGTAACTTATAAAAGCTAAATGCAGTCAAACAGTGTCAGCTTTACTGACCCTCATTAACCCATATTATGCTTGTTGAGTAGGGTTGTGTACTTACGCTTGCTTTATTTTTAATTTTAGAAAATCCTGGATGGGTAACAGATGAAGGTTGGAATGAAAGCTATCGTGATGAATACTAGGCTTGGTGTTCACCAGTCGGCGTGTCCCTATGTGAAGCTTCCGCAATAAAGTTAAATTAGTTATTTATTCTATGAGGAAGACTCTGTGATAAATATTAGTTCGTTATGTAATAAACAGGGTGATGACTCTCTATAATTTGTCATCTTATATGTGCGACTGTTCCTGGGACGCATATAAGGCTATTTATACATTCTATTTTTATCCTTAAAAATGGAATGTGACACCTAACAGAATGATATGTTGCCTCACAGAATGACTTAAGTTGCCTAACAAAAGGACTTAAATTGCCAAACAAAATGACTTAAGTTGCCTAACGAAATGACTTAAGTTGCCTAACAAAATGAATTAAGTTGCCTAAAGAGAATGACTTAAGTTGCCTAATAAAATTACATAAGTTGCCAAACAAAATGACTTAAGTTGCATAATAAAATGACTTAAGTTGCCAAACGAAATGACTTAAGTTGCCTAATAAAATGACTTAAGTTTCCTAACATAATGAGTTAAGTTGCCTAACAAAATTACATAAGTTGCCTAACAGTTATTCTGTAAGGCAACTTAAGTCATTTTGTTAGGCAACTTAAATAATTTTATTCGGCTACTTAAGTCATGTTATTAGGCAACTTAATTAATTCTGTTAGGCAACTTAAGCCATTCTCTTAAGCAACTTAAGTCATTTCGTTAGGCAACTTAAGTCATTTCGTTAGACAACTTAAGTCATTTTGTTAGGCAACTTAAGTCAATTTCTTAGGCAACTTAAGTCATTTTATTAGGCAAGTTAAGTCATTTTCTTAGGCAACTTATGTCATTTCGTTAGGCAACTTAAGTCATTTTATTTGGCAACTTAAGTCCTTCTGTTAGGCAACATAAGTCATTCTGTTAGGCAACTTAAGTCATTTTGTTAGGCAACTTAAGTAATTTTGTTAGGCAACTTAAGTTATTTTACTAGGCAACTTAAGTAATTCTGTTAGGCAACTTAAGTCATTCCCTTAGGCACCTTAAGACATTTTGTTAGGCAACTTAAGTCATTTTATTTGTCAACTTAAGTCCTTTTGTTAGGCAACTTAAGTCATTCTGTTAAGCAACTTAAGTCATTTTGTTAAGCAACTTAAGTCATTTTGTTTGGCAACTTAAGTCATTCTCTTGGGCAACTTAAATCATTTCGTTAGGCAACTTAAGTCATTCTATTAGGCAACTTAAGTCGTTTTGTTCGGCAACACAAGTCATTTTCTTTGGCAACTTAAATCATTTTGTTAGGCAACTTAAGTCATTTTGTTAGGTAACTTAAGTCATTTTATTAGGCAACTTAAGTCATTTTGTTAGGCAACTTAAGTCATTTTGTTAGGCAACTTAAGTCATTTAGTTAGGCAACTTAAGTCATTTTCTCAGGCAACTTAAGTCATTTCGTTAGGGAACTTAAGTCATTTTGATAGGCAACTTATGTCATTTTGTTAGGCAACCTAAGTCATTTTGTTAGACAACTTAAGTTAAGGCAACTTAAGCAATTTTATTAGGCAACTTAAGTCATTTTATTAGGCAACTTAAGACGATAGTGCCAAGTCGTGGAAGAAGTGGTGGTGGCGAAGGCAGCTGACGAAGAAGAAGGCGAAGGGGGAGCAGCGGAAGTAGGAAACCGGAGGGTGTAAAGGGGCCCCGTGCTGTCACATCGAAGGAGTGGACGCCGGGAAGCCAAATCGTTCACAGTGAGACTGGAAGAGTCGAATTCGACAGTGCTAAGAGTTGTCAGCTGTGAAACGACGAATAGAGACAAGATTATGAACCATATTTGGAGCAACAAGAACATCAGGGAGGTGAAAGGATCCATGGGTACTCGCAGTACCCACAGAGGAGACAGGAATGCAAGCGCCATTGGCCACCATGATGGAAGAGGGACAAGGAGGGTGAGGATGCTGAACCGAGGAGAGGAGACGGGCATCTGGAGTGGTGTGGTACGAAGCGCCCGAATCAGCAATCCAGTCGGAGCGGACTGGTGGAAGCAGCCCCATGGTGCTGTACGTGTGAGCCAGAGCGCCCTGGTCCCAAGCAAAGGGAGAGGAAGAGAGGGGGCCGGCCAAGTGCGGCAGCGCGGTGCCAACGAAGGGCGGCGACAGGGCACCACCCGTGAACGAGAGAACGCCGGCGGAGGAAAAGGAGGAAGATGGCGGCGGCAGGGCGCCGGCCAAGGGCGACGGCAGGGCACCGGCGAAAGGCGGCGGCAGCTGTTGGGAGAGCTCGCCGGCCGTGACGGGGAAGGAGGCGCTGGCTGCAGGGAGAGGGCACGCCGCGGGGAAGGAGGAGGGAGGAGGGGAGGCACGCCGGCGGCGAGGAAGGGCAGCACACTGTCGATGGCGGGCTGCGCAGCAGCAGCAGTGGTGGCAGCGGCTATGGTGAGAGGGCACGCCGCAGGGAAGGAGGGAGGAGGAAACACGCCGGCGGCGGGGAAGGGCAGCACGCCGACTGTGGCGAGCTGCGCAGCAGCAGCGGCGCCACCGGCCATGGGCCAGGCGACGGCGACGGCAGCAGTGCCGAGGAAAGAAGAAGAGGGGAGGCCGACCATGGCGGCGGCTGGGCCAGGAGATGGAGAGAAGCCGACGACAGGGAGAGGCACGCCAGGGGCGCCAGCTGCGGGCGCAGGGGCGGAGGGCACGGGGGCGGCAGGCCGCGCGCCGGCGGGGGGCGCAGGGGCGGCGAGCACAGTCGCGGCCGGCGGGCGCGGCCAGGCGCCGGCGGGCACAGGCGCGGCCGGCGCCGGCGGCCAGGCCCTGCGCGGGCCCGTGAGCTCGGCGACGACGGCCTAGGGAGAGAAGGGGAGAGGGGGGAAGGAGGAGGAGGAGAGGGCCGACAGCGGCTGCTGGCCGGTGCCGGCGCCGGCGGCCGCGGCAGCCATGGGCGGCGGCGGCTGGGCAGCAGGGAGGTGGGTGGGTGTTGGAAACCCTAACCCTAAACCTGGCTGGATACCATGTTGTCGAAACTGATTCTCCTCATCTCTATTCTCAGCCCAATAGGGTATATACATAAGCCTAAACATGGGCCTCATGGGCCTAAACCATTATACTCCCAACAGTTCTTCATAAAAAAGCTATTACAATGGAATGAAATGAAACGAAGCAAAGCTAGTTACGTCTTAACAATGTTCTCAAACAAAACGTGCTCAATCTTGCCCATGGAGAAATCGGAAGTACATAGTAGTGATTTCTTATTTTGTGTACATATACATGTTGAGTGATATATGCTACAATTAATAGTGATATATGCTTTCCCTCAGAAATATTGATGAACAAAAAGTTAAATGTACTAACCGCTGGTACAAATATGTCACTGCAGTTACTTCTCATAAGGAATGTGTAAGACAACAACCCAATACTTCGTGTCAATCTCCTATCAAGTCAAAACATTACAGATTGTTGCATTACTGTAGATAACTGAAAACTATACTGAATAATATAGGTTGGGTTAAAAGCTAGAAATACAAAAGGTCCACAGAGAGGACAACTTATTTTATCTTTTCAAATGCACAAACAGAACACTTGATGATAGAAACATTTCTATTAGCTTCCTTTTGCTATTAACATATTTTTTGGTCACATATATTAATTTACTAATCTCGGGCACAGTAATCAAGAACCTCATCTTTAGAGCTAAAAACTGAAAAAGAAATAATGGAGAGTACGTTGGCAACCACAGGTCAGAAATGTATGGTTTTGTGAAATAGAAACAATGAAGTGTAGTTCATTTTATATAGTTGATTGAAAAGAAGTAAACTTATCATATTTACTCTTTTTTAGCCCTTGCATGATTTAAAGGCAGGGAATGAGTTGTATCCTAATACAGTTGCCATCAAGTAATATGAGTTTGCTGATGCCACAAAATGAATATATAAATGAGGCAATGTTAAAGTTAGACTAACCTATCATCTTTTGTGCATGTGAATACAATAGCATCTGCCCCAAGCCTCATCGTGCTAGTTTTGAAGCCATTTCCATCTATTACATGTGACTATTCAAGTCAGTAAGTGTAATATATAGCAATGGAACAAGCAGCACAAAGCACTTTCAAGAATCATTACATTGCCCAATGGATGAAGTTGTACATTTCTAGGAGAATCAAAAGCTCATACAGTGTCGAAGAGATTTTGGACTCATGCCCCCTCCATTGTCTTGAATACAGAACAATAAGAGTAAGTAAAAACCAATATGAAGAGGGAACATGGTAAATAACTATATGCTATCTTTATTTTCATATACTTGCCACAAGCCAGTGCACAAGTAACTAAGCAATTGTTTAAGTAAATGTTCCCATTCTTAAGGACTGGTTTTTAGCCTTTGTAAAGTTCCTTTTTCTTTTGCTTTTGTACAGACTTATATCTATAAAATGAGTACGGTTGGGGTGTTCCCCTCCTGGCTTTCTCACCAAAAAAAAATGCTCCAATAACATCCCATGCTGTCATGAATGCAAAATGAGGCAAGAACAAGTTTTACAGAGGAATTTGGAAAACGTGGATTAGGAGTGTAAAAGTGTTTAGAAACAAAAGTGACATGTGAAACAAAAGAACCAAGGCAGTATTACCTTCTATTACCAACGAATAGTCTCCATCAGAAGAATGCTTCATCTTGTCAATTTTCACATAGGTTGCCCCATTGCTCACCTAATCCATTTGCTCGAGTAAAATAGAAGGATAATATATACAAGGAAAAAAAAAGAATGAAATCATAAGTTCATAACTGCATTTCAGTGTGTGCGTCTAACGGAACCTGTCTTCTCATTTTGTGATCTGTTTGCCATGGCGGTTGCATAGAATCTTATCTTTTGAGCTCACTGCTTTTGGATGTAATGTGGAACTATCCTGATGTTGGGTTTAGATGTTTAATTTGTGGTTGGGTAAAGGTGCTCATTTTGTAAGCTGGTAACCCCAGAATACTTCTGTTAAGCTTTCAACAGAAGCTGGGCTGTAAGCCTTTGGTCTAAAAAAATCAGTGCAAAATTTGGATCATACCTCATCAATTGCGTTGTCAAGCAGCTCTGCAATAGCTGTATAACAGAAATTAATCAGTACCATCGCTAGCTTGTCTAAACCTCCGCAATTAATAGCACACAAGTGCTCAAGTAAAATCAGGAGAAGAATGTTGTCAGTATGACTTACCACCCAATGGCCATTTATGTGAAGTAGCGTTAGAATGAAGAAACTTGGGATGAATCTGTAAGCGGTTGTGGCCATCTACAAATGTAAAATTCATGCATCAGAAAAAGAAGGTGAAAGAAAAAAAAAGGCGGGTGTAAATGGTAACAAGGTTATCAGAATCACACCCACTACTGGGAAAACTACAACCTCATTAAACCAGTTGGGTTTTCCTCCCATTATATTGGCATGGCAAGATGGCTGCAACTTTCTCATCATTTATATTATATATTATGCTTTTGTTCTCGTGGTTTTTTTTCCATTTTAAAAGACAATAAACAAGGCTTTATATAGCCCCTTTCTATATTCCATGTATATATAATTCATTCGTATGTTCCTTTTATGGATCCAAGATTTGGTTGAACAGTGTGGAGTAATTGACTTTATGTAAGGACATTCTCACAGAAGTGGTGAGAGTCAGCAATGTATGGAAGGCGAAGGGACATCCACCTTAGACTGGAACAATGTGGGCTTTAAGTAAGACTGATATTTGATTTATTTTTATTGGTGCAGTGATAAATAGACCGATGGGCTTGAAAAGGAAGGTTCAGAAAATACTGTTGAGAGCAGCTTCAGAAGCTAATCCAAAATCTCTAGCTTTTTCTCCAGCTTTCCAAAATTGCCGCGGAAATGGCGTTGCAGTAGACACATTGAATAATCCATTTATCATGTGTCTCCCTTGTTGTGTACTTGTCAAAGATGTGGTCGCTGCAGCTGAATTTCCCAACAGTGCAGCCTCTTGCATGTTACCACCAGCTGCTAGAAACTCCTGCCTTAGTAATGTTGTTGTGCACTGAGCTTTAGGAGATTCTTGCCACTGCAGTGCTGTTGTGGAGTGAGTAAAATCACCTTGTGTGTCATCTGCAATAGATTCCTGCCTCTGCCGTGTTGTTGTGCACTGGACAGTGTCATCTAGTTCATTGTCTGCAGTATGTTCTTGCCTCTGTAATGTTGGTGTGAACCAGGCAGCATCACCTTGCCCATCATCTTTTTGTGTCTGTAATGTTGCTCTAGGTTCTTGCCTCTGTAATGTAATGCACTGGGCAGTATCACCTTGTCCATCATCAGCAGAAAGTTCTTGCATCTGTAATGTTGTTACGCACTGGGCAGCATCACCTTGTACACCATCTGCTCTAATTTCTTGCATGCGTAGACTTGCTGTGCACTGGGCAGTATCACGTTGTCCACCATCTTTTCTAAGTTCTCGCATCAGTAGTGTTCCTGTGGAGTGGACAGCATCATTTTGACCATCATCTGCTCTAAGTTTTTGCACCTGTAATGTCTCTGTGCACTGAGAAGCGTCGCCTTGTTCATCTGTTCCAAGATTTTGCATCTTACAATGTCACCATGCACTGGGCAGCTTCAGCTTATCTGTCACCTGCAGTGAACTCTTGTTTAAGAAATGCTGTGCCCTGAGCAAACCCTCCTTGTTCATAAGCAATATGCCCTCCTTCAAAATTGTCATTGTCACTAGTTAAGTCAAAAAAATGTGCCTTCGCATGAACACCTTTTCCATGAGCATTGGGTTCTTCTGTGACAACCACCTCTTCATCATCACTGGACAGAACAACAATGTCTACTATCATTGCTTAACCTGAAATGGCAAAAATATTGTGCGCATTGGACCACAGCAAAGGGAAAATGCAGAACAATGACAAGACCAATTAATTACAGAAAGTGTTTAGAGAAAAAAGGAATTAGAAGACTACATCCAAACAATATTTCAATTCCTATATTACACTGCTATTAAGAGTGGGATTCCCCTTCCAACTAAGCTGATAATCCCTTTGTCCCTCAACTGAGTGATATGAATGCATGTGGCCCTTCAGACACAAAAAATATAATAAACTTCTCTCCCTCTAGACCCTTATCCACCTATTATCTATTGTCATTTGCATGCAAACAACGAACACATCCCTCCCTCCAATCTATGCCAACCGTAAAATTTAGAAGTTCAATTTGGGAACATCTTCATTTAGGACCGATGGACTCATCATTGAGCTAGCAGATGGATTTTGTGGCACAGATTGAATTTTTTCTCATCTTGTAACAGCAGAAGCAGTAACAAAGTAGAAACCATAGACGCAAGTTGAGAGCTCCATGAAAATGCCTAATGCCTGGCCTCGCAGTAACTGATGTGCTGATAAAATGTGAGTATTGCCTCAAAATTAATCCATCAAGGAATTCACCTGAAAGACACGCCTCCTTTGTTTCTTTTATTCTGGATTGGGATTGAAAGAGAGGCCTCTGCACAAGTTCGGTGCCGTAGGAGAAGGCAACGGGGAACACAAGGAACGCGTGACTGATTGCGCGAGATTATCGAACCCAAGAACATAGACAAAACATTGATGATCCGGAGAGAGAAATCGTACGCGCACGCAACACACTAGCGCAACACACTAGCGCAACATACGGGGGAATCCGAGACCTAAATCCCCCAACAATCGGAGCACCATACCCGTATCCAAAAAAGAAACCAATAAAATCACCAAAAGAGTGAAGGGTCTCCGAACCCTTACCCACACATTACAGAAAAAAGTAGAAGACACCAACGGGCTGGAGGGACAGAACCAGGCGGGAGGGGCAGGGGAGATGAAAGTAGCTCGAATGGGGCTGCTCCGCGGACAATGGGAGATTGATCTCAGAGCCAGTGTGGGAAGAACGGGGTTTTCTGCTGCAGTAGCGGAGGCGGCGGCGGAGAGTGAGTGGGGTGGGGACTCTGGTTTGCCAAGAAAGTTGGTTTGTTTTCTACTACCACTTTTTTTTAAGCAATATGACAAACTTTATTCCCTCAAGATCGATACGTAAAGATGGCAACGAGTAGGTACCCGATGGGTAACAGTCATTCATACCCGCACCCGCAAGATGAAATTTTACCCGTTGGGTTACCCGTGAACACGCGTGGGTAGGAAAATGCTCACATACTCGTACCCGCACGGGTAATTTTACCCGCCAGGTAACCCGCACCCGAGATTACATACATTTATATGCAAAAAATAACATCATTCCAGCAGATCACATATTGACATTCATATTAAAAATGACATCATTGCAACAAGATAACAATAGCATATAAAATATAGCATTATTGAATTGCATCATGGTCAAGCGTGTAGAAATATAGCTAAAATGCCTCATTGGCTCATTATTTCTGCGGGTTTTTCTTACCCATGGGTACGCGGATATGGATAGTATACGCCCACACCCGTACCCGCCATACCCGATGGGTATAGGTTTTCGCCCAGTAAGGTATCCATGGATAGAAACTTCATCCCATGCCCGCTTTTTTGTCGGGTAAAACCCGTCAGATACTCGGGTTTCGAGTACCCGTTGCCATCTTTATACATTGTTCAAGAACGAGTCTAGAATAAAATTAGGGGGCTTATCGACCCAAGTACAATTTTGCTTATATTGCCGAGCTCTTCTAGCTAAATTGTGAGCCACCTGATTCATCTCCCCGCTACAATGTTCAATTGATATATCTTGAAAACCGCTCCATATCATATTGCAATCATCGCATATTACAGCTGCCAAATTCGCTGAGAAACCTCCATCCTTCATAATTTGTACAACTTCCATGCAATCCGATTGGATGATTAATCTGTTAAACCCTATACGTTGAGCACATCAGTCCCTCCTTCAGCGCATATGCCTCCGCCATCAGTGCATCAACAACATGTGGTACAATACTATAAGCCGCTGCTAATACGCCACCCGAGCAATCTCTTATAATTGAACCAACGCTACCGCAGCCACCATTTTCGTCGAAGCCAGCATCAACGTTCACCGTAACTTTACCCTCTGGTGGTTTCTTCCATCCTTGCCTTAATACTGAAGTTTTCTTTGTCGCTAGCTTATAATTCATAGTGAGTGTTGTAATGGACATGGCAGATCTTGATAGTCGATGGACGGTCTCCCCATGAACCAATTGTCGGCGCTCCCACCATATATACCAAGCAGCTGTGATGACTAGCTCTGCAAATCCCACGTCAAGATTCTGAATTTGATCCTCCCTTGTAAATATTTCCTCAAGGATTACGGAGCCTGATCTATCAGTAATAACTAAGCGTTGTATCTTCTCTTCGACTCCCAACGAACACCACACTTGTTTCGCTCGTTCACATGTGAAGATCATCTGTTTAATATCGGCATGGCAAGAACCTTTGAGTGTCTGCCAACCAAAAATTTTGATCTTTGCAGGAACTTTCAATTTCCACAAACTTTTCCAAAGTCGACTCCTTGATGCAGTATTGTCATGCACTTGAATACTTCTCGCCCCAAATTTATATTCCCATTGGCAATGATATGCCGACTTCACTGAAAATACATCACTTCTATTATAATGCCAACCACCAAATTTTCCCTACCCGAGCGAATAGGAATTTGCATAATTCGATAAACATCAGTTGGCAAAAAAATATTCTTCAACAAGTCCACATCCCACGTTGAGTTTATAGGATTTATCAATTCATCAACCGCAGTCACCAAGTTGTTTCCTCTAGTTGTTTGAATTTTCAGATTATGACTTTCCCAAAATCATGTTATCTTCCTAGATTTTTATCTACGTGCCATCACCTACTCTCCAAACACATCCTTGCTTGAAACATTGTAGCCCTGCTAGTATGCTTTGCCACATAAATGAACTCCCACTCTTTATTCTAGCATTCATCAATTTACCATCCAGATAATACCGTGCTCGAACCACTTTAACACATAAAGAATATGGATCACATAACAGTCTCCAAACCTATTTTGCTAGCATTGCCAGATTAAAGGATTGTAAATCCCTGAACCCATTCCGCCCTTACCCTTCGACATACACATCTTCCACCATTCTTGCCAATGGATGTTTTTGCACCAAATTTTGGACTGGCAGGCGCGCGACGGAAAGCTTCTTGAAGACGCTACTGCAGGAGATCGGCTAAGTGTCGATGGTGGCCGTTTTAAGGGGAATCAACTGTTTTCAGAGTAAGATCGGCTAAATGGATTCGGCTGTCAGCAAAATGCGTTGATTTCGACTCCGACCCAGTTTTGGCGATCTGTGTCTCATTAACGGCGTAGGACTCGACGAGAAGGAAGTTGGAGTCTGAGTTATCATATCTTAGTAGTTTTAGTCATTTATTTCCTTATCTGTGAGTCGTGTCAGATTAGAACTCGTCAAAACCCAGGGTATAAATATGTACACCCAGGCATTTGTAAAATGAATCAATCAATCAACAAACCTTCGGCCCTCGGCCAAAACCTTAGGAGTAGGAGTAACATAGATCTCGGCGAGTTCATCACGACTAGGCTGCATCGGCGTCGACCGACCTCCGGTTGCTGTAAGTACCGTCATGGCTTGTGTTTCCGTTTGATAAGGCTGCATCGGCATCGACCGACCTCTTGTTATACGTTGACATGGCTAGTTACCGGCTCTATTAGACCTTGGCAAGTCTAGTAGATTCATTAAGTTACCGATATTTTTTATTTTACATTGTTTATCTATTTTCAACAACATCATTGCCCGATCAAGATTGATAGGTTTGGCTTTATATTTTACTGAATTCTATCATCTGCTATGCTTGTCATGCTTATTCTTGCTCTGATGGTTGGTTTTGTGCCTGCATTAGCTAGATCTTATTATTCTTGTTCATGACATGCAGTGCGTTCTAGGGTGTACATGGTTTTACAGTAAAGTTTGTTAATCTCTTCTGGAGGTCTTCTATGTGGCTGTAGCAGCTTTGACCAAATCTCATGATTAGATTCACCTGGATTCAGACACCGTCGGTTAGGAAGCTTTGCTTGTGAAGCTGTTTATGCACCTAGTTCATTCTTATGTCGAAATCGGCTATTTAGCCGATCGCCTCTCGCCTTGATAAATACACTGTGCAACTACCGATTTCTTTACTGACATGTATATCTTGCTTTAACGTGGTGTTATGAGTGTAAGATAGATTTGTTAATCTCTTCTGAGATTTTGGTGCAGCTGCCATTACCCTCCCAAATGACTTGGATTCAGACGCCATCGGTTAATAGATTTATTTTATTACAAGTAGTGTTATGTTAATGTCAGGGTGTATGGATAGGTTAGGCGATCGCTAAATTGCATGGTGTAATCCTTTTATGCTATAAGTTCATATCTTGGATTACCTATACTTGTTCTTGTCTTGTTTATTATGTCATGCCATGATCAACTTCTTCATTAAAATATTCATGCATTTATTTAATGATTATCCATAAAGTGCATGGGGTGTTGACTCTCTAGTCAATGACCTGACCAAATCGGCTATTTAGCCACACATCACGGAACTGTCTGGCACCAACTGGCAGTTCTACAATTTGACTATTTCTTCTCCTTGTCAATTGCAGGGTCAAATTGACTGGCATGCCTCGAGTTCGATCGACCCGGGAAGCTATGAAGCCGCAGGGATCGGAGAAACACTCTCGCTCTGGTCTACCTAGCTAGCAAGTGTCGTTGCCGCAAGGAGTCGCATTTTTATGTCAACACACTTTTTAGCACACCCGGTGGGACCACAGAATCATCATCAATGGCTCCCACAAATGCATCTGATCTCAATGCTAACAACATCCTCAACGTCACCATGGAAGAGCTTTCTGAAGAGCATAGATAATTGATTGAAATGGCTGCTGAGCAATTGAAGCAGACGTGTTTGCTGTCTTTTGGGAGAGTCCGAGACAAAGCAGTGCAGAAGATGGCGTTGCCAAGAATTCTGATGCCTAGAGAAACAGATGCAGGAGATGAAGAAGACAAGAAGTTCATGTTAGAAGCGCTGAACAAGATGATTCATGAAGCAATGACAAATCATAACAAGTACTTCTTGACTACATTTGGCAACATTATGGAGACGTCATTGGCTGGTTTTCCTTAGATCAATTTGGGCCAGCTTACGTCAATCAGAATACAATAGCTCCTTCTGATGGTGGTGTGCAGAATTCTTCCAAGACAACAGATGTTCCAACAAGCTCTAATGGCAATGGAAGTGGAAGTGCTGCCGCATCAGTACAACAGCCGACAGGTGGTCAGGCACCTAATTTTGGTATAACCTCAAATGTACCACCTTCGGCTCAAAAATTTGCTCCATCAGTTCAGAGAATTGCCAGGAATGTGGATTTCTGGGTGAATCAAGCTATACAAGGAGGAGCCAGTCAGTCCCCAGGAGACAATGTTGATCTAGCTAGTTTTGCACCTATTTCAAGTTAAAAGCACTGAGAATGTCTCCATGTCGAAGCATTAGAGGCCCTACTGATCCTACTGACCAACTGGTTCACAAGCTTGTCGACATGATGGAGAAGTAATTTGGCATGAAGAGGAGCCATTTCAAATCTTATAGCATGCCATATCCAGAGTGGTACAACCGTCTAGTGCTTCCACCTCGTTGGAAGGTTTCTGATTTCTCCAAGTTCACTGATCAAGACAGTGTGAATACTATGAAGCATATAAGCAAGTATCTAGCTCAGTTGGGAGATGTTGCAGTAGAAGAAATTCATCGAGTTAGATTCTTTGCTTTATCCTAGTCCGGGCCAGCATTTATATGGTATTCATAATTTCCCAGAGATTCTATCAGGATTTGGGATGAATTAAAAAGCAAATTTCATGCTTATTTCTTCAATGAAAGCACAGAGAAGGACCTCACTGGTTTGACCAGTATGAGGATGAGAATAATGAGTCTGGTTTAGAGTTTCTGTAGAGATTCAAACAAACGAGAAATTTGTATTTCTCACTAAACATGTTTGACAGCCAGTTGGTAAAATTAGCTATCTAAGGGATGCAACCATATCTGAAGGAGAAGCTTGTTGGCATGCAATTTGAGAATCTTGGGGCTTTGGCTCAAAGGGTGTCTACATTAGCTGAATATGTACAGCAACCACACAGAGAGAGCTAATTCCAGAAGGCTGCTAATGTGGCTAATTATTATGATTTATTATTGTAGTATGGTTTAGATGAGGATGCAAAAGAAGTTGATGCCATAGAGTGGAACCTTGACAAGAAGGTGGTGATTAATCATCCTTGGGGAAGGATGCAGGAGACATTTGATTTTGACACCTCAAAGGCTGAAAAGATTTTTGATTATCTGTTAAGCAAGAGTCAAGTCAAAGTGTTGCATGAGAAACTGATCAGTCCTAAAGAAAGGAAAGGGAAAAAGTATTGCAAGGTCTATAATTTGACCACTCACTCCACCAATGAGTGCAAGGTGTTTAGGCAGCAGCTTCAGAAGGCTATTGAGTCTAGGAAACTTGCTTTTGAGGCATCCAACAAGATGAGAGTAGGTGAACATCCTTTCCCTGTTACTATGGCTGATACTGTGATGCTCAAAGGCAAGACTAAGGTGCTGACTTTTGCAAGAGCTAAGGAATCTGGAGCAGTAGACTCAAGTTTGTAATTAACTGCTGAAGAGTACAGAGAAATCAAGAGGTGTGAAAAGTAGAATAGTCGATTTGACCAACCTGAGTCATCTAGGATGGCTGAAAGAAGACCATGCATCACGTCTCAAATCCTTCTTAACAAGTGGTAGAGGCAGAAGAAAAAGGACCATAGGAGATGGGTAGAAGAGCAAGAACATCAAAGAATGCTTGAAGAGGAAAGGTTTGAAAGGGAACAAGCTGAATTGCACTGAAATTGTCCTTTCTTTAGACATTGCTGGAATGAAGGTTTGAGGTTGCCTATCAGGAATAATTGCCCTGAGTGTAGTGAGCAATACAGGGGATATCGGCTAAGTTAAACCAATCGCTGGTCTGTTCATGAGAGGCTTAGATAGCCTAATGAGGATCAACACATTAATAAATGCAGAATTCATGATCATTGTGATGCTTATGATGAAGACATTGTTGAGAAGAAGTATGTCTGGCAAGAAGGTCAATGGTGCCCAGGTGGTCTCTCTAAGAGTCAGAAGAGAAGGGTTCAATGCTTGAGAGAGACTGAGATTAAACAAGACAAGGCCAAGAGGGCCAAGAGGGCACAAATTTGGAAGGCCAAGAAAACAGCCGATTCGGATAAATTGGCTTCTATTCATATGAATGTATTTTGCCTGCTGAATTCATAGCTCCAAAGAGTCAAGAGGTCTATTCTGATTTTGATGAATCAGAGTATGAAGAATTAGCTACTTACTTGGCACTTGCTTCTCAAGCTATGTTTGACAAGCCTGAACATTATCGACATTTGAAGGCTTTATATGTCAAGGGACTTGTTGATGGTAAACCCATGGGAAAGATGCTTGTTGATGGAGGAGTTGTAGTGAATCTTATGCCTTATTCAACCTTCAGGAAACTGGGCAAGACCTCTAGTGATTTGATCAAGATAGATATGCAGTTGAGAGATTTTAGAGGCAACTTGTTTGATACCCGGGTGGCAGTAAGTGTTGAGCTGACAATTAGCAGTAAATCTCCGATCACTACATTGTTTGTCATCGATGGGAAGGATTTCTATAGTTTGCTCCTTGGAAGGGACTGGATACATGCCAATTGCTACATACCATCAACCATGCATCAACACATGATACAATGGGTGGATAATGACATTGAGGTTGTCCCTGCTGATGATACAGTCTCAAATTCTTCAGTTGATCATGTTTATTGGGACCTTGAAAGTTTTGAGTGCTTCTCTGGAAAGGAGTTTCATGGAGACTTTATCTCTATCAAAGATGAGGGTCAACAGCCGATCCAAGGAATTGGCTCTGAAAGCAATTTTTAATGGATGGTACTAAAGAAAAGCGTGGGCATGTTTTTACGTTGGCTAATTTGTTAAGGAAAATGAATATTGAATCTAGTGATAAACTAAGGCCGGCGTATCTCAAGATAATTGAAGGACTTACAGGAGAGATTTTAATGATAGAGTTCTTGATAAATACTATTTTGTGTTTTAGCAAATTAGGGACAAATATTAGGATGTAAGTTCATTACCAATATACAAAGTGATAGCCAATATCTCTAAGTATCGCCTTTAGTACAAAAAGACCAATATCAGGTATTGGCAATAGCCGATGCGACATGCATCACCTTCAGAGCAAAATACACAAAATAAGGCATTCAGAGCAGAGAACATGGTTCAACATGGATTATGACCTCAATGGGTCAACTTGAGAAAACAAGATTGTAGCACAGGTTCCATTGGTATTTACAAAATTATGCAAAAGATTACATCTTATTGTGAATCTACTCATGGAGCTTGCTAATCACATAGTCTGTCCAGGCGATGCCCCTGATTGTCTCTGCTACTCCTTCAAGATTATCAGAGTTATCATCTATGGCATTGATGATGTGCGGCTGGTTCGCATCTGAATCCTGCAGGTCATGGCTGGTGCGGGTTTGAGCGGCAGCCAGAGCGAAGGAAGTGCCCACGATGATTCCCTGATGAGCTACCTCATGCACCCTGGCATTCATGACGGCGGCAGTAGCGTTCCCAGTGGCTTGAAGCTCCTCAAACCACACAGTCAGATCTAAAATATCAAACAAGATTATCAGTTGCTGGAATGTTAAAGAGAACCAAGAAATAAAGCATGTTGAATTGCCGGCGACGCGGTTGTCGACAGCAACTTGCCGATTGACGGCTGTCTCCACCTCTTCTTTCTTCTCCTCAACTGCCCGTTTGACTTTGAGGAGGACAACCTAGAAGTTGGTAAGGATATCCTACATCTGACTCAACTCCTTGGTTGCTTCGGAGTAGCGGGCCTCCATCTCCATCCACTCTCGGTAGATGCAGTCGTACAGAGACACCGGCACCATCTCAGTCTCAGTGGCAGAATATGAGCCTGAAGTTGAATCTTCAGATCCCACCACCACCATCTCGATTGGCGGAGGAGCAATGTACGGTGCCGGGGCTGGTGCAGGAGCAACAGGTACTTCTGATGTCGGTGCCATTGGTGGCGCAGTGGCAGCGTTTGATGGACCCTCATCGTCCTGTCTAAAAAGATTGACAAATAGGGTTGAATCGAAAGCCGTTTGGAAAGAATCAAGTAAGAATCGGCTCACCTCACGCGCTGATAGATGGCATGATGGAGATTTTCCTCTTCTTCCACCATGGGACGCTTGCCATGATCATGGCCTGCTATGGATGAAACTTGAAGAAAGGGGATTTTCTTAGATTTGTTTGGTTTTACTGTTGAAGGATGGAGCGCTCAGAGTTTGGTGTATTGTGAAATAAGATAGGGGAATCAAATTTATAGCCCAGGAGGGATGTATTTGGAAATGAATCAGCAACCTACCATTAATAATGGGCACTGTACATGCAGGTAATTGAGTGGCCGGTCAAATCAACTTGGGACACATTTTCTCGAAAAGGCGGATTGTCTTGTATTCTTTCACTGGTCGAGAGATCAAATCAAAAAGATGAATCAGCTAATTGTTGAAGCCCAGAAAAGACACTTGTTTGGATTTTAAAAGGTATTCATTGATCGGCTAAGGTAAAAGGAAGTATCGACAATTCAGAAAGGAAGCAAAAGCCGATTCAAGAAAACATAGTGACAGAATACTACAAGTATACATCATATTACAATCCAAAGTAATTCTTTAGTGCATCAAAGGCGTTCATTCTAGTAGAATCAAATTGAGAGAGCACATGTTCATCATCAACTGCTGTTGTGGATATTTCATTTAAGTCTTTGACTATTTGCATTCCTGATGAAACAGATTCAGCCAACTCCTTTTTGAGTTTTAGATTATCAGTAATAGGAGTCAAGGCTGATTCATTCTGGGCAATCTCAGTGTTCACCTCTTGAAGCTCTTTCTCTAATGCTGCCTTCCTGGCATGCAAGTTTTCAAGAATTGGCTTCCTGTCATTTGCATACTTTTGGAGATCTTCTAGAGTTGAACCCAAAGCTTTGACCTTTTCTACATTGGCAGACTTTTGATCAATCAGAGTTGATAACCTATTTAAGTTGTCATGAGCTTTCTTTATCCTTGAGGCTTTAGATTCAAGTAGAGGAGATTTTGGTGATGGGGCCCCTGAGGCTTAAAGGAAGGATTTCTTCTACCTCTGTAATGACTCTGCTAATGAGGTGGGCGTTTTGAACTGAATCAGTTGTGTTTCGAAGAGGGAAAATATCTCTTAGCTGGTTCAGTGAGGGTGCAATAGTTTTCTCTGTAGCAGAAAAGAGAGAAGTGATCTTATTCTCATCAAAATATTTTGAAAAATCCATGCCATAGTCTTAAAGGACGAAGGGCCTGAAAATAAACCAGTGTTAATTACATAACAATGGTGTTAAAATCAAGTGACAATGGTACCTTTGATTCAGAAGGAACAACTGATAGTTTTTCTCCACTGTTCTATGGAGTCGGCTCATTATGACCAGCTTGCTCAGAAGGCGATGAAGAATGGGTTGGATTACTCACTGCTATGTTTTGAAAGCATGAAATAGGAGTGTTAGAATATTACACAAAGGTTTGTGAGTTAATTTTGCTGTTCATTGAGTATTACCGTCAGAAGAGCTCTGGTTGTTTGGAATTAGTAGAAGGATTTGAAAGAATTTCAATACTGTGGGATTTGGACGCCTCTTTCTGCCAAATTGGTAAAATAAGCGAGGGGATCACATATACAAATGTAGGAAAATAAGAATATGATATTACCTCTACTGCTGTTTTAGATACTTCTTTCTCAGTTTCCTGAAATAGTTGTTCCTGTGAGACTGAGATTCTAAGGGAACTTGGGGAGAACCAGTATCCTCAACTTGAGATTTCTGCAAAGAGAAGTATTAATAGTTAATTTGGCATGAAAACATAAAGAATTGGCTTACCTTGGATTGTCTGCTTCTCTTTGGAATTTTATGTAGACTCCCTGTTTCTGTAATTTTGCACTTCAATTGGGGTTGCAGATGAGCAGCATAAGTATTCATGAATGATCTAAGAGAAGGTCCTTTAGAACCCAGCCTTGTTCTTGGACAAGGAATTAAGTAATGAATAGGCCTGTTCTTCCTGTTAGTTGTTGGAGCTTTTGATTCCTCATCCTATAAAAATAGCATGATCAATATGTGAAAGAAGAAACTTTTGAGGAATGTATAAATACGGTAGGCTCACTTCTCCATCCCGGTTCATAATCTGCATCTAAGGATTGGTAGAATAGATAAACAACCTTGCAGAACAAATGCCCTTTCTATTCGTTCCACCACCCATCAAATGACAGGTGTGTAAGCTTGACTGGGATCCATGCTGGAGGATGATATATTGAGAATTCTAATCCCAAGTTGAAGACCTTGGGAGCCTCTATAATACTGTTGATTCCTTCTATTGGCCTCAATTTGTTTGTAAAGAAGAGGAAACGAGGGAGCCGCCCAAGGCCGAGTTGGCGAGCCACAAAGTTTGGGTTGTAAAATTCATAAGTTAGTGTCAAATTAGGATCATTTGGTGTATTTCCTCAGCCATGTCTAAAGTTTACTAGAAGTGCACAAGGTCTGATAAAATAGTTAAAGATATTGGTAGCAGTTTCACTAGAGCAACCAGTTTCAAATCTGAATTAAAAAGGCAAAGTCAGACCATTGTCATTATCATTAGTGTATGGCAGCCAGGTCAGGAGATCATCAAATCCTCTGTAAAACAACTTGAAGAACTGACCCTTGTTGAAGTTTATGACATAAGCAGTGGCTGCCTCACCATAACTGAAACATGCTCAGTAGTGCGATCAGATTTCTTGGCACATTCTGGATAATCAAGGGAAGGAAAGGGCAGTTCCCTAAGATTGGGCCTCATAAATTTATACATATATAAGTTCAGCCTGAGTTGAAGCAGCCACCAAGGGCCAGGAATTGTGCCAATCGCCTCATCTTTCAGGAGTTTGGCTGCTACTTTATTCATCAGGTTGTAAAAGGAACCCAAGACGAGTTTGCCCATCTAAATTTTGGTTCATGCAGCTAATTTTTCTACTAAAGCTTTATTATTGAAAGTGGGACCAAGAGGAGCTCCACAAGAAGAAGAATTTCTCCAAGCACATATTTAAGAAAGCTATGTACTCTTTTTCATCAACTGATGCAGAGGTGTTAGAGAAATTTTTGATATAATTGGGCCAGGTGGATGAATCTAATATCTTGCCCATCTTCTTATACCCATTGCCCAAGAAATCACAGGGATTGTTGATCCAGTGATTTGTAGTCCAGTCAGCATAAAGATATCGGCTTGTGTGATAGTCATTAGCCCATGCCCAAATATGAAAGCGTTAGCAGCAGTGGACCAGAAATAAGAGACAACCATCAACATGGGCTCATTCTTCTTCATGTCAGATAAAGAAAGTGTGATGCATTGATGAATATCAGCAATCTCCCAGGCATCTGCTTTTTTATTCCTCACTCTCAGGAGCCAATCCCGCC
>CM041642.1:35506412-35521484 GCA_023333625.1 Bothriochloa decipiens | reverse complement strand
TTGTCGCGCTCCACAAGATCGTGACGGCCTTTGGAAGTGGTGTATCGATCGCTAAGGCGCGGTCTTGGAAGGCTGTAGTCGGGCCGTGAACGTCTTCTCCATCCACCAATCAAGTTATCTCACGCCTCTCATCGAAAGATCGACCACAAACCCTAGTTGCACCATCACATGTGTCTTAATATATTCTTAAGTCATATGTGATGTAATCGATCCCATGACCAACCATTAGCTATGACATGCTCTAGCGATAATTCCCTAGATCATGATCCTAAAACCCTAATGAGAATCCACTAGGATCTATGTAACCAAGGTGTTATATACACACATGTGTTATACACGAAAACCTAGGACCAACTAGTACGTACCTATGTGGCACATGGGGAAATACCTTGCATTCTATGTTACATAAGTTATGCATCCTTATTGCATCTTAAATTCCACTATGTGATTTGGATCTTATTTGGGTTTATGTAATGATTAATTATTTATTTAACAAATAAATATGCTAATATGGAAATAATATCCCAACATACCCTATGACCCTAATGACCTTGGGATGCTACCCAAGTGGTCCCACACAAGTGTGTTACATGTTTACCAAGTAACAAACCTTGGATAACATTGAAGTAATTAAAATACAAAATGGAAAAGCCAATAACAAATAACAGGAAATGGCAAGGTCATTTCGTCCCAAGACCTCGACCTGGCCCATTACCCCGAACCGACCACCTTGCCCCTTCAGCCTGAGCTAAACGACCTGGCCTGCTATTCATTTCGTCTTCCTTTTCCTTTTCTCTAGCTGAACCAGCCTAGCTGCTCACACGAGCAACCAGCCCAACAACCCGAGCAACCAGCCCAAAGCGATCCGGCCACTCGTGTCCACCTTCACTGCCCCGCCAGCCTGCCCTTTTTCCATCCCATGGCCCACGACGCCAGATGGCCCAGCAAGGGAAACATGACCGCCCATGTGCTCCTGCCCTCACCCTTGCATCACCACCGCCCGAGGCCCGCCTGTCATGATCCCCACCTTCTCCCCTCTCTCCGCCTCACGCGCAATAGAAAGCAAAGCACGCTCCCGCGAATGTCAGGGAAGACCCCAGGGCCACGGCACCTCTCCCTGCCATCCGATCTTTCACCTACCACGCCAAGGGCGTAGATGACCGCCACCTAGCCAACAAGACTTGAGCACAAGATACCCATGGAGTGAGGATCTTTTCTGTGCACACGACACACATGCTCCTGCCACGCACCTGTTTTCCCACCTGCTGTCGCTCCTTGGCAGCGAAGGAAGAATCGACATGACCACTGCCAGCCGAGACCCAAGGGTCATGCAAATCGCGTGACCCTGTCGGAGCTCACAACTGTTGTGGCAGAAGGCATCATGGTGCCATGGCCGTATCCCCCTTTTGCTTCCTCACTGCGTCCATGAAATTGGAGCAACCGCTGACCACTGGGACCCATACGCAGCCCGACAGTGACCCTTTACGCACCAAGAACCCCTTGATCGCATTCCCTGAACAACAACTGTCCGTTGGCACCATGCCTTCATCACTTGCCTATATAAGCGACCCCCAGCACTCTAGGTTTCCTCAGACCCCGTCGCCACTCTGGTGGCCCTCAATTTGACACCAGACACGCACATCGATCAAGAAGAGGGAGAAGAAGGAGGAAAGGGAGAGAAGCCAGAGTCGCCGGAGCCGTTCTACACAGTCGAGCGCCATGAAGCCGCCAGAGTCCACCCGAGGGAGAAGAACCGCAAGCAACCAAGCTCGGTGCTACACATACTCTACCTCTCCTACTCCTGCCATGCTGAACTCCTACACTAACAAGGGAAAAGAAGAGGAGCAAAGCCGCCGCCTGACTGCCATCAAGATCGTCGGAGTTGCTGTATCACCGCCGAACCTCTTCCTCACCGCTCGAAGATGTGTTTCCACGCTGAAGAGGAGTCACACTCGAAGATGAACACCACCGTCCACGCCTCTCGGTCCACGACCATGACTCGATGCAAGAGGCCACCACCGGAGTTCTTCCCCTATCGCCAGACCTAGCCGGAGAAGAACAATGCTCTTAATGACTCCTTCAACGCTGAGGATCTTCCTGCACGGCCATGACCCAACGCAACAGCAGCTCGCCTACACCGCCATCTTCTTCCCCTAACGTGTAGGTGACCACGACCATCCTCTCTCTCTCTCCAATCACCAGACCCTGCTCTTTTGGCCATGGTGCTCCGCACCTAGAGTGCGTAGGCCAAGGCCGCTACCGGCCCGTGGACACACATGCGCGAACTGGACACGCGCCTATCCAAGCCCTCGGTTCCACGGCGTCAGGAGGATGCTGACTTGGTCTTGACCGCCATGCTGCCATTGTGGCCATGCCAACCATGGTGAGCCGCAACCCCAACGAATCCACTAGACCTCAGTTTCCATCAACCACTGATCGGAGTCCGCCTCGCCATCGCGTACCCTATGGGCACCTTAGCGTTGGTAGAAGAGCCCTGGCGACTGGGCAGTTTGGACATTGCTACCGTGGAGCTCATGCCGGAGTGCCGCCGTGTCGTAGCCTTGGTACGATGTCCCAGCCGCCATGCTCTACCTTGGTTGGCCGTCGAGCCTCATCTTGAGCCGCTAAACCCAGCCACGGTGAAGATGGGACTCGTGACATGCTGTATTGCCTTGACCGCATCATTGTCCTCCATGTCGAAGCTCCGCCGTAGGCTTGCTTCCCACACGGACTCCGCCATGAGCTTAGGTCAATGCCGTTGAGCTGATTCACCATCCACTGGCTCAATCGACCAACCACGGGGCCAAAGGGAAGAAAGCACACCACCTTGACCTCGCCTGCGTGACTGCCATGCCCGCTGAACCCGCCGTGCGCCTCTGCCGTGGTGGTGCACCACCGCCTTAGGGCCATCACCAGCAAGCCACAAGGATGCCTGGTGGTGCTAATCGACTATCCCAAGGCCCAATTTGGAGCCAGTGTGACCGTAAGGTCCTCACCGTCGTGTGCCGCAGCCGTGGTTCCGCTGCCGTCGCGGTCAGCTAGCAGGAGCCTCCGCAGCCACCACGAAGACAAAATCCACAGTCGACCTGATCCAATGAAGCAGATGCACCCTTTCCAGAGACCTAGCTGTCCCCTAGTGCTCTTGCCGATGGCCACTGTGCCTTGTGTGCCGCCAGGGCACTTGCATTGGCTGCCACCACTGGACCTCGCCGTGATGTCCTCTCCTGCTTCACCAGACTCGTGCGAAGCCATAGAGCCCTGTGTCGTCTCCTTGTGCACAATAGAGCGCCGCCCGTGAAAACTCATCGCCGGTGAGCAGCGCTGCCGTGGAGCAGAGTTGAGGAGAGAGGGGGATGAGATGGAGTTGTCGGGAGGAGAAGAGAAAGGACCAGGTCTACGCGAACCAAGCAACTGACAATGGGACCCACCGCTGTTGACCACCGTGCACCGCAACCATGAGCCAGAGCGCTCTGCTACCTTAACCCGTGAACCTGAACCTCATGGACTGTGTTGACGGTCCTTAACATCAACATTATACCTTCAATTAATGCACAACATAATGACAAAAGAGTTATTAGTGCATAATTGTAGGGTTTGAAACTAACAAGTTTCACGAGTTGTGTTGTTCTCACTTGTTTTGCAGATTATCAATATTTTACTATAGAGAAGTACCTCAAGTGATGAATTAAAGCACACCTTTTCAAAGAGCTCATCGAGACAATTGAAACGGATATGATATTTGCTATAATTGGAATCCCAATTAGAGAGTCCCTCATTAAAACGACAAGATCCTTCTAGAAGATCCCGGAATCATCACCAAGCAAGAGTTTTATGGACTAACATGACAATTTCCACAGCTTTGGTGATTTGTGAATTTTAAGGATAAAAACAAAATAATCCGAGGAAGAGTAGGAACCAAGGAACCGAAGCAAATCAAGTTGGATTTTCGCAAGAATTGACTAGAAGGTTCTAGAAGACACTAGAGGACGCTGGAGCAAAATAGGAACACAACGGCAGACAAGTGGGGCCGGCCAACCCCACATGCCAGGCTGGCCGGCCTGGGCCCACATGGAAGTGAGCTTCGCTTCACGTGATGGCCTCCAACCGACCTCTATGGCGTATCTTGACCCTTGTTTCAAGTCGGTTTGATCCAAAGGTTGCGGTTCATCTCACCGGACTATATAAGTAGAGGCAGACCCCCATGGAGAGAATAATTAGAATAGAATTCATTAGTTGATCTCACAGAAGGCTGGAGATAAAAGCTAGGGCTTCCAATTAGAAGATTAGAGCTCTATTTCAAGTTTAGGATTAGATCTAGCTAGATACAAGTAGAGTTGAGCAGGGCTCAGGATTTCGGATCATCATCAGGAGATTTGGTAATTTTACTTTTGTATCTTGTAATAAAGAGTTTGTGCTATTTCTATATCATTATGTTCTTGTTTATCAGGTTCTTGGTTTGTTCTAGTTCTATCTTTGATATAGTTATGATTGATAATAAGTTTATGCATATGTTCATAAAGTACTTAGTTCAATTCTGGATTGGATTAGGTGGTAGAGATAATGTAAGCATGGTGTTTAGATTATATTTACCTACGAATGCACCCTATTTTCTGGGCCATGTGGTAGATCACGAAGGTGAAATTGATAGCTTCAATGAGTCCTCTATAGTCCACTCCCTGAATCTAGGACAAGTAGAACCCGGTTACTTAGGGAAGGATTGCTATGTTCATGAATTTCCTGAAGTAATGTTCCTTATGTTTAGATGAAAGATTGATTATGCTATAGAGGATAGGAAAAGGATTAGAACACTCTGAGGCCTATTAGATGGATCATAACTTAGTAATTAAATCCCTAACCATGTTGCTTTATTCTGTATCCTACTTGATTAGATGAGTTCTTTCTAATTATGGAATCTCTATCAATATCTCTTTATTATCATCACTATTGTTATTATTTGCCTTACCCCTATTGAGATAAAGTTGGTTAATTGATTCATATCTAAAGAGTATATATTTGTAATTCTTATAACCATATTGCTTTTCCTATTTTTATCTCTGAATAAATGCTCCTAGTGGTAAAATTATAAATAACAATACCTAGAACTTTCCTGGGTGAAATGCTACAATGGAAGTCTTTTATCTATGCGCTTGCGGATAATCTCTTTTATTTCATTTTATGAAAAGTGCCTAGATATTAAATACAACCACATTTCTTACATCGTGTTAGAGATGACAACTTAACATGTGCGGTGTAAGAGATGCCAACAAGCATTTCTGGCGCCGTTGCCAGGGAGCTTTTTTGGGAAATTATAAATATGGTTATTAGAAGAATAGATCAAATATATACTCTTAAGATAAAAATCTTAACCAAGTCCTCTGTCTTTTTGGGCTTACCCTTGTTTTATTTATTCTACATCTTATGCAGGGTATTTCAGGTTTAGTTGTGATCAACCAACATCCAATGAAGAAGCAACTTGACCTGAAGATCAACTAAGTAGTAAAGACAATGGCAACTAAGACTTTGCAAGAGTTCTCTGCTCCAAGCGCTGAGATTATCCATGTTGGGCCCATACTCCCAACGGATAACTTAGAGTTTAAATTCAAGCCAAGCCTTATCAGCCTAGTCCAAGCTACTATATTTAGCGAAAAGGAACATGAAGATGCTACCACTCATCTACAGAATTTCCTGGAGATTGAAAGCACCATCATCATGAAGGACATTGCCTAAGATATCATACTTCTTTGGTTATTCCTGTTCTCTTTGGAGGGAAGAGCGAAGCAGTGGTTTTACAATTATCAAGAAGACATCAATACATGGGACAAGTGTTCGAAAGCCTTTCTGTCAAGGTTCTTCCTTGTAGGCAAAACCAATGCCTTGAGAGGGAAAATTTACAACTTCCAACAACAACAAGAAGAAACCATTATCGATTCATGGAAACATTTTCTGGAGTATATTCTAGAATGCCCATACCATGGATTGGAAGATTGGTTGCTCATGCAAGTATTTTACAAGGGACTTATTCAGAAATCTCGTGAGTAGTTAGATGCAGCTGTTGGAGGGTCATTCATGTTACTCACACTTGGAGAAACTAAAGCTCTTTTTAACAAAGATAGCCAAGAATTAAAACTGGAAATCAGATCATATTCAACGCTGCTAGAAGAGTGAAGAAATTCTAGAAGAAGTTTGTGCACTAGTGAAAGGACCTAAATGGCCTAGAGGGAGGGGTGAATATGTCTGTTTGAAAATCCTAAAACTCACAAACTCGAAATGCAGAAGTTAAATACCAACCAGAACTTCCAGTGGGTTTGGATCGGAAGTTCCGGTGACCAAAACTTCTGGTGTAAAGTGACCAGAACTTCCGGTGTCCTACTGAGCTACGAAATCAGAGTGAAATGAGTTGTGATTTCAGTTTTGATTATTACCACACCCTCCAAGATGTTGATGGTGATGATTTTCAATTCCACAGAGCTTGGCACCTCACCAAATCATAGATCGGCTCCTCCAACCTAAGAATTTTGGAGGTAGGGAGGAAGAACACAAAGAACACAAGAACAAGGGTAGTCGATGCTACCTCCACAGCAAGACACAATATTTATACCGAGGTTCGGCAATCCCACTTAGGAGTTCCTACATCCTCGTTGTTGAGGTGACCACAAAGGTCTGACCACGAAGGTCTCCTTCCTCAAGCTACCACGAAGGTAAACTTGAGATATCAACTAAGAATCAGGGGTAATACAAACACTTTGGGGTGCCCTCACAAATGAATCAACACAGGCAACCACGAAGAATGCCTAGCCGGCTAGGGTTCCAAGAACCCAAGAGTAACAAATGCAAACCACACTAGCAAGACGAGGAAGACAAGTGCTTCAGTTGACAATCGATGCTCCCACTCTCAAATCTCACGTCTCTAGCTCAAACAATCGAAGATTGAAGCTTGAAAGCAAAGGGGGAGAGAGAGTGGGTGAGTTCAGCTCGAAGGAGAGTTTGGCAAAGCTTGGGCGTTGTGAATGAATGGGCAAGAGAGAGAAATGGAGGTGAGAAAGAATATATATACTCAGCCTCAGATGCACTACCGGAACTTCTAGTGGAACCCACCGGAACTTCTGGTAAATTCGAGATCCGACCGTTGGGGCATGAGAAAGTCAATACTCAGATCTGGATGACTGAAACTTCTGGTCCGAGCACCGGAACTTCTGGTGAGACCAGAACTTCCGGCCGGAGGCCGGAACCTAATACTTGCACGCGGTCGCTCCTGAAAAATGTACTACCGGAACTTCAGGTCCTGGTCGGAACTTCCGGCTCAAGGCCAGAACCCTTTTCTTGCACGCGGTCGCTCGCGAGCACAGTGCAACCGGAACTTCCGGTCGTTAGACCAGATCTTCCGGTGCACCAGCCTTAAGTGATTGTGAGTGCACGGTGTCTCTCAAATGTGATAGCTAAACCAACATGAGCACTTATAGACCATGTCTAGCTAGTCTAATTTGCATCCCTCTTGATAGTGCGGCATTCCCTATAACTCAAATTTAAATATAAAAGAGTAAACCAATTGAGTCAAAGCGCCTTTCATCCATAGAAATTTTGGGGGTGCTTGTATCAACAAATATATTCATTTAAATCTTTCAATGGACTAACACCTGTGAATACACTTGAATAAACTTGTTAGTCCCTAATTTGATTGTCATTAATTATCCAAAACCCACTTCGGAGGCGAATGCACTTACAAACTCTCCCTTTTTGGTAATTGATGACAACCAACTTAGGATTACAATAAATTAAAAGAATTAAAGCTTTTGAATCCCAAATATTATGGAGAGCTCCCCCTAAATGTATGCATAGGATTTTGAATTTCAAATCTTGAATAAAATCAAGACAACATACATTTAGAGCAAGCTCCCTCTAAAATTTGCAATCCGTGGGGTGCCTAAAAAGTGTGTGTGACAATAATAATCAGTGATGCTTATGACAAGATATATCACAAAGAGATAATAAAAAGAATATGAATGGTTATGCAAGAAGGAAAAGGACTTAAAAACAACATAACCATTCTAAAAACAACAATTATCATCACAATATCAAATATAGGCCATCACAACATGATATATCAAATAAGCATAAGTATTTAGCCTACAACCATTCATCACACATATAGTTCAAAGTTCACACATAGTTCACCACGGAGATAGAGTTACTACAAACCGATAAATAGCTATCCTATTACATCAAGATAAAGCCTAACAGTCCCCCTTTGGCATCAAATGCTAAAAAGGGTAGGCACCGTGAAGCTCCAAGGATAGCAACAAGGACACTTAAAAGGCATCATAGTCAAACTCAGGGTCCACGGAGTAGGAGTACCGGCTCCTACCATACGGCGCTGAAGAAGAAGTGCTAGCCTGATCAGGAGGAACAGAGGTAGAAGTCCGAGTGATCTCATTAGCCTCATCAAATAAACCACCATAGGAGCCACCCTGAGCTGTGTCCTGAAAGGAGTAGCCAGAAGGAAGAGAGAGAGCAAACGAAGTTTGACCATGAGGGATAACATCCTCCTAAACGGTAAAGTCCTGCTCATGTCCTGCAAAGCCCTCCGGTCCATCACCACCCTCTGATGCAGAAAACTGGTGCTCTTGGCCAACATTGTCAGACTGAGAAGTACCACCAGTAGAGACCCCATGCATAGCATCCCACTCCGTATATGGATTCTGAAAAGTACAGAGAGGGGACTCAGGAGGAAGATGTGCCACATCCTCCAGACGACTCAGGCGATGATCATTCTTCCTCTCGCAATAGCAAAAGAAAGACATGAACCTCTCAAGAATATAGCGAGTGGAATCACCAAAATCACGGCCACGTCCACAACCATGGCCACGTCCACGAGCAGCAGGAGGAGCATGTGCTAAGGGAGCAGCATCATCACCATGTCCCATGTCATCACTAGCACCAACATCAGCAGCATCACCATCATTATCATGAGCAGTCCCACTGCGACTAGCCTCAGTTGCTTTGCCCTTGCCCTTTCCCATGTGAGGGGTCAAATGTTTCACATTCTAATCAGGATGAATGATGTCACACCCAAAACAAAAACCTGTGACTTGCTGAATAATATGCATAAGATAGGGTGCATAAGGAAAGCTCTTGTGGGAATCCATAGAGACATCTCTGATGTTGCGCCAAAGAAGATCAGTCACACTGAATCTCTTATCAAGCCTGAAGAAAACAAGAATGGGTGGAGCATGATTAAGAAGATTTGTAGAATCACCCACCTTAGGATCAATTGTAGCACGGATCAAATTGTTTAGAACATAGAATTGGGGATTCAAATTGTGACTCGTCCCATCTGCTAGCATTGGATCCTTGTATAGTCCAGCCTGAATAAACTCATTTCTGTCAACAATCTGAGGAAAGTGATCATATAAGCTCAATGCCTCTCTGTCATAGTGATCAAACCCAAGAAGCCTAGAGAACTAAAGATAAGAACATCGATAGTGCAATCCTTCAGTCATCTAATGAAGAACCTTGTTCTTCTCATCGATCCACAAAGTAGCCCAGAACTGGCAGATAATCTTAGTATTCCAATTTTTCTTGAAGGTCATAAGTGGCAGAATGCGCCACTCCTGGAGCTTAGCAATCAAAGCATTAATCTGAGGATTATTGTGACCTTCCAAGGAGGCAAGGGAAGGAGCCTTATGCTGAATGATAGGGGTAGAGAGGCCCCTGGGGCTGTCCTTCATGCAAACAGATGCATAAAAATCTCTATGAAATTGAGACCAAAAGCGATAGTCCACAACTTCATATCTGGTCCACTGAAAAGGATTTTCTTTTCTCATTGTGTGAACATCCCTTGCTTGGATCTTGTAATTGATAGCCCGCATTTGAACAACATGGTCAGGATCTTCAGGCCGATGAAGGCAAGCATTCCGATTGGTTGGATGACGGTTAAGCTGACGCTTGGCTATGGACAAACCAATGCGCACAGGTGAGCGGCGAACAACCTCAGGATCAACTTCATGACCTACCACATCAAGTGGTGACTGCGGAACTGCATCATGGACCAAGTCTCGATGAGGTAGAGGCAGACAAGGTCCGGAAGAACGATCTGGCAGACTCTTGGACCTTCTGCACTGTCATGCTGCTGCTGAGAGGACTCCCCACGCCTAGAACCACGATGATGACCACCACGAGGACGCTCTTCCTCGCCATCCCCCAAACTTAGAGGATGAGGACGAGCACCATGGGGAAGATTGGCGCGATGGTCAGCCATACTGCAAAACAAGGACCAAGGGAAGGTCTCAGACTAGGCAAGACATGACAATGGAATGCGGCAAAAGGAACGGACAGATGGAGCTACGTGGAGGCACTGCACAGGGGGACCAGAACTTTCGGTCGGGTATGACTGGAACTTCCGGCTGTACCCGTGTGCGAATCCTACCACATGGTTCTAGAAATCTGGCCATGAAAGTTGCACAATAAGCATTGAGCATGTATACACAATATCCAAGAGGCATGAATGAGGAAGCAGCCTAGAACAAGGTACATTGGGAGATCGGGCAAGAACTTCATGGTACCTTGCTTCTTCGAGGGAAGAGGCCGATTCTACACTATCCAAGCGCTCCCGACAGCCACCAACACCAACAACGTGATCTCCACAGTGAGGTCAAGCTCCCCTTCAAAAGGTTTCATGAAAGGACGGAGGAGGAGGGAGATCCGGGCAGAGGGGCGGTGGGCGGCAGCGGCGTCGGGTAGGGAGGGTAGGGTGGGAGAGACAGGGGAAAGAAGTGAAGGGATAAGGTAAGTTTTTTTATTATTGTTTTTACCACACGGCCCCTGTTTACTGCGGCCAAGTGGCTGACCGGAAGTTCCAGTCGGTCAGGTCAACGCTAGATCTAGACCAAAATTTGAAATATGGGAAGGGCCGGCACCAGCCGGAACTTTCGGCCGGGCCATTGGAACTTCCGATAGATCAATTTTTAGTCAAAAGCAAGACTAAAAATGGTGAACTATATAATAAATTCGAACCACACAAAATGTGTCCAGATTTCAGACAATCATCACAAAGCAATGGACACATAATTGAGATAAAAAAATAGATTTTGAAATTAGCACACAAGATTTTGGCAATGAATTTTGTGCAATGTATTAAATCAATCAAGATGTGCAAGATATCATTCCACATTACGAGAATCAATGATATTGAGCTCACGCCTCAAAGCACAAAATCTTGACTCATCTAGAGGCTTTGTGAAGATATCGACTAATTGGTGTTCGGTTCTCACATGTTGAACGGCGATATCTCCTTTGGCTTGGTGGTCTCTAAGGAAATGATGATGAATGTCTATGTGCTTTGTACGGGAATGGTTCACATAAGAGTGGAATCTTGGATTGGTTGTAACCAAAGTTTCTTAAGGTTTGCTTCATCCAAAGTAGTTGGGCATAACAAGAGCCGGCCGCCACATACTCGGCTTCAGCAGTGGATAGGGCAATGGAGTTTTGCTTCTTAGAACTCCATGACACCAAGGACCTACCAAGAAATTGACAAGTCCCGGATGTACTCTTTCTCTCTACTTTGCAACCAGCATAATCCGAATCGGAATAACCAAGTAGAGTGAAGGATGAGCCCTTAGGATACCATAAGCCAAGATTAGGTGTGAGCACCAAATACCAAAAAAATCTCTTAACGGCCATGGGATGACATTCTTTCAGATTAGATTGAAATCTTGCACACATGCACACACTAAGCATATTATCGGGCCTAGAGGCACAAAGATAAAGCAATGATCCAATCATGGAGCGATATACCTTTTGATCAATGGCTTTACCATCCATGTCAAGGTCAAGATGTCTAGTAGTTGGCATTGGTGTGTTGATGGCTTGTCCATACCAAACTTCTTCAACATGTCATGAGTGTACTTGGTTTGGCAAATGAACGTTCCTTCCTTGAGTTGCTTGATTTGAAAACCGAGGAAGAAGGTCAATTCTCCCATCATGGACATCTCAAACCTCTTGGTCATAATCCTACTAAATTTCTCACAAAGTTCCTTATTAGTACTACCAAATATTATGTCATCGATATATATTTGGCAAATAAAAATATCACCATTAACTTTGCGAGTAAATAAAATAGGGTTGGCCTTTCCTATCTCAAACCCTTGCTTGAGTAGGAAGTCCTTGAGACAATCATACCAAGCTCTAGGGGCTTGGTTGAGCCCATAGAGTGCTTTGTGAAGCTTGTAGACGTGGTTGGGATAATGTGGATCTTAGAAACCCAGTGGTTGTTCAACATACACCACTTCGGAGAGGGGTCCATTGAGGAATGCACTTTTCATGTCCATTTGAAACAACTTGAAATCATGGTGAGCAGCAAAGGCAAGTAATATACGAATAGATTCAAGCCTAGCTACCAGTACATATGTTTCCTCAAAATCCAAACCTTCAATTTGGGTGTAACCTTGAGCAGCCAACCATGCCTTGTTCCTTGTGACCGTGCCATACACATCTTCTTTGTTGCAGAAGACCTACTTGGTACCTATCACATTTTGCTTGGGCCTTTCCACCAAGGACCAGACTTCATTCTGGGTGAAGTTTTCCAACTCCTCTTGCATAGCCATCACCCAATCCTCATATTGCAAGGCATCCTGTACCTTAAGAGGTAACATAGAGGAAACAAAAGAGTAATGCTCACAAAAAGAAGCTAAACAAAAATGAGTCATCACTCCACTGCGTATGTCTCCTATCACATTTTCAACGGGATGGTTTCGTTCAATGGATTGACGAGCTCTTGGGTGAGGTTCTGTTGTTCTTCTTTGAATTGGGCCATCATCTTCACTATCATAGTCAATGCCGGTAAGAGAAACTCCATCAAGAGCTCCCCCTTGATCATCATCTTAGTTGTTTTCTTCAACTTGTGGTGGATCTTGATTTGCTTGTTCTCTTGAATCATGACCATCTCTTGATGTGGAATCATCACCATGGGCATCGATTGACCCATGATGCATGTATGGATCATGATGGACTTGCACTTGTGCATTATCATCATCATCTTGTTCAACAGTTTTTACTTCACCGGTTGCAAGCTTCTTTATCACTTTATTAGAAGGCTCCTCTTTACCTACAATGTCCATATTTACTTGCTCCTTTTGAGAGCCATCGGATTCATCAAAAGTCACGTCTACCGTTATTTCAGTAAGACCGGTGGTCTTATTGAAAACACGATATCCATGTTCGTTAGTACCATAACCAAGAAGAAAACCTTCATCAACCTTCGGTTCAAACTTAGAGCTTTTGGATTTCTTTCTAAGTATGAAACACTTGCATCCAAAAACTCTAAAGTAATCAACCTTAGGCTTGTACCGGTGAGTAGCTCGTAGGCAGTTTTGTTCCTAATCATGTGGAGACATAGGCGGTTGATTGCATGACATGCTGTGTTGATAATCCTTCTCTGAAATCTTGTACTCATCCAACATTGCTCTTGCGGTTTCTATGAGCGTTCGGTTCTTCCTCTCCACAACCCCATTTTGTTGGGGAGTGTAGGGAACCGAAAACTCATGCTTGATCCCTTCTTCATCAAGAAACTTCTCAATGTGGTGTTCATGAACTCCATCCCGTTGTCACTTCTCACTCTCTTGATCTTTGCATCAAACTCATTTTGAGCTCTTCTTGCAAACTTCTTGAAGATTTCTTGAGTCTCACTCTTATCTTTCAAAAAGAACACCCAAGTGAAGCGAGAAAAATCATCAACAATTACAAAACCATATTTGTTACCTCCAATACTTACATAAGTATTGGGTCCAAATAAATCCATGTGTAGTAACTCAAGTGGCCTTGATGTTGTCACAATGTTCTTAGCGGGATGTTTAGCTCAACCTTGTTTCCCTGCTAGACATGCACTGCAAATCCTGTCTTTCTCAAAAGAAACATTTGTTAGTCCAAGAATGTGTTGTCCTCTTTCAAGGTTGGCCAAGTTTCTCATCCCAACATGAGCTAGCCGGCGATGCCATAACCAACCCATGCTAGATTTTGCCACTAAACAAGTCTCGGACCCCACTCTACTAGCTGTGAAATCAACTAGATAGAGCTTGCCCTTTAGTTGACTAGTAAAGACAATAGAGGAATCCACCCTTCTAGAGACTTCCACACCCTTATCCATAAAGAGACAATTGTAACCCATCTCAAAAAGTTATGAAACAGATAACAAATTATATCCTAACGAATCCACAAGTAATACATTTGAAATTGAATTATCATTTGATATAGCAATTGTACCCAAACTAAGAATCTCTCCTTTACTATTGTCACCAAATGTGATTCTTTCACCCATGCCTTCATTTCGTTGAAAGGAGTCAAACATTTTCTTCGCTCTGGTCATATGATTAGTGCATCCACTATCTAGCACCCAACAAGGTCCACCGGAGGAATAGGCCTACAAACCAAAGTTAAGCTTTTGTTTTAGGTACCCAATTTGACTTGGGTCCTAGGGGGTTAGACACATAAGATTTGGGCACCCAAACACTCCTCAAGATTTGCCTCTTCTTGAGAGCACCCACATACTTTACAACAATTTTACCATCCTTATCCCAACAACATAAATAATCACAAAGGTTGTTCCTTGAGATGGGCACTTGTTGCTTGGGAGCCTTTACTTCCTTCTTCTTGATGTTTTTGTTGTCGGAGGAAGTGATGGGAGAAACCTCAACCTTGTTTACCTTGTTTATAAGGTCAATAAGAGGCACGCTCTTATTGAACTTCACACAAGGCACACCATTTACCATGTTTCTGCCGATGGCCTTACCATCATACCTATTGTAGTCGAGGCCATCTTTTATGTGTGGATGCCTAGGCGCCTTGTAGATTGTGGTTGGTTGCTTATCCTTGCCCTTGCAACCAATGTCCACAATGGCTTTCAACTTAAGAATCTCCTTTTCCTTGTTCCCTAGCTCAACAAGGTTAGTAGCACAAGCATTTATATCAATATTATAACATCTTTTACATCCTTCACTTGTTGAAGCATTTGAGTCCTTAGAAGAAGTAGAAGTGCTGATGAGGACATCAACACTAATCATACATCCAAGTTAGCCACGCCAA
>CM041642.1:35483645-35506012 GCA_023333625.1 Bothriochloa decipiens | reverse complement strand
GACTCTCATCGAAAGATCGACCACAAACCCTAGCAGGTTCATATCAAGTGCTCTTCCAAAGAGTGTCATAGTTTACCTCAAGCTCATGATATTTACTTGTCAAGCTTGTGACGCTTTCTTGAGCTAAACTATAATCATTCTTTGGACTAGCCAAAGAGTCATTAAGTGAGGCATGTTCCTTAGTCAATCACTCATGTGAGTCCTTGGCCAAAGACAATTCTACACTTAACTTCTCAACCTTCTCTTTTTCTTTGGTGAGACATGCCTCTAGCACTTGGTTCTTCTCCCTTTCCACTAGGAGCATTTCACTTTGCGACTCTAAACATGTCTCATGCTCATCTATGGTGTACATTAATTTTAAGATTTTAGAGGTAGCTTCTTTTCCATATTTCTTAATGATTTTGATAGCATAGTTTTCATCAAATTCATCATCATCATCACATTCATCATTACAGTGTGTGGAAGTGTGGGATGATACCATCACCTCCTTTGCCATAAGGCAAGGGGGAGTGATATCTTCGTCATTGGAGAGGTTGGCGAAGAGCTTAGGTGATGAAGAAGTATTGGTGAAGAATGATGTTGATGAAGAGGATGTCTCATGTATAGCAATTGCAGCTACACTCTTCTTCTCATTGTCATTATCTTCATCACTATCATCATCGGATTGCCACTCTTCACCTACATGTGCTTCACCTCTCTTCTTGTTCTTGTACTTCTTATCACCTTCCTTGTTGTACCTTGACTTCTTGCCTTTGTTTGGACAATCCGCAGCAAGGTGACCGGCCAAACCACACTCATAGCAAAATCTCTTCTTGTACACTTTGTTTCCACCACCACTCCTCATCTTCTCCTTCTTGTTTATCAAGAACCTTGCATAATTCTTCACCATGAGAGCTTGTTCTTCATCAAGTTCTTCTTCAATGTCGTTATGTTTATGCTCACAATATCCTTTATTGCAATGACTTGACTCACTTGCATGAGATGCCGCAAGTGCAATGTTTCTCCTTTGACTAAGCCTCTCTTTGGTATCATCATCTAGAGCTTCATGATGCATAATCTTCGCAATCATCTCTTGTGTTGTCATGGTGGTGTAGTTCTCTCTTTCCATTATCATAGAAGCTAGGATGATATTCCTGTCTCTATATATTCTACATAGCTTTCTTGCTGCAGCTTGTTCATCCCATCACATCCAAGAGCTCTAACTCTATTGATCAATGTCATAAACTATCATACATGGCTTTAGTTGTTTCTCCTTCCATCACTTGAAAATTCTCAATATTGTTTTGAAGGAGCTCAATGTTTCCTATTCTCATGCTCTTGTCACCCTTAAATGATATTCTCAAAGTTTCCTAAATTTTCTTTGCATTTACCATACCATTCACTTTGTTGTTGTCGACTAGAGTGAGACATTACAAGATCAAGGTTGGCGCCATAGCATTGAGATGAAAATCCATCTCATCTTTGGATGTCCAATCTTTAGGATCTTCGGGAATATTCACACCAATTTGAACCGCTTGCCAACATCTTGCGGCAATGAGATGCAACTTCATCCTATGAGCCCAATCGGTGTATCTTACTCCATCAAACGGAGGTGGCTTTCCGAGATTGATCATGGGCATGTGAGGATTGTTCTTGCTTGTGCTTTCATAGTTATAGCTTGCTTTTGTATAGCTTTTTGGTGTCTTGTTTCCATTTTCACCTTCATTCTCCCTCTCACTAGTTCCTTCTTGATTCTTCTTGTCAAGGGTCTCCTTCATCTTATCTAGTTGCTCTTGCATCTTTTTCATTTGCTCTTCTTGTTGCTTTTGCATCGTGATGGTGAGCTGTGTCGCTACTTGTGCGGCTATTTCCTTTATTTGTGTTTCATCCATCTTGGCCATTGTTACACCTCACATGGTGAAGCGTTGAACTGAGGGACCACGGCTCTGATACCACTTGAAAGGACCTAAATAGCCTAGAGGGGGGTGAATAGGCCTGTTTGAAAATCCTGAAACTCACAAACTCAAAATGCAAAAGTTAAATACCAACCACAACTTCCGGTGGGTTTGGATCGGAAGTTCCAGTGAACAGAACTTCCGGTGCAAACCGACCAGAACTTCTGGTGCCCTACTGTGCTACGAAATCAGGGTGAAATGAGTTGTGATTTCAGTTTTGATTATTACCACACCCTCCAAGATGTTGATGGTGACGATGTTCAACTCCACGGAGCTTGGCACCTCACCAAATCGTAGATCGACTCCTCCAACCTAAGAATTTTGGAGGTAGGGAGGAAGAACACAAAGAACACAAGAACAAGGGTAGTCAATACTACCTCCACCGCAAGACACAATATTTATACCGAGGTTCGACAATCCCCACTCAGGAGTTCTTACATCCTCGTTGTTGAGGTGACCACAAAGCTCCCACCATGAAGGTCTCCTCCCTTAAGCTACCACGAAGGTAAACTTGAGATATCCACTAAGAATCAGGGGTAATACAAACACTTCGGGGTGCCCTCACAAATGAATCAACACGGGCAACCACGAAGAACGCCTAGCCGGCTAGGGTTCCAAGAACACAAGAGTAACAAATGCAAACCACACCAGCAAGACGAGGAAGACAAGTGCTCAAGTTGACAATCAATGCTCCCGCTCTCAAATCTCACGTCCCTAGCTCAAACAATCGAAGATTGAAGCTTGAAAGCAAAGGGGGAGAGAGAGTGGGTGGGTTCAGCTCGAAGGAGAGTTTGGCAAAGCTTGGGTGTTGTGAATGAATGGGCAAGAGAGAGGGAAATGGAGGTGAGAAAGAATATATATACTCAGCCTCAGATGCACTACCAAAACTTCTGGTGGAACCCACCGAAACTTCCGGTAAATTCGAGATCCGACTGTTGGGGCATGAGAAAGTCAATACTCAGATCTAGATGACCAGAACTTCTGGTCCGAGCACCAGAACTTCCGATCAGAGGCCAGAACGTAATACTCGCACGCGGTCGCTCCTGAAAAATATACTACCGGAACTTTCGATCCTGGTACCGAAACTTCTGATCCTGGTCGGAACTTCTGGCTCAAGGCCGGAACCCTTTTCTTGCACGCTGTCGCTCGCGAGCACAGTGCAACCAGAACTTCCAATCGTTGGACCAGAACTTCTGGTGCACCAGCCTTAAGTGATTATGAGTGCACGGTGTCTCTCAAACGCGATAGCTAAACCAACATGAGCACTTATAGACCACGTCTAGCTAGTCTATTTTGCATCCCGCTTGATAGTGCGGCATTTCCTATAACTCAAATTTAAATATAAAAGAGTAAACCAATTGAGTCGAAGCGCCTTTCATCCATAGAAATTTTGGGGGTGCTTGTATCAACAAATATATTCATTTAAATCTTTCAATGGACTAACACCTGTGAATACACTTGAATAAACTTATTAGTCCCTAATTTGATTGCCATTAATTATCCAAAACTCACTTCGGAGGTGAATGCACTTACAACTAGCAATGAAGATGGATGTATTATTGGAGTGGCTTGATAAAAGGGATAATTACAAAAGAGACCTTCAAGCCATCCAAGATGCATTTGATGCTTAGAACAGATGTGAAAAATATTTAGGGATAGAATTTTTAGATGATCAAAAAGATGCAAACATTATCAAGTCTACATCAAAGGAGCAAGGATGGAATTAGAAAGAATCTGCTTATCAAGATAAGTATTCAGGAAATTACAATTCTTCTAATTTTGAGTAATTACCCTTGAGGAATTTGATCTTAGAACAAGCTAGACTTAATGACAATTTTATCAAGAGGCTTATTTCTAATGATAAAATTTTAGAGGATATAAATGCTAAATTAGATGACTTTTCTTCTGCCATAAAAGATCAACTTAATTATAATAAACAAATAGAAACCAAGTTGGCACAACTAGCCGCTGCTTTGTCTTTTGCCGCTAACCATAATCAGGTACAAGCTGTAACAACAAGAGGTGGCAGATCTACCCGTGATCCTCCTTATCCACAAGGTGCACCAAGAAGGTAGGCTAGGCTGGTGATCCCAACAGAGACAACAGAAGAAAATAGGATAACAAAGTTGAAGAATTAGAAGAACCATTACCAGAGATGACAAGAGATTTCCATGATTCCAATGTTTTGCCTTTTCCACGTAGAAGACGGAAAGCCAAAGCTCACGAGCAGTTCAGTAAGTTTGTTGAAGTAATTCAAAAGTTATACATCAATATTCCTTTGTTAGATGTTGTACAGGTACCCACCTACACAAGATACATAAGAAATATCCTCAATAACAAACGACCTCTGCCCACCACTGAAGTGATCAAGTTGACGGAAGAATGTAGTGCAGCCATTCTCAACATAGCACCAGTAAAGAAAGTAGATCTAGGATGCCCCACTATTGAGTGCTCTATTGGAGACCAACAATTTGACAATGCACTATGTGACCTTGGAGCCAATGTTAGTGTGATGCCCAAGACAGTTTTTGACAAACTCCAACATGCAAATATTGTTCCTACTCACATGTGCCTACAATTAGCTGATCAATCGATCCGCTATCCGCTAGGCATTGCTGAGAATATTCTAGTCAAGATCAGAGAATTCTTTATACCAATTGATTTTGTGGTATTGGATATGCACCCAGAATCTCAGGTGTCAATCATCCTGGGAAGACCTTTCTTGAGTACTGCCAATGCTCACATTGACATTGGGAATGGAGAAATCAAGTTCAACATTAATGGGCAAGAAGAGCATTTTCCATTCAAGCCCAAGACTGCTCTGGCCAATAATGTCAATATGATAAAAGAAACAGAAGATGAAGAGTCAATAGGGGTATCTTCCCCAGGTTTGACTGTTACCCCCGAAGATTAAAATGATGGGAAAGTCCGGTTCAGTGGACTTAAAATGCTGAACTCACTGAAAGGTAACTCGGTAGTTATCCATATTTACTTTCTTACATTTGCATCCATATGAAAACAAAATAAAAATATAAAAATAAAAAATCATGCCCCATGTAAATAATTTTTACAGAGTGAATACCCGAAAGGATTTTTACCGTGGTGGCTTAAAAATATTTTCTTTAATTTTCATACATATTTGTTTCATACAAGTAATTTTATTCTTTGCATGGTAAAATTTTTCTCACCTTGGGTCCATAGATTCCATGGAATTCATTCTCTTTACTTTGCCACCACTCTTGCTACATAGCATCATATTCGTGATGAGAAGCCAGCTTGAGAATGCAGCAGAATAAAATAGGAATAAGGACCACTCGTGAGGCCCACAAGTGGGCCGGCCCCACACCCTAGGCCGGCTGGCCTGCCTATCCCCCTCTATAAATTTCCATCTCCCGCTGCCTTCTCCTCTCACACCACAACTCTCCTGTCTTCCTTTTTTATTAGTTTCTAGCTTTGAGCTGTGCTGCAAGACAAAATCTTTAGAAAAGAAGAGTGTTGAAAGAAGAGAAGAGCTGCTAAAATTGTTAGAAGTTTGAGACTAGGCCTAAAATCAAGACTAGAGAGAAGTGCTTTAAAATCTATTTTTAGAAACTCTTTAGTAGGCTAACTCTCGGACAACTAATTCTTGGACAGCTAACCCCTAACCGCTTATTTTAACCAATATTTGCAGTTCCCTTTTTGTTGTGTTTGTCTATTCCTTGTGTGATAGGATGTTGTTTTTGGGCGTTTGATGAGGAGCAAATCTAGGAGGGCTGGTTCCGATATGGATACTGACACACCTGCTTCATCATCAAGAGCCTCACCAGCCCATCCTTCCACCGATAACATCATCAATGAACTTAAGGTGGAGAAGGATGTTCGGCTGCGTGGCCAAACGGAGAAGGACAAATTTAGGAATGTTAAGGACATGGATTACAAGTTGACGATAGCATACCATCCTCAACTTCTAAGGGACACAGGTATGGATGTTGAGTTCAATGAAATCTTTACCGCAATAGGTTGGAAAAATTTTGTTCTAGTTAACGAGCCGGGTGTTAAGCTGCTCACAATGGAATTTTTTATGCACTTTGCAATTCCTTGAAAATGGGGCTGGGGTGAGTTTTTGTTTGTTTAATAGGTAGTTTACTTGCACTTGGAGAAAACTTAGTGATTTGCTGGGGTTCGATTCAGACTATGTTCTTAACCTCGATGTTGCTCTTCCCAATTTTTGGAAAGAGCAGTTTTGGAATGAAATTTTTGATAAGCACATTTGCTATAGACTGAGAAATAGTGACCTTCAACTTCCTACCCTTCATTTTATTCATAGATTTATTTCTTTGACCCTTTTCCCTAGACCAGAAACACAAACCATTAGGGAAGATGAGTTGAAAATACTTTTTGCAATCGTAAATAAGAGAAAGATTTCTCCTGTTGTAGCTATGATGTACCAATGGTTAGATGTATTTCGGCCAATTAAAGGAGATGCTGAGTGTACATCCTTGGTTTTTTGCATAGCCACTAGATTAGGTTTGACAAATTGTGTTGTTTCTTATATTCTTGATCCTCGCCCCATAATAGACCTAGATTTCTTTAGGCAGGCTCAGATCCTTAAGAAAGTTAACAATATTATTTACATGAGATATCACGATATGATTACTGAGATCTCACTTCCTAACCTAGGGCTCAAGATCTATATCGTCAGGAAATATCTTGTTGGTTTGCAGCCTTCACCCCTGAACAGGAGGAGTACATATGCTTGATTTGTGAATGCACCGCCCATGCACTACTACGGAGAAGATCTAGCACCAGAAGGGCCAGTGTACAATGCATATACTGATCAACCAGGCCCATCAAGGCAACCCCATCCGAGGGCACCCTCTCCGTCACACCACTCTGGTGGATCTTCTCAAGATTTTGAAGAAAGACATAGAAGGTGTAGATCATGAGATTCTCAGCCTACACAATCCACAGATTGCCTAGAACCATCACACAGGCATCATGAACCACCAAGACACTCCGTCTCTGGTGTAGAAGGACAGTTGGCACATCTGAACATTCGAATGGATACAATCATAGAAGAACAAGCCAATATTAGCCAAAGGCTTGCAGAACAACAACAATGGAATGCCCAATTTGGTGAAGTTCTAGATAATGTTCAATAGGCACAGGCTAGAGATGGATGAAATTGGGAGGCTTTTTACATTCGAATGTTGGCACATCTGAACATTTGAATGGATACAATCACAGAAGAACAAGCCAATATTAGCCAAAGGCTTGCAGAACAACAATAATGGAATGCCCAATTTGGTGAAGTTCTAGATAATGTTCAATAGGCACAGGCTAGAGATGGATGAAATTGGGAGGCTTTTTACTCCGTCCCTGCCTTCTATCCATACAGACCACCTCCACAATAACACTCTTGGGAGGAGTCCCCAAGATCTTTTCTTTGATAACATCTACGGCAACAACAAGCTTGGGGGAGGAACCCCCAAGATCCTTCTTCTACCCCACTTGAGATAGGAGATCTCAAGTTCTGCTGCAAGACCTTCCTGGAGGTAACCCGAGAGTCAGGTATCCTAAAAACCTCTGATGAGTTATCCTTTATATTTATTAGTTTTTATTAGTTTTGAATAATTTAGTATTAAATAACGAAAACCAAATAAAAGGGTTTTTATTTTCTTTTTCTTTAAATAATAAACTTGAAGTAGTAGCTAGGTTTTAATAGATGCTCAAATTCCTTGAAAATATGTAGTTCTCAGTATAGATTTCTTTTAAGTTTTGGATATAACTGTTCTGATTGAAAACCTTACTCTGAATCTAAAATTTGTGGGTAGCAACTGCTTTAATCTAAGTCTAAGTGATTGGCAGATATTTTGAGCTATTGTTTATCTTGTTCCAAGCAATGCTGAATTTTTAGAGAATTTATTTTTGGAAAAACTTAAAAACCTACATGATGAGTTCCTGTATGACGAGAGCTTAAAATTCCTACCCCAAACAAATTTGCATGTTTAGTAGAATTGGACAACCTTCTTTATTTTATGTACTTCTTGTATGTATTGAGTTTAGTCCGACTGTGTTGACCCTTAGGAACTCCTCATGCGGTTAAAATCAAGATTCACACACACTTTGCACCCTTGCTGCTTCTACCCTGGAAGTACGCAGCACCATATTCACCCATTTAGATCCACCCAAAAATATTCTATTCCTACACTGGGAAAAAACACCCAAAAATATTTATCCTTAGGACTCTCCTTGTCTGCTACCCGAAAGTCAATGCTCCTAGATATTTTTAGTTATCTTAATCCTTTGTAATTCAGTTGGTGATATTATGTTTTTGTTAAAAAAGAGAGAAAAAAGAAAAGAAAAGGAAAAGAAAGAAGTTTTCGTATCAAGTCTTAGATTGTTCAAATTCTTCAAGTATTGAGAAAAGTCTCTATTTATAAAGGAGCATTGTAGAATTTGGTTTGCACCCCTTCTACCTTCCACAAAAATCTCTGCTATGCTTTACATTGAAACCACACTTGCACATCTTGATTTGATTGTATGGAAAGGATCTTCGGATTTCATCCTCTGGATCCACATGTTAGATCAGGCAACATATGTATTACAAGTATGTGCTGTTTCCTATCCCACCAATGAACTCAATATATTTTTACTGGTATAAGGTGAGGAAGAGGGAAGGCATATTACTACTTTTTCCTTAATCCAATACCACATAACTTGAGAGAAGAGAGGAGGAAAAATCACTTCGATTGCCTTGGTAAAGACCACAAATACCACAAATGAGAGACATGTGAGATTCATGCAAAGGAATCTCTGAGTTTTATTTTGAAAACCTACAAAAAACTCTAGAATGTAGGTTGAACAAAGACAGGGTGGCAGTGCTTGACTAAAATTGTTCTATCTATCAATTACTCAAGATGCAGATAGAGGCAATAAGCTCCATGATTGGGGGTAATATGAGTAAGTTTGGAAATTGGAAAAGTTTGGCCATTGTTTAGTAGAATTCTTGTTTGAGAGCTTATATATTTTTGAGGTGTGAAAGCATTGTATTAATTCCTAGCTTAGTTTGACTTTGTTAAGGGACTAGCAAAGGGTAAGCTTGGCGGAGCTTGTTGATAGTCCTTACGTCAACATTATACCTTCAATTAATGCATAACATAATGACAACAGAGTTATTAGTGCATAATTGTTGGGTTTGAAACTAACAAGCTCTACGAGGTGTGTTGTTCTCACTTATTTTGTAGATTATCAATATTTTACTATAGAAAAGTACCTCAAGTGATGAATTAAAGCACACATTTGCGAAGAGCTCATTGAGACAATTGAAACGGATATGATATTTGCTATAATTGGAATCCCAATAAGAGAGTCCCTCATTAAAATGACAAGATCTTTCTAGCAGATCCCGGAATCATCACCAAGCAAGAGTTTTATGGACTAACATGATAATTTCCACAGCCTGGGCCCACATGGAAGTGAGCTCTGCTTCGCGTGATGGCCTCCAACTGACCTCTATGGCGTATCTTGACCCTTGTTTCAAGTCGGTTTGATCCAAAGGCTGCGGTTCATCTCACCGAACTATATAAGCAGAGGCAGACCCCCATGGAGAGAATAATCAGAATAGAATTCATTAGTTGATCTCTCAGAAGGTTGGAGAGAAAAGCTAGGGTTTCCAATTAGAAGATTAGAGCTCTATTTCAAGTTTAGGGTTAGATCTAGCTAGATACAAGTAGAGTTGAGCGCGGCTCAGGATTCTAGATCATCGTTAGGAGATTTGGTAATTCTACTTTTGTATCTTGTAATCAAGACTTTATGCTATTTCAATATCATTATGTTCTTGTTTATCATGTTCTGGGTTTGTTCTAGTTCTATCTTTGATATAGTTATGATTGATAATAAGTTTATGCATATGTTCGTAAAGTACTTAGTTCAATTCTGGATTGGATTAGGTGGTAGAGATAATGTAAGTATGGTGTTTAGATTATATTTACCTACGAATGCACCCTATTTTCTTGGGCATGTAGTAGATCTCAAAGGTGACTTTTATGGCTTCGTTGAGTCCTCTGTAGTCCACTCCCTAAATCTAGGACAAGTAGAACCCGGTTACTTGGGGAAGGATTGCTATGTTCATGAATTTTCTGAAGTAATGTTCCTTATATTTAGATGGAAGATTGATTATGCTATAGAGGATAGGATAAGGATTAGAACACTATGAGGGCTGTTAGATGGATCATAACTTAGGAATTAAATCTCTTACTGTGTCACTTTATTCTGTATCCTACTTGATTAGATGAGTTCTTTCTAATTATGGAATCCCTATTAATATCTCTTTATTATTATCATTATTGTTATTATCTGCCTTACACCTATTGAGATAGAGTTTGTTAATTGATTCATTTCTAAAGAGTATGTATTTGTAATTCTTATAGCCATATTGCTTTTCCTATTTTTATCCTTGAATAAATGCTCCTAGTGGTAAAATTATAAATAACGATACTTGAAACTTTCCTGGGTGAAATGCTACAACGGAAGTATTTTATCTGTGCGCTTGCGGATAATCTCTTTTATTTCATTTTATGAAAAGTACCTAGATATTAAGTACAACCACATTTCTTACATCGTGTTAGGGATGACAACTTAACATGTGTGGTGTAAGAGATGCCAACAGAACTTGAGACTGACAGATGGACCCCACACATGCAAGTCCACCATGGACCAGCTGAGAAAATAACTCACGGACTAAGCCTAGTTGAAGCCCAAGCGGAGACATGGTGCAACCAGAACTCGACACCTGGTGGGCCCAGCCTGGCCCATGTCCATGCCCACAGGCCCTGACCCGACCCTACTCGACCCGTTTTCGACCCACAAGGTTGACCACGGTCAACACGGTCGTCATCATGATGTTAGCATGATGTCATCATGACATCACCGTGACGTCATCTGGACCCACATGCCACATCAGCACTGAGCCAGCACATACCGTACATGTCACCTACCATGTGGACCAACCAGATGCTAACATGTGTCAGCCTAATATTAATTCGGCCATTTATCTTTTTTAGAATATGTTTTAAACTTCAGAAATTCATAACTAATTCATACGAGCTCAGAAAAGTATGAAACAAGCATCCAATTTTTTATAAATCGAGCTCTATCTATTTATACTATGTTTTTGTGCATTTGGATCTTTTTGATATTTATTTGGTTCTTTGTAAATTCTATAGGAGTCGCTTACGCGACTAATAAGTATCAATTTCAGAGTCGATGGAGAAGCGACCTGAGGAAGACAACTATGAACACAAGGGAGGAGGTCCCGCTGAATGACTACATTGATAGAAGAGGACTTGTACCACTACTACCTTGATATCGCTGGTGTCATGGCAGCACCTTCTTTTAGAAATCCTATTAGACATGGCTAATAATTAGAATTGCTAGTGCTTTACTTTTATGCAATGATTACACCTATGATAGGATTGCATGATAGATACATTACTTGATTGACTCTAACTTGTCGTAACCTTTCACCTGCTCACTTGCTATTAAGTTAGATGCATGCCTTTATGATTACTATTATATTATATACTTCACTCACTTATATTTTGATGCGATGTGATGAACCCCTGGGAGGGCTTGGCTGGGATGCCAGGCTTGGTGGTTTTGATGGACTTGTTGGACTTGGTGGACTGATGGTGAGAATCTAGGATTCTGGTTTGTGCTTACAGAAGGGTATAGGGTGAAGGTTGAGTCGATCGAGCTGGGATTATGACGAGCTTTTGCGGCAAGTCTTGCCGGGAATGAACCTGGACATTCCTATATGGTACCTATGGTGGGTACATGTGGACAAGAAGGAGAGAGTCCTAGGTGGTAGCCTCTGAGGGGTGGAACCCAGGAAGAAGGTGTCATGGTAGCACGTTAAAGATAAACCCTGACGAAGATATCCTGGCTTGGTCACACCTAGGAACTGTTGCACTGGTAACTGGATCATAGAAATCCCTCACCTTCCACTCGCTTCCCAATGGGGGAGACGGCCGAACCGCTAGATAGATCGATGCCACTACTACTAGGCGAGTAGTGTAGAGAGGCAAGGGTATGCAACACCCCCTTTTGAGACATCTGGACCGTAACCGAGGCATGCTCCAGTACACTTCACAGTTTTAGCATGCCAGAGGTAGCTGGGATGTCCCAGGGCTGGATGGTAGGGTGGCATCGTTCTATGGCAGTAGACACCTGGAATCAGCCTAGGCAGTGTACATGTCAACGATGGCTATCTGGTGGATTAGTGAAACCTCTGTAGAGCATACGGTTGATCGATTGATACATAATGTGTTCTGCTTGCACCAGACTAGTGAGAGGAGTGTTCTACCTCCCTCGAGAGATATTCCCAGTCGTGAGCCCTAGGTTGCGGGCTGCGGGCCGCTGAGACAGGCCAAGCGAGAGTTGGCCTAGTTGATCTGAGAGTGAGTCTCGGTGGTGATGATGATGGTGTTGTGGATTTGGGATGGATGGGATGGTGGATGGATGTGGATGGGTTTGAGAATATGATCAAACTTGACAACTATTATTATAACTTAATTACTACTTGCATGCATAGGAAAACCATAGCCAAATTATAGAATCGCCAGGTCCTTTATTTTCTCTTTCCACTAAAGCTCATCGGTGCTGACCATGACTTGTATATACCTGGCGGTGTGCAGATATACCTACTTTACAGTGAAGTTAAGGATAGATGGATTAGATGGTCTCGTGGCTACGCTCAAGTTGGTTCATGAAGATGCTTCTGCGAATGCTCTCTTACTTCTGCAGCTATTCTAGATGCTTATACTCTGATGATCCGCCATGTGGTGATGTGACAAATAGTGTAAGCCCTTTTAATGTACTCCCTTATCTAGTTTTGATTTATGGTTTTGATTATCAACTGTGATATAATAATGTGACAGATATATTTTCACATTATTATTCATTCTGCTGATTTTCCCGTCATGGAAAATTTGAGGATGTTTCAGTTGGTATCAGAGCCATGCTTGACCCTAGGACGAGACCCATAGATTTGGATATTAGAATAAGTTGAACTAGCCCTTCTTTCGGATATATTCCGACCTTGCACCATTTAGTGCATGGCTTATCTCTTACGATTGACCTACTATTCCATTTCTTAGACCCGAAGGAAGATGGTTTCCTTCAAGAGCGTACCTTTCTTCATCAAGCATCACGATGGATACGCCTAGGATTTTCACGCGGCTTTGAAGAATCTTGATATTTTTGAAGAAAAGTATCAATAGACGTGCCACAACAAGGTACAGCCTAGAGGTGCCGAGGACTACTTCAAGACTCTCTGACTTGTGATGCAAGATGTGCACGAACTCCTCAAGCATGGCCCCTGTCGTCTATTGCCCTGTGCCCTCGATGCCTACAAAGTGCCGTAGGGTAGGGGATTGAAGCCAGACACATCTACGCCTAGGAGATGAAAGATTCTCTTAGGGTCATTGAACGACATCTGCTCATACAAGACAAGCTCATGCCAGAGCTAGAGCATGACAAGGACGTCTACAGACGCAAGCTTGCCAAACCAGAAGGAAGAACAAGTAGATGATCCTTGTATAGCTATAGGGTTCACCTCATTGTGATATAGAATAGATTGTCCACCACTATGAGCTACCTACGTGTAGTATGTTTCTCATGAATCTTCAGGCATATCTACCAAAGATTTCACCTTATAATAAACCAATGTAATGAGTGCCTAGATTTTATCGCATTTTAAGGTTCTTCATGCTTCTTTGTATGAGTGTAGGATAGATTGAATGTTTTTAAATCATTTAAATCATCCTTATATTACATTAAGTTGCTAATAAATCATATCACATGCACATGACCTTTAATCCCTATGACCCATGCAACAGATGACGACCCCTTGTTTGATCTGCTAGAACCACCACTCGCCCTCCTTTTGGAACCACCATGGAATAGGATCATAGTGGTCACATGTCACCCATTGGACTCAACCTTTGGAAGAATGAGCCTCATACTCTACCACCTCATGACTACCAGCTAAGGTTATGGCTCAGGACACATTGCTATCCAATGGAGCCCCACACTCTACTACCCAATGGAGCCCCAGTATAGGGAGCCTTCCGCCAACCACAACCTCAAATAGTGCGAATGTCAACCTGTTGATGGTCACTAATGCTTAAATATACCTACCAATTATTGCTTAATAACATTTGAAATAGATCATAAAGTATAGTTGTAGGGTTTTCACTTGTTGATGGTCAACCTGTTGAGTGTTGGTGTTTTCACTTGATTGTAGGACTATCCTTATTTTATCATAGAAAAGTACTTTAGATGAAGAATTAAAGCACACCATTATGAAGAGCTCATTGAGATGATCAAAATGGATATATCACTTGCTATATTTGGAGTTCCAATAGTAGAGTCCCCTTTGGATACACTTTGAAACTTCTAGAAGACACCGGAATCATCACCAAGCAAAGTTTTTTGGACTAACATAATAATTCCATAGCTTTGGTGAATTATAATTTTTAGGGATTAAATTAGAAACAATCGAGGAAGAGTAGGAGTCAAGGAACCTAATCAAATCATGTCGGATTTCCACGAAACTTGACAGAAAGGTTCTAGAGGACACCATAGGACACTAGAACAAAGAAGGACGAGACCTGTCCCTTAGCTAGGATAGTCGGCCCCACATGCCAGGCCGGCCAGCCCAGGTGGGTCCCACCTGTCATCCATCTTCGAAGATTGATCTCCAACTGACCTCCACGACGCATCTTGACCATTGTTTTAAGTCGGTTTGATCCAAGGGCTGTGGTTCATCCCACCGGACTATATAAGCAAGGGCAGACCCCCTGAAGCATCTACATCAATCTACAAACCAATTAATTATCTCCAGACTAGATCTCAGGAGAGGGGTCCCTTGAATGGACGACCTCTCTAGAACTTAGCAATCAAGAAGAAGACTAGTACACCTCTAGTTAGGTTTAGATCTAGTCTTAAACTAGAACTAGAAGAGAGAGAGAGAGGTAGAAGATCTAGAGGAAGCCCAGGCATGTTGGTGCTCCTCTATGGTTTGTACCTGCGGATTCAAATTTTTCAAGAGCTTGGATCAGAGATTTCTACGGTCATCAACTTCTATGAGTCTGTGAGTAATTGTTCTTATTGTTCTTCTATTTTCACAACTCTTTTGAGTACTTTGATCCTGGTAGCTCCAGGGTTAGGGGAGTCATCGTAGCATAAGCGTGGTGCTTAGGTTCGATTACTTGTGGAATGGCTCCTATGTTCCGGGACATGTGGTAGATCATGAAGGTGACTTTTATAGCTTCGTTGAATCCTATGTAGTCCACTCCCCAAATATAGGCCTTGTAGGAGATTTGGTTACGCGGTAGATTCATGCTCTATATGCGGTCTTCCATAGTAATCCCATAGCAGATTGATAAGAGCAATACTTTCTAAAATTAGAACTAGAAAGCCCAGTCATCTCCCTCAACCTTCTAAGCGTCTCATCCTTGATTGTGCGCAGGGATTAAGTTTAGATCAAGATCCCTTCTTTCGTTCCTTTGGGTTCGATATTTAAAATTGGGTTATCCTGGTGAAGTGCTACATTGGTATCTTATCTGTGCACTTATGGATAACTTTCATATTTTTGTTGCACTTAATAAATACCAACAAGCATTTCTGGCGCCGTTGCCGGAGAACGGTTGTTAGCTGATCTTGAGCCTAGATTAATCTTGTATTATACTTTTATTTTCCTTTTCTTTTATTCTTTTTATCCCATGGATTTCTCAGAGTCTCCCAAAGATTCAAAGGATTCCACTCCTATCCAATTTTGCCTTTCCTAAAAATGTAGGTTCAGAACCATTACCATCCAACAAACCTATCCTTTCTGATGGCTTTGAGCTACGCTCATGCTTAATAGAGATGGTCCAAAACCAATCCTTTTTAGGCAAGGAAGATGAAAATCCTCATGCTCACCTTAACGAGTTTGAACAGACCTGTGCATGTCTTCATATTAAGGGCATGTCTGATGAAACCCTAAGATGGAAGCTTTTTCCTTTCTCTTTGGGAGGAAGGGCTAGAATCTGGTATTCTAGAACCGCACCGAGTAAGGAAGGGAATTGGGAAGCTCTTTGTTCTAGCTTCTGCCTAGATTACTTCCCTGTTTCCAAAATCATCAGTCTGCGCTTAGAGATATTATCTTTTGCTCAAAAGGAAAATGAATCTCTAGTTGTTGCCTGGGAACATTTTGACAATCTTGTCTGTTCAGTTCCATCCATATGCATTCCAGACCCTGTGCTTCTTCAACATTTTTATATAGGTCTGAAAAAGGAAACTTCTTCTTTTCTTAACTCAGCTTCTAATGGATCTTTTCTGCACATATCTGCCCCTGTAGCAAGAGAGCTATTGCTCAAAATTGCTGAATCCACACCTGAAGCTGAGCCCAAAGAGTTCTTAGAAGAGAAAGAAACCCAGATAGTTGAACCAAAAATCCTATCAAATCCATCAACTTCAGCTATCTCAAACTCTGATGAGGAGGAAACTCTAGTTTTAGAGATCTTCAATTTCGAGGATGATTATTTCACCGAGTTTGGTGATACCTCAAAATAGCCTGTCCGGCTATAAGTACTATCTCATGGTGGTCGATGATTTTTCTCATTACTCTTGGACCTTTCCATTACGCCTCAAGTCTGATGCGTTTCCCACACTCTACTTCTTTGCCTGGATGTCTACTCAGTTCGGCCTCACCATTAAGGTCGTCCAGTGTGACAACGGGCATGAGTTCGACAATGCCACCTCTCGTTCTTTCTTCCTCTCTCATGGCGTTCAGTTGCGCATGTCTTGCCCCTACACCTCCGCTCAGAATGGTAAGGCTGAGCGTATGATTCGCACCACGACCGATGTCATGCGCACCCTTCTCTTCCAGGCCTCTCTCCCTGCTCGCTTCTAGGCTGAGAGCCTCCACACTGCCACCTATCTTATCAACCGCCTGCCCTCTACTACTTTCCCTGCCCCTACCCCTCACCACGCTCTCTTCGGTACCCCTCCTCGGTATGATCACCTTCATGTCTTTGGGTGCGCGTGCTACCCGAACATCTCCTCCACCTCTCCCTACAAGCTCGCACCCTGTTCCACCCTTTGTGTCTTTCTTGGGTACTCCCCTGATCACAAGGGGTACTGCTACTTTGACCTCTTCTCTCGCCATGTCCTCATCTCTCGCCACGTCGTGTTTGATGAGTCGGTGTTCCCTTTTGCCACCACCCCCACCTCCACTCCTCCTGACCCTGAGGTGGTCTCTCTTTTCCCCACTGACCCGATGGTTCAGCCACCGTTTCCTCTGTACCCTGCAGGTACGCCTCTGGCACGCCCTCCTAGTGTGTTAGTCTCGTCTCCGTCGGCTTCCACTGGCTCACCAACGGGCCTGGACGCGCCCCGCCCGGTGGAGGCAGCCCCGGAGCTCCCACCTCCGCTCTGCGAGGCTTCACCACCTCCCGCGGTTCCTGACATCGCCGTCCCGGCCGCAGGCCCAGGGCCTCCTCCCGGGCGCTTCGGCCACGTCTACCAGCGACGGTAGGCACGAGCTCTGCCACCGCTGCCCCCGCCGCCTCCTCCCGGGCGCTTAGGCCACGTCTACCAGCGGCGACAGGCGCCGGCTCTGCCACCGCTTGTTCCTTCGGCGCCGTCCTCGACGGCTCCGCCGTTGACCCGACACCTCCAGCGGGGCCCCCTTCTCTGCCGCCCCCGGCTCGGGCCGCGGCGCGCCTCCACGACGGGCGGCGGGTGTACCACCCGCCCCTCCTTCACAAGGACCCTCGCCACATTCACCCCATGGTGACGCGACAGGAGTCATGCCCGTGGGCGCTCTCCGCCACTGCCAGCAAGGCGGGGATCTCTCCTGCACCCTCTTCTATTCGCGATGCCTTGGCTGATCCTCACTGGTGTCGTGCGATGGAAGAGGAGTACGCGGTGCTTCTTGCCAACCATACATGGGACCTCGTGTCGCATCCGTCTGGTTGTAATGTGGTCACGGGCAAGTGGATCTGGATGCCAAGCGGTGAGCAGATGGTTCCCTGGAGCGCTACAAGGCTCACTGGGTTCTTCGGGGTTTCACACAGCGGCCCGGAGTTGACTAAGATGAGACCCTTTAGTCCAGTGGTGAAGCCAGCTACAGTCTGCACAGTCCTCTCACTGGCTCTTGAGCGCTCCTGGCTAGTGCATCAGTTGGATGTCAAGAACGCCTTTCTTCATGGTACTATGACAGGGACTGTCTACTACAGCTAGCCGGTGGGCTTCGTGGATTCTTCTCGCCCTGAGATGGTATGCAGGCTCAACAAGTCTCTGTATGGTCTTAAGTAGGCACCTCAAGCATGGTACTCCACATTTGCCTCTTTTCTTGTGTCTCTGGGGTTCAGGGAGGCCAAGTCTGACACTTCACTGTTTATCTACCATCATGGGGGTGAGACTGCATATCTGCTGCTCTATGTTGATGATACTATGCTCACCGCATCCAGTGCATCTCTACTTCAGCGCATCATCACTGCTCTCCAGCACGCTTTTGCTATGAAGGATCTTGGTGTGCTCAATCACTTTCTCAGCATCACAGTTGAGCCCCGACCTTCCGGCCTATTCCTTCACCAGCGGCAGTTCACGGTTGATATTCTGGAGAGAGCTGGGATGACTGACAACCCCTGTTCCACCCCGGTTGACACTCAGGGTAAGCTGTCAAAGACAGCAGGTTCCCCTCTACGACCTGAGGATGCTACTTCTTACAGGAGTCTTGCTGGTGCTCTCTAGTACCTCACCTTCACACGGCCGGATATCTCCTATGCGGTTCAGCAGCTGTGCCTCCACATGCATGCTCCACATGAGCCCCATCTTGCTGCTATGAAGCTGCTCCTCTGGTACCTCCGTGGCACACTAGACTACGGGCTGCTACTCCATAGGTCCTCCTCCGCCGAGCTCGTTGTATACACCGACACGGACTGGGCGGGCTGCCTGGACACCTGTCGGTCCACCTCCGGCTACACTGTCTTCCTGGGCAGCAACCTTGTCTCCTGGTCGTCCAAGCGACAGCCGGTGGTCTCGCGCTCCAGTGCCGAGGCCGAGTATCGCGCCGTGGCTAACGACATGGCTGAGGCTTCTTGGCTCCGCTAGCTCTTGGGTGAGCTCCACAGCCCCCTCGCTAGAGCCACGCTTGTCTACTGCGACAACGTCAGCGCCGTGTACTTCTCCACGAACCCGGTTCAGCACCAGCGGACCAAGCACATGGAGATCGACTTGCACTTCGTCCGGGACTTGGTTTCCATTGGCGCTGTTCGGGTCCTTCCCGTCCCGACCACCTCTCAGTTTGCAGACATCTTCACCAAGGGTCTCCCTGCCTCGATCTTCTCCGAGTTTCGCTCCAGCCTCAACATTAGCCGTGGCTAGTTGTGGCTGCGGGGGGTCATGTGTATTGTACTCTCTTGTACTTTCTTTCTTGTCCAGTCTTGGACTCTGCTGTGTCGATAGTCCAGACTGCGGGGGGGGGGGGTGTTGGAGTATATGGTTTAGGCCCATGAGGCCCATGTATAGGCTTATGTATATACCCTATTGGGCTAAGAATAGAGATGAGGAGAATCAGTTTCAACAACAAGAACACAAATTCATTCTTCAGCAATGCAATTATTATGTTTAGTGTTACAAGTTTATTTGTGCCAACCCCATGTTATTGTATTGGCTTTCCAAACAAATGTCACTTATTGGCTTTCCCCTTCATAGGTTGACTATGAATTGGATGCCTCATCTTCAATTTTCAAGAGGAAAATGGACGGCGGTGAAAGACATTTTCTATCTAATTTGTCCAATATTTTGAAGTGGTGTCCATTTTCAACAGAAGATGAGTTATTGAATCAAGTAAGTTGTGTATCAGTATATTTAAAACCAATTATATGGATTTATCAGTATAACCGTGTCTCTTCCCTGACTTCCATTTCTAAATATCTAATGACATTTTAAAATCAATCAATTGCAGACAAGTATATTTAAAACCAATTGTGTGGATTTATAAAATCAATCAATTGCGGACAAGTATATTTAAAACCAATTGTGTGGATTTACTAGCTATGACATATTCCCTGTTCTGCATGGCTGTTGGGGATCGAGAGGAGAGATTCGAGGGAATTGGCGGCAATGGACATGCTACAATACTGTTCACATCGACGGCTAGGGCTGCAAGGGCGAGAGTGAACCGGCCGCAGGGGGTTCGCCCACGGCCGGGCAAAAGGGAAGGGTTGTCCTTCTTAATTCTTGCTTAATTAGATCGATACATCTCCTCTCCTTATATAGAGAGGTTTACTTGACCTCTAAGCATGCTGACTCTTAATCCTAGCACTAATGGGCTGCCTAGGCCCAATAGATGTTAGACATAATCTACTGCCCCTCTCTTTACTCTCTGCAGAGGAGGAGTTTCCAAAGTCAAGTTTGCTACTCACTCCTAGCTGCTGTTGGATGCTGGCAATAGACCAGCCGTGTAGTGTTCAACACGGCTGAGTAAAGGCCTTGTACTTATTAGAGTACCATAGGGGTAGTTGGTTGGTGCTACTTGAAGTGCCAGCTCGTGTATATATTGTATGCCAATGCAATGGCGATAGAAGTTCAGCAGGCAGAACCATTCTGGGAAGTTCAGGTTTCATCCAACCCTAAAACCGTGAATAGAGTGCATGTGTGTTTGCTATGCTCGGTGAGCTTCTTTGCCACCCAAATCAGTGTGTTCAGTTTTAGCCAACGCTGAAACTTGGTGTGTGCTGTGCGTGTGGGTTCAGAGAGCTTAGCTCCTCTTCAACCTTGGAGCAGGGAAGGAGAGGAGGGGACGAGGGCAGGTTCTGCTCACCTGGGAACTGGTCGGTAGCCAACGTTGCTGGTCGGTACCACTGGTCAGCAGCTAACTCAGCTGGTCAGCACTGGTCAGCGCCAGGATCTAGTGCCCAACACATGGTATCAGAGCCGTATGCTTCGCAGGGCTTAACCGCCAGCGATGTCAGACACCGAAGGAGCGGGCCGGTGGTGCAGCCCAGCTGGAGATGTGCACGGTGCGGAAGTTTGGTGGGAACAACTCCTGGCCGATGCTCACCCGCACCAACTACGGCAAGTGGGCAGTCCACATGAAGTGGAAGCTGCACGCGCGCCGATGGTGGGCAGCCGTCAAGACTAGGAACACTGGTGAGGAGGCGGAGGTGGGTGTCATAGAGGCGCTCATGGCTTCCACTCTGAGCGAGTTCCATGAGGCGCTCGGGGCCAAGAACATGACGAAGGAGACATGGGAGATGCTAGCATCATTCCGCATCGGCTCGGATCGAGCCAAGCGGGGAAAGGTGCAGCCGCTGCGCCGGGAGTTCAACGACATCCGGTTCAAGTCCGGGGAGTTGGTGGAGGACTTCGTCCTGCAGCTCCAGTCGCTCGCAGCCCAGCTGGCCACCTATGGCAAGCCGCTGCAGGACGAGGACGTCGTCAGCAAGCTTCTCTGCGTTGTGCCTCCCAAGTACGCGCAGGTCGCCCTGTCCATCGAGACAATGCTAGACTTATCCACATTGACTCTGGAGGACATGACGGGGCGACTGCAGGCGGTGGAGGACCGCGGTCTGGTAGTGTCAGAGAAGGAGAAGCCCAAGCTGCTGTTGACGGAGGAGTGGACGGTGCGGATGAAAGAGAACCGTAGGTCCGGGGAAGGCTCCTCGAGCAAAAGCGGTGGTGACCGCGGCGTTGACAACAAGCAGCGCGAGAAGGGGCCAGTGGACAAGAAGAAGAAGAAGCCTGTCGCCCCCAACGCCTGCCGGGGTTGTGGGAAGGTGGGGCATTGGGCGCGGGCACAGAGAAGGAGGAGGTGCACCTGGCTCAGGACGACAACGACGATGATGAGCAGGCACTGCTGATGGGTGAGTACTGCGCACAGTAGGACGGCGAAGCAGGGGAGGTGGAGCAGGGCACTGAGCCGCCGGCCATCGACCTCGACGAGCCGCGTGCGCAGGTCCACCTGGGTGCGGTCGGTGACAAGATGGAGTAGAGGTGGTACCTCGACTCTAACACGACGAACCACATGACGGGTTGCCGCGCCGCTTTCTCTGACCTTGATGAGAACAAGACGGGTTCGGTCAAGTTTGCCGACAGCTCACGGGTCCACATCCGTGGCCAGGGCACGGTCATCTTCTGGTGTCGGAACGGATACTTGGAAAATCCTGGATGGGTAACAAATCAAGATTGGAGTGAGAGTTATCGGCACGACTGCTAACCTCTGTCAATCAGTTGACGTGTCCCTATGGTAGAGCTATCATCTGGAGTTATCTTAGTTATGTCTTATTTTTGTTAAAGACCATGTCATGCTATTCATGCGTTATGTAATAAACTTTGTGATGATACTATTTAAGATTTGTCAACTCATGTGTGCGACATCCTGGGGTGCAATTAAGACTT
>CM041642.1:35426545-35475556 GCA_023333625.1 Bothriochloa decipiens | reverse complement strand
CGATACAAGCCCATTGGGCTAATTTAAGGTGGCGCAGCACCCTTGACGGAAAGACCTCTCGGTAGTTGTTGGCCTATTGACGCCGCCTCTGGATAGATATGAGTAGGAGACCAGATCCATATGAAAATAGACTTGACAAGCTTTCCAACAAGTCCTGATTCATCCCAAACCGACTCCGTATGTAACCGTGGTGACCGTAATGAATTGGAGGTGTGCTGCAGTCCGAATCCAGCCTACGCAAGTCCTTTTCCCTCTTGGTCTTCTGCTTGATTCCTAATTAAAACAAAAGTGCACGTGTCTCCAAGATCTAAACAAGATGGACAAGAACTCAAGAAGGAACTCACTTGATGATTAAGTTTGCGAGCACGCGCACGAGTAATAGGACCAGCAATTATTGGCGTGGCTGACTTGGATGTATGATCAGTGTTGATGTCCTCATCACTATTCATATATCCTATCATTTATCATTTACCCCCGCTATAGTCTAGATAGTTTACTAAGTTAGTAGATACATGATGGTGAATTATCAGATTCTTTAACCCATGCTTCCCTGTGGTAAAATATAAATAACGATACCTGGATACTCCCGGTAAAATGCTACAATGGTATTTTCTGTGTGCCTGCGGTATCTTTCATATTTTAATTGCACTTAACAAATACTAACAAGCCATTTGTGACATCGTTGCCGGGGAAGAATTTGGCGTAAAGATTTTGATAATGATCTTGATGTCTGCTAAATTAGTGCATCACTAGCTTTAGTAGGATTACCCCTTTTTCTATTGAGTGTGGAATAGACAGGACAACAGATGTCGTTTCGACCCTTCGACAAGATTCCACAGGAAAAAAGAAGATACCTTGATGAACCCAAGGTGCCGCAACATTCAACATTCATCAACATTGTGTAGATTGAAGAAAAGGTCAATGTCACAACAGTTCAACTCAAATCTCAAGTGATGAACATTGAAGCTGCACTACTCACAACCATCTTGTGAGTCATGGTAAGTATGATCAAGAAAGGTGAGAGAGTCTTGCTCACGGACTTTAAATTTATGAGTAGTTATCTTTTAAATTCTTGCATCCCATTGCATGTTTGCTTTAATAATCCATGAGATCCATTTAGTTTAGGTTTCATCATCAGTCCACTACATGTTTACTTTAAATCATTCATGCGTCCTCTCTACTTTGTTTAGTTTATGTTTCCTCAAAACCATAGCATGTTTAATTAAGTTGCATTCATGTCGCCTGCATCTAAAATTGAAAAAAATATATATCCTCACCATGATCATGCTCTTTCATCTCTAAATGAGTAAATCTGTATGGTGTTTTTCATGCTACCTTGTTAGCTATAGTATGTTTTGGTTTGGAAGTGCTACATATGGCCATATGGGTGTTTCTAAAGGCTTTAAATTAAGCGTGGTGCTTAGGTTAAATGTCTTCCTTAATTAAATTAGACATGGAGTCTAGTTTGGTTATTGAACTAAAAATGTGTTTTAGTAGATATTGGTTATTTTGTGGACTAACCCCTATAGAAAACTCTCAAATCCAATTCGGGTAAGTCAAGAGAGACGAACTCACATCAGAGATGAAGCAAGGAATATGAGGAACTCCAAAGACTTTGTGCAAAAGACGGCTCATTCATCATCCGTAGAAGAACTGTAAGTATAAAAATATCCCTCACTTTGTCTTTTGCTACAAGTTACCTTTATCCCTCACTTTGTCTTTTGCTACAAGTTACCTTTTCCTTGTACCATGCTAGAATGCAGTAAACAAATAAAAATGTTGTTATGAAAATATGATAAATGAAATCTATGCTAAAGTACTCCTAAAAACCATCCCTTCATTAGCATGGATGAAACTCAATTAAATTATGGACAACCCATATTTTGAAATTATTGCAATCCTTCGGGTATTGGTTCACTAACATTTTGTAGGAAAAAGAAAAGTGAAGACATCATAGCATTGACTCTTTTCAAAACTTAAGCTAGGATGCTAATGAGAAATAGGGTGCAACTCACCTCATATTAGCCAATTAGAGACCTACTCTCATTGTCCTTGAAGATACCATCTTGCACGTTGACAACAAAGACAAGGATGACATTCCAATATGTCGTGCATCCTTGTGTCAACATACATCGATCAATGGTGGATTGTTGACTCAGATCTAAAGGACCATGAATAACCACGATTGCAAGATGATGTTCTTGTGTCTTTGGAGATGAAGCTTTTATGCAATTCTCGAGGAAGTTCCTCCCTTGACCATCAAGACGGTTGATGTGTCATTTAACAACACAACTCGTCACTATGCCGCTTGATGATAAAGACCAACTCGAGTTTGCATCTCCAATGAACATTAGTTCATCAACTATGATCCAACAAAAATCAAGAAAGGTTGATGAAAAAAAGAGCGTGCAATCCTCCGCATGCTCACCTCCTGGATTAGATGGTTCAAAGAAAGCAGAATGCAAGGGAGAGTCATTGCTCAATGGATCAAGAGCTCTCTCCAATAGTGTCGAGCGACATAAAAGTTCAAGCTTGGGGGAGGAAGATTGATGATTCCTCTAAAGATGATCCAACAATGTTCTTCCTCCTCTCAAGGCCTCGTCGCTTCAGCACACTGGTTTGCAATCTCTATACTTTCTCTCTGCAAGTTGAATGATTCTACTTCATAAAAGCAAATCAATCTTAAGATGAAATAAAATCAATCCTTGGGAGAAGAAGTAGTGGTGAGTAAATGTCCTATGCTATTTAAAATTTTCAAAACCAACTTTTCTATAGCATAGGATATGACCTTTAGCTCTATGACAACACTTTCCTTGTCATTATTTGTACACTCCTTGGGGTATGTGCTATCCACTAATCCTGTGCAGAAAAGAAACAATAAGAATAGAGCAAAAGGTCATGACATAATGAAAGAAAGGAGGAAGAAGGACTCAAATCATTGAACCCTCGCCAGGGAGGTAAACTTGGTAGTTATCCATATTTCCCTTTTCAACATTGCATAAGTTTTTATGTGAGCATGTTTTCTTTCCTGCTTTAGCATAATCAATTCATGTTGCAACGTTTACTATGTTACATGTGCATTAGAAAATAAAATAAAAATGTTATCGCATTGCATCCAAAAAATGCTAAGCCCCATGTGAGTAGTTCTATGGCAGAACCCATAGAGATATTTACCGTGGTGGCGTAAAAATAAATTTGCATTCATCTTGTTGCATTTTCTCTTGCATCATTTAAATGTAAAATTGCAAAAAATTTGAAAGAGAGATCCTGATAAAGGATGAGGTTCTAGATGCTCAAGGCTTGAAGGTTTATCGCTAACACTTAATTAGTTTCACAAGCTTTGTTGTCTATTTGAGTTTCACAAGATTTGAAGGATCAAAAAGAGCTAACAAGCAAGTGGATGTTATGTCCACAGTCTGAGTGCTGTCTCAACAGTCATCAACATTGACACTCCACGGGAGGAAGTACAACCCCATTGCTAGTTTGCTACACTTCAAGAGTGAACGACTATGTCAAAATCCAGCTTGGGGAAGAGCATCCCCGTGTATTCAGCTAAGTATTTCTTTCCCTCTATAATTACTAGTATTGAGTTTGTTTTGCTTAAAAATAATAATAAAAAGATGTATAACCATAAACCAAATAAAGATTTCTTTTTATAGCTATCCTTATATGTCTTATGTGATCTTTAATTTTGAAATAAAATAAAAAGTAAGAGTATACAAATATTTGCCTGCTAAATGAATTTTGAAAATAATCTCTGGACATGGAAATGATGAATAGTTGCTCTACCATAATTCCTTTCAAGTACCTAGTTTTCAGCCTTGAACTCTCTCGAGTTTTGGATAAAATTGTTTTGACCTAAGATTTGCTCTGAACTTAAAACCTGTGGGTAGCGAATGCTTGATCTAAGTTTAGGTAATTAACGGATATGACATGAGAAGATCTGAGCTACTGTTTATCTTGTTCCTAGTGACACTAGAGTTTTGAAGATTTATCTTTTAAAAAACATAAAAATGTTATATGATGAGTTCCTGTATGACGAGAGCTAAATTCCTACCACAGCCATATATGCATGCTTGCTAGAATAGGAAAACTTTCACATTTATTTACTGCTTGTGTGCATTGAGTTTGGTCTAGCTGTGTCGACCCTTAGGAGCTTTTCATGCGGTTAAAATCAAGATTTCACAACACTTTGCATCCCTGCTACTTCTACCCTGGAAGTACGCACTACCATATCACCTAATTAGACTCATTCCAAAAATGTTCTACTCCTACACTGAGAGTGTACACCAAAAATATTCCCCATAGGTTTTCCTTATCTGCTACCCCCAGTTCCAAAATAAATGCTCCAAGTTTTTATCGTTTTCTTTATCCTCTCAAAAGTTCCAATCATTTTCTTTATCTTCTTTTTCTTCATTAGCTACACATCCGCGTTTGCCTCGGCCTGGAACATCTTCCTGGCAACCTCTTGGAACTGGCACGGACCACAGCAGGTGTAACAACCCTAAAAATCCAAACACCAAAAATGACAACCAACAAAATTTTTTCTAAAATAACCTATGGTTGGTGAGTGTCATGTTAGGAAGACATCCAATAGTTGCACAAGTAGCAACAAGTATTAGTGAAGCATTTGCATTTAATTTACAAGAGTATGTTTTGCCTCTTATTGATTTTGTGTATTGCTAATAAAATTAATAACACTTTTACATAACATGTGCTAATATATATATGTTTATATGTAACTAACCTTGGACATAGACCCCACATGCCCCACGAGACCCTAGTGGGCCAAGTATGATGTTTGTGCCTTTATCACCAACAAGCATACACTAACAAGATCATGGTTTGGCTTTACATGAAATAGAAAAAGGAATAAGAGTTGGAAAAGAAAAGGAAAAGAGGAAAGCATCCTCGAGCAGCAACCGGCCCAGCTAGGCTCGCTCTCGTGGCCTGCTGCCACTGCGGCTACACCTGCCCACCTCGGCCTTCCTTGTCCTAGTGCCACGGCCTGCCCAAGCCACTGCACCGCCGGCCCACCAAGGCGGCCCAGCGAGCTAACCCCGCCGTGTGCCCACGAGCACCAATCCGATCGGCCCAGCAAGGGCCTGCCTAGCCCCACGCATGCTTGCACCACCTCGCTGCCACTGACCCATGGGCCCCGCTTGTCATGAGCTTGCTTTTCCCTTTTCTATGCACCGAGCCATCACGTCCGTCGCCTAAATCAGGAAACAATGCTTTTCCACCCTCCGACCTCCATCGTAACGCGCCGATGCCGTTCGTCCCGCCTGGCCGCGCCGAGCAAACCCTAACCCTAGCTCACGCTGCGTCTAGCTACTCGATCTGCATCTCCCATCTCTGCCGCTCATCCTTCATGACCGCTGCCACACCATACTATTTAAGGAAGGAGCGTCCGGCCGCTAGTGTTCCCGTGTCCGCAGCTGCCTTTCTGTTGGATGCCACCACTGCCAGAGAGAAGGAGTGGAGAGGAAAGGAGAGGAAGAAGGCTGAGCAGAGCTGTCCACCAGAGCAGAGGAGATGGACCCCAAAGCCGCTGCCGTCCATACCGCCGGAGGAAGACCCGAAGCCGCTGCCCAATTCCACCAAGTGAACCGCGAGCTCTGCTTCTCCTTCCCCGCGCTGCTGAGCAGCCAGACCGACGTCGAAGCATCGCGCACAGGTGAGCATGCTCTGCTCGTGTCCATGGCCACCAGCCAACTCATCTTCCACGTTCCCATCATCTGCTACTCCTTTTCCTCCATTAGCTTCCCCGACGCGTCCGTGGTAGCCTAGAACGCCCTCCGGGCAACCCCTTGTGGCCTGGCAATGACCACAATAGGGCTATGCACCTTTACGGCCGTGGTCGCCATGGCACCCCAGCCGCCTGAGCGACGCCGTGGCAAACTCGCCGCGCGCGCCCCCGCCGAGCCTCCGTTAGCTGCGCACTAGAATCCTTGAGCTCCTAGCTGCTCAAAACGATAGGAGATGAAGAAGAAGGACCTCCATGGTGCGCCAATTTAAAGCTCAGCCGCTCGCCATCGCTGCCGCCCGCCACCGTCGACCGCCAGCCTAGAGGCTCTTTTTCTCCAAATTAAAGCTGCGCTCATCTTTGCCTTGGTCGCGCAGGCTCAATGCGCAAGTCAAAGTTGTTCCCCGCGCGCTGCTGTGTCCTGGGACCGTGGCTCCACCGTCCGACACCGCCATCGCGCATACGCCGGCGAGTCAAGGTCCCGTGAGCCTGCTTCTACCCACGCCCTGCCTTGCCACCGCTTTGCGAAGCCATAGCCGTGCCCTCGACAGCTAATGGGGCCGAAGCTGCAGCACCGCTTGCCGCCGGCATCAGGCCGTTGTGCCTAGCCGCGTGGGGAAGAAGGAATTTTCCCCCTCATGTGTGGACCGGGTCCACATGGCCACGGTGGACCAGTCAGAAACCGCCACGCAATCGACCAGTCCTCAGTCTACCATGAGCCAATTCCATGGACCCGGGAGCTGTTGACTCAGCCCAGTAGAGCCCAGACAGCCACGCATGCACGCTAGTGGCCGGCACATGTACGGGCCGGGCCGGCCCAAACTGGCCTAGACCGGCCCTGCCCAGGTCCACCGAGACCCAGTCCGGGCCCGGTCCACGTTGACCATGGACCGGTCAACATTGACCATTGACACGGGACCCGCCTGTCATTGACATAAACACCCGGTCCCACCTGTAAGCCACTAGTTGACCTGGCCCCACATGCCAGTGCCGACGTTAGCATTACGTTAGCGTGACATCAGCCCTGCGCCCTAGAGCCACTCTGAAGCTGCCACGTGTCAGCCTGTGATTTAACCCCTCCTTTTTTTTCTAAATATAGTTAAATATTATAAAATTCATAACTTATTCATACAAACTCTGAAAATATGATCCAAGTGTCCAAATTTTCATAAAAATGAGCTCTACGTCATAGGCTTATGTATTATTGCATTTGGAGTTATTAGATTTTATTTGGTTCTTTGTGTTAATCTATAGGGGTCGCTCCCGCGACCAATTATGTCTCAATTCCAGATCCTACGAAGGAGTTGCCCAAGGAGGAGGACTAGGAGCGCGCTAAGGACTTGAGTGATAGCTATTCAGGTGCCACATCCCACCCAACCTCGTAGATCCTATTACACATGTAACATGATAGAATGCTAGTGCTCTATATTTATGCAACAATGCTATGATATGCTGTATTAGGATTGCATGGTAGATTATTTGTATGCCTATTCCTTGACGTAACCTTTACCCTGCTCACCCGCTTATAGGATAGACACGCTTATATATATGCTACTTGTTACTTGTTATTATTACTCCCCTCGCATTATGTCTGTGATGTGATGCTAGCGGTGAACCTCTGGGAAAGGTTCGGCTTGGGGTGCCGGGCTTGGTGACTATTGAGCGATACATGGTGATGTTGTACGTCTTGAGTGAGCATGAGTGGTGAGGGTTGAGTCGATTGGACAGGATCTACGATGAGCCTTGGGGCGAGTCTTGTCAGGGATGCACTTGGGCATCCCCACGAGAGGTACCTGTTGCGGGTACATGTGACTTGAGGAGTATTCCAGGGAGGATTGCCTTTGTGGTATGAAACCCCGTAGGGAGGTGCTGCGGGAGGCACAAATAGAGGAGATATCCTGTCTAATCTCACCTAGGAATTGATGTCTCTTGAGAGCCAAAACCATGGACTTTTTGTACACATCACTCGCTCTCACTTCGGCGAGGGACGGATGTTCGATTAATTTGGGTGATGCCATTACTGCAAGGTTGTTAGGTGGTATGGGTGGGCGGTTGGATGATAGTTTCCCAAACCATCCTAGATGCATAGTGCCACTTGTTGGGCCCGTGACTACGTCTCCCACTCTCAGCTTCCCCGAGATGGATATCCGGAGTTTCCCAGGGCTGAGAGGTAGGATGGTATCGTTCCAGGTTAGGAGGCCATTTGGCATCCGCTTAGATAGGGGCCACCATCGATGACTGCGATCTGGTGGTTACGGGTGTACGCGCTCTATAGAGTTGTTTGAATCTATATATAGTCCGCAGCCTCGGTATGGCTATTCCGTGACCTACATATCTTTTGAGTAGTGAGAGGAGTCCTTTATACCTCCCCCTAGTGTTACCCGACGGCATGATGGCTGCTTCGGCATGGACGAGACGGAGTTGTCCTTGCCACCCACGTGTGATTGTGGTTGCTGAGTGAGCTGAGAGGATGATGGATGATGGATGATGATTGAGAGTAGGATTCTAGGAATGGGAATGAGATAAAACTTAATGAACTATTATATTATATTGATTTACTCTTGCATAGGAAAACTACAGCCATATATAGGCCTTTTTGATATACCCCTGTGCATCCACCTACCACAAAGCATAAGAAAAACATAGGGTGGGAGCCAGTGGCCAGCACAAATCATACTAAAACTTATTTAGCAGGTGAGCCCGACTCCGCCTACGGCGACGAGGGGCTCAAGGATTAGATGGTCTCGTGCCTACGCTCAAGATGGTGCAAGATGATGCTTCTGTGATATCCCTTTACTTCCGTAGCTATTCTAGAATGCTAGATACTCTGATGAATCCGCCATGTGGCGATGTAATAATTTATGTAAACCCCTCTATTGTATTCTTTTATTCGATGTATGGCTTTGTAATTAACTATTATCGGATAATTGATGATTTGACCTCCTAGGCTACCATTAAATCCTTCATTTTGTGTATTTTCCCTTCGTGGAAAATGGAGGATGTTTCAGTAGGACCCACGCGCTTTGCAGGTTCCGGTCTTCCCGGACTCCGGCCATCGGAGCGCCACCATGGCGTTCATCGCCACACGCGCCCCGCCGTGCCCCCGTTAGCCTCATAAGATAGTCCTTGGAGCTCCGAGCTGCTCCATACGCGAAGTGAAGAAGAAGATGGTGGGCCAATCGAGCTCTGATGGGAGATATCACCGCCGTTGCCGAAAATTCACCGTCCATCGCCGCCACATCCTCACCGCCTTTCCTCCGGTTCAATTAAAGTGCCCTACCATGATCGCTAGGTCCTTGCGATGTCGATGCGCCAGTCAATGAGGCATTCCACGCACCATAGCACCCCATGATAGTGACCTCGCCCCTTACCATCGCTGTGGTACGTGCGTTGGCCAGCCCGGGCACCACCGCCTTGCCGCCACCCCACAGCTGCTTTCGCCTTGGCTCCACGAAGCCGTAGCGCATGCCATATGCGCCTCCCGGGTGCCCCAGCAACTCGCTGCCGCGCCCTTGCTGCCATGCGCTGTCGAGACGCGTGCGCCGGCCAGCAAGGCCACCAGGAGCTCGCCACCTTCGCTGCCGGCCTAGCTGGGAACCCCCAACGCCAAATTGAGTCGCCTGCCGCATCCGCTTCATCCCCGCGTGGCCGATGGCCCGATGCGCACACCTAGGCTGTCTCCCTCGCATCGCTAAGCCTTGCAGCCGCAGCACCGCCGCCCCGCGCCACCAAGGCATGAGCACCGGCCAGACGAGCAGCCTCGAGCTCGCCCCATCGCCGCCATAGTGCCTACCTCACCTCTGCGACGCCCGTAATATAATAGAATGCTAGTGCTCTACTTTATGCAATAATGCTATGATATGCTATGATAGGATCGCATGGTAGATTACTTATATGCCTATTCCTTATCGTAACCTTCACCCTGCTTACCCGTTTATGGATAGACACACTATGCAATGCTTGTTACTTGCTACTTATACCCCACTTGCATTATATTTGGAGATATGATGCTGATGGTGGACCATGGGAGGATTCGGTTCGAGATGCCGGTTTAGTGATTGTATGGGTGTCTCTGGGTAATATAACGTGGGAGGGTGTCTGGTGAGGGTTGAGTCGACTGGGCAGGATCTACGACAAGCTTTTGGAGTGAGTCTTGCCGGGGGTGCTTCCTGGGCACCCCTGCATTCTTAGTACCTGTGGCGGGTACATGGTGACTTGAGGAGATCCCGGGGTTAGAGCCTTTGTGGAGCGAAGCCCCGGGTAGGAGGTGTTGTTGTAGCACGGGCTGTTGTAGCCCCTATTTGAGGAGATATCCTGTCTGGTCCCCCCTAGGATCTGTTGTCTTTTGAGGACCGGAACCACGGACCCTTCGTGCACACCACCTGCCTCAGATGAACCGAGGACGGGCGATTTTGACTATCTATGGCGGTGCCACTACTACCCGCGTAGTAGTGTAGGAAGGTACGGGTAGAGCTCACACCCTTCTGAGACGATCATGTAGCCCCCTTCGAACATCGGCCCCATTGAGCTCGGGTACATGACTTCACAGTTTCAGCCACTCTAGATAGACTTGGGTGTTCCAGGGCTGAATGGTAGGGTGGCATCGTCATACTTAGAAGGTCGTTCGGCATCAGCCTAGGCGATTGCAAGTGCCGATGATGGTTATCTTGTGGATGGTCGGCATTAGACGGTTATAGGTGTACACGCTCTGTAGAGTTGTTTGAATCTATATATAGTCCGCAGCCTCGGTATGGCTATTTCGTGACCCATGCTTCTCTTGAGTAGTGAGATGAGTCCTTTCTACCTCCCCCTGAGTGGTCGTCGTTGTTGTTGTTACCCTACGGCATGATGGCCGATTAGGCATGGATGAGAGGAAGTTGTCCATTGCCGCCACGTGTGAGCATGGTTGTTGAGTGAGCTGAGAGGATGATGGTTGGTGGTATGGTGTTGTGGGATGGGAATGGTTTAAAACTTGATGAACTGTTATTATTATATAATATTGATGATAGTTGCATAGGAAACCATAGCTAAATAATAGGTCTCTTTGATTATATACATTTGCATCCACCTACCACAAAGCATAAGCAAAGCATAGGGTGGGAGCCGGTGGCCAGTACAAATCATACTAAAACTTATTTGGCAGGTGAGCCCAACTACATCTACGACGACGAGGGGCTCAAGGATTAGATGGTCTCGTGCCTACGCTCAAGATGGTGCAAGACGTTGCTTTCGTGATATCCCTCTACTTCCACAGCTATTCTATATGCTAGATACTTTGATGATTTCGCCATGTGGCGATGTAATAATTTATGTAAACCCTTCTATTGTTTTCTTTTATTCGATGTATGGTTTTGTAATTAACTGTTATTGGATAATTGATGATCTGACCTCCTGGGCTATCATTATATCCTTCATTCTCTGTATTTTCCCTTTGTGGAAAATTGAGGATGTTTCAGTTGGTACCAGAGCCATGCTTGACCCTAGGACGAGAGCCATGGGATTGGACAATAGAATATGAGATCTTGAACTTCTTTCGGTTATATACCGACCTTGCATACACTTTTATGCTGGGCTCACCCCCTCTCTTACTCAACTTTTAGCCTCTTTCTCAGTTCTGAATGCAGATGGCATCTCATGGACACTGGATCGATGTGACAGGCTTCAGAGGATTTGCATAGATGCTTCGTGAGATGCTCAAGGAGCTTGGAGTTCGCACTGAGTACATCGAGTACTTTTGTCAAGTCGAGCTGAGACCCAATGATCTTCAGGGACACTTCATTTTCCACCTCAGAGTCCCTACAAGTAGGACCGTACAAGAATGGCAAGGCTTCACTGAGACAAGCATGGGTATGTCAGTCGAAACAGGAGTTCAGACAGTCTCTCACATGGCACTTGGCCGTGTGATGCATGAGGCCCATGAAAAACTCAAGAATGGTCCATACCGGCTGCTACCCCAAGCTTTGGACCTCACTAGGGATATCTGAGGACAGATAATCGCTGTTGAACAGCTTGCCTTCACCCAAAGGAACCCCTACCTTCGAGCCTCAGCAACATACATCCTCCACCAAGACAGGTACATCATGGAGTTGGAGGGAGAGAGGCACGGCTACCATGATGTGCTACGCCAAGCCGTGGAGCGATCTATGGCCCAAGAATGGGAAATTACCCACCTGTTGGAGACCATCCACACAGACCTACACTCCTACCAGCAACATGAGGCCACCCACAAGAACCAAGAGGAAGAGATGAAGAGGGAAATAGCAGAGCTAAAGGAGGAGCCGCAAGAGCAAGAAGTATGGGCCAATCAAGAAAAGGCTTAAGAAGCGCTGCAACGCCATGCAAAAAGAGCTGATAGGACTAACAAGGTTGACAAACTAGGACAAGGAGGCTACCTCGGATAAGCCTAAGTCACCTAAGTGTTCTAATGCGGAGCTACGCAAGATGAACGACGATCTCCCCACATCGTCCCGTGGCCCAGTTTAGCTTCCTGAGCCATGACCCTCCAAGAAGACAAATTTCCAAGCTAAAAACAGCCCCGCAATGGCTAAGAAGACATGACTCCCTTCTAAAGTAGAGTAGATTGTCCCCTTTTGAAGCCTACCTGCGCGTAGTGCAGAAATTCTCGCGAGTCTTCTAGTGTAGCTACTAGAGACATCGCCGTGTAACAAACTCGATGTAATGGATGCTTGGATCTTATCGCTTATTATGGATCTTCATGCTTCTTTGAATGAGTGTTGGATAGATGAAAATGTTTTAAATTAATTAAATTAGTTTAATTGCTTAATATAAAGTGGATAATACCTCATATCACTTGCACATGTCCCCTAAAGCCTGGTAATCTTGGAGCAGGATGTCTGCCCGTCGTCCAGCTCATCTGAGCCACCCTGCATCACTCCCAGGGCCAACCGTTGGGCCATGGACGCGGTGGTAGTCATAACTACATGGGACACATGACCCATTGGAATTCAACCCAGAGAAGGAGGAACTTCAGATCGTCACTCTGCCACCCGTCGTGACCCATGTCGAGGAACATTCTCCGCCACCCCCACCGCCTACGGCTAGAGTGATGGCTCAACAGACTCACCTCCTGGGAACCTTGATAGAGGAATTCCAGCAGAAGTTAGCTAGTGCACTCGTGTTGGAGCTTCGTACCTTTGACGGCTCCAACGATGACCCTATCACCACCATAGATTGGCTGCATGACTTGACTGAGTGGCTGAAATCAACAATCTGCACCAAGGAGGATCAGGTCAGGATCATAGCCCGCCACTTCAAGGGTAACACTCAAGCATGGTGGAATGGATTTAACACATGTCACCGAGACCCCACCAACATCTCATGGGAAGAGTTCACCAAGGCCTTTTATGAGCATCATGTGCCAGTAGAAATGGAGGAGACTCTAGCAGAAGAGCTCCGCAGTATCAAGCAAGGAGCCAACACGGTTCACGAGTATGTTATCCGCTTCATTCGCCTGATGCGGTATGTGCACCCTGCAAGTATGGCCACCAACAAGGATAGGCTGTATACTTCACTCGGGGACTAGAAGTTCCCCACAGCCTTGCTATCACAAGAAGGGCTTGCCACACCCTCGAAGAGGCCATCAACGAGGCACTGAAGTCAGAAAGGATCCATCCTGAGACAGACATGCTCGTCCGTAAGAAGCGTCACCTTGAGGAATCATATCACAACCTATTCTAGCAATGACCGCGTACGCATGATCTCCCTACGAGCAGCTCCTTCTAGAGTCGCCCCCTTCAGCATTCTGACACATGGGAGGTTACTACGACCACTCCTACAATAGAGGTGCCCTTCTTCTGCTATGGATGTGGCCATCCTAGTCACAAGATTTATGTCTGTCCAAGAGAGAAGGCTGCCGCACCCACACCTACAAGTGGCATTCCTCTCGTTTGTTTCAGATGCAGCCAACCAGGTCATAGAGTCATCAACTGTACAAGGATCGACATGCATCACCAGCCATGATTCCTTTCAAGAGGATCCAGGGTTCAGCAAAGAAGGTTCGCAATGATGTGCGAACTGCCCACTTGCAGATTACACACAACTCTGCTAAAGACATCCCCAACGACGAAGATCAGGGTGCAAGAGGCACCACAACCCTCGACAGAGCTTCCTATTTCAGATGTGGCCAAAAGGGTCATAAGGTTGCAATTTGCCCCAGGAGAATGCTACCCTAGCTACTATGAACCACAGTGCTTGAAGAGCCACCCACTAGCCCCTCGCCATGCAAGATGCTAAGGACACCCCGACATGGGACAAGGTGTGTGCTCATAATTGGAACTAATGCTTCAACTTTGTTTTTAAATCTGGTATTGCATATTTTTATGCATTTATTACCAAGTCTGCATGAGATTTAAACCTGCACACTACCTATGAGGATCCCCTCAGTTCTAGTCCTTTTTAGCAGTAGTTATATGGATCGCTACTCTAGGATACCCTAGTAGCTAAGCTCACTTTACTACCCTTGCAAGCATGAGCAATGCCTTATTGTTTGGAAAAGATCTTTGCAAGCAAACACAAGGATCTACGCAAACCCAATTAGGTGAATGAGACCCTCCATGCAAAAGGAAAACACAAAAATAAGAGATATCATGCTATCAGGAACAAGTACCCCCTGCCAAGGATAGAGACCTGCTAGATCGACTGCACAATGCTAAGTACTTCACCAAGATTGCCCTAAGATCAGGCTACTATATGAGGAGCATCTAAGGATAATATTGGAGAAGATACAGAAGCATCAGCTCTACGCCAAGTTCAGCAAGTTTGAGTCTGGCTTGAATAAGTAAATTCTCCTAGGCCATGTACTCAACATTATCAGAATAAGCTGTTGACCTGTCCAACATGAAGACAATGAAGAAGAGAGAGCAACTACAAAATGCGACTGCTGTGAAGGGTTTCATGTAATTGGTCAGTCATTACCACCGGTTCATCAAAAACTTCTTCCAGACAGCTCACCCTAGGATCAACCTTCCAAAGAAGGCCAAAGAGTTTGAATGGATGCACCAGGGAACAAACAAGTTTTTTCCTGACCCTGAAGAGGATATATGAGCTCAAGAGACACAACAAGTGCCCAGGGCTAAGAAAGGATAAGCAAAGCACCTTTTGGCTCAAGGACAGAATCTATGCGCTTTTTGACCCTATCATGCACAATGAGACCCCATCAGAAGAGCATGACCTCAAGTATTGCACCCACCTTGGGAGCACCAGGAAGTATGCAGTTTCAAAAAGGAAATCCTGGTGGAAGAATAAGAAGGCAGGTAACATAGGATGTTGCTAGGAGTAGCATAAGCAGATGCGTCAAGCGGAGCATAAGAGATCTACAGGACTACCAAGCCACTTAAGGTGTCCGAATGGAAACATGATAGCATGCCTATGGACTTCATCGTGGTTTAGCCTCGAACCCCGAAGGACCTGCTATATGAGCGATGATCAATCACCTGACCCAGAGTAGTTCACATTTTTGGCAATAAAGAGTAACATTAGAGTTGGATCGCTAGCTGATCTGTATGTTGGAGCATTCTAAAGTTGCATGGAGCCCCAGCAGTATAGCATCTGATCGTGGACCATAGTATACATCCAAGTTTGGAAAAGTCTTGGGAGATGCTATAGAAACTCAATTGGACCACTGCATCGTAGCAGTTAAATAGAAGAGGAAAGTCTGATCCTTGAGGACTTGCTTCAAGCTTATGCTCTCAAACATGGACAAAGAGGAAGAAAAGTTTGGCCCATGTAGAATTCACATACAACGTCAGATACCACAGTAGTCTCCAGATATCACCACTTGAGGCCTTGAAAGAAGGACCATTCAAAAATCAACCCCTGGTGTGGCAGAGGAATAAAAGAGATAACCCCTTGGACCTGCCACCATCAAGAGGCCGAAGAATGAGCCGGTCTAGTGCGAAAGAACCTAAAGATTGCCCTAAGGCCATTAGATGGATTATATTGACAAGGGACTTAGAGATTTGAGTTTGAAGTCGGGGACCTCGTCTACCTCAAGGTCTCCCCGCATCATGGAACCCTAGTTTCCATGTAGGGAGAAAGTTAGCTCTAGGATAAGAGGGACCGAACTGGATCGGTAGGCAAGCCCGCCTACAGGATAGAGTTGCCGGAGCAACTCGCAGGTGTACACTAGTGTCTCCATATGTCATAGCAACGCAAGCGTCTGAGACTGCAAAAGCAACCGACATCCCCCAAAGGCACTTGATGAATCAAAGCCATGGAAAACCGAGAGCACACCATCCGCCTTCTGAACAGGGACCACTAAAGGAAACTGAAGCACCAACCTACCACCGTGCAAGTTCGATGGAGAGACTCCACCAGAAGAGGAGCGACTCAGAAGAAGAAGTCCGAACTTAAGGGAGCTCTACCCCCCACCTGTTGAAAGAGGAGGGTACACCTGTAATCTCGAGGATGAGATTCTCATAAGGGGGTAGGACTGTAACAACCCTAAAAATCCAAACACCAAAAATCACAACCAACAAAAATTTTTATAAAGTATCCCATTGTTGGTGAGTGTCATATAGGAAATTACTTAGTAGTTGCACAAGTAGCACCTAATGTTAGTTGGAGCATTTGCATTGTATTTACAAAGGTGTGATTTGCCTCTTATTGATTTTATATGTTGTTAATAAAATCAATAACTTTTATATCATGTGTGTTAACATGTACTAACATGTGCTACTAACCTTGGACATGGAACCCACACTCCATAAGCCCCTAGTGGACCCACCAAGCACTTGTGCCATGGTCGCTAACTCTATAACACTAACACTCATGCAAATTGATCATGGCATGGCTTGGGAAAGAAATAGAAAAGGAATAAGTAATTATCAGGAAAAAAGAAAGGGCAAAGCAGCCAGCAGCCCAGCTCGGCCTGCTAAGGCCTTGCCCACGCGCACCGCTCGTGGCCCAGCAAGCCAGCAGCCGCACCGGCCTCCTTCTCTCCCCCACAGCCCAACAGCCTCGCGCGTTCGCCACCGGCCCAAGTGGCCGACCGGCCCACAACGCCTGCCTCCGCACCGCTTGCCTTCGTGGCATCGCGGCCCACGGAGCCAAGCGGCCCAACAAGGCTGTTGATGCACCATGCCGCGCGCCTGCCCTTGCCGCTGCCGCTGATGCGTGGGTCCCACCTGTCAGCCCCACCTTTAACCAAATTTGGCCATTGCCCTGTCCTGTCCGTCGCACCAGAAGAGGAACGGCGAACCTCCGCCATTCGCCCCGTGCCGTGCATGCTAGAGCCGTTCATCTCCATCTGCATGACCCTGGAACCCTAACCCTAGTCGGCGAACACGCATGACCGCTCGATGGCCGCCACGGCATCTCTGCCGTCCGCGTCGCCATGGCCGCCGCCGCGCCACCTATATAGAGGACCGCTCCCGGCCTCTAAGGCTTTCCCCATCGTTCGGCTGCCACGAGAGGTAAGCCCCTCCTCCAAAGACTGAGAGAGTGTGAGAGAAGAGGAAGGAGAAGAGTGTGGGAGAGCAGCACCGTCGCGCGCGCCCATCGCCGTGAGGGACGGAGCCATGCTTCACCGGCACCGCGGACCACCGGGAGCACCACTCACTCGCGTGCTGGCACACCACTGCCACGACCTCAGCCTCATCCCTACACGCCACGCCAAGCCTCCCTGATCGAGACCCCGTGGACGCTGCTGGAGCAGAGGAGCCGGAGCAGAACCCCGCGCCGTCGTCGCCCGTGCATGCCGAAGGAGAACCCGACGGCCTCTATTCGTCTACGTCGAGTGGAGCCTGTCGTCCTGCTTCCCCTTCACCGTGCGCACCATCACCAAGCCTCAGCCGCCACCGACGTGCCACCAAGGTGAGGCAACCATCGCCACTCTCGCCATGGCCGCCGGCTAGCTCATCGCCCGCGTACCCGTAGCTTGCATCTTCTTTTTCTTCATTAGCTACACATCCACGTTCGCCTCAGCCTGGAAAATCTTCCTGGCAACCTCTTGGAGCTAGCACGGACCATAGTAGGGACCCGCGTGCTTTGCAGGTCCCGGTCTTCCCGAACTCCGGTTGCCGAAGCGTCGCCATGGCATTCACCACCGCGCGCGCCCTGCCGTACCCCCGTTAGCCGCGTAGGATAGTCCTTGGAGCCCCGAGCTGCTCCAGAAGGGAAGTGCACAAGAAGATGGTGTCCCAATCAAGCTCTGACGGGAGATATCACCGCTATCACCGGAAATTCCCCGTCCGCCGTTGCCGCATCCTCACCGCCATTCTAGGAACCTCCAATTCAATTAAAGTGCCCTGCCATGAACACTAGGTCCTTGCGATGTCGATGCGCTAGTCAATGAGGCGTTCCGCGCACCCTAGCACCCCGCAACCATGACCTCATCACTCACCGCCGCTGCGGTACTTGCGCCGGCCAGCCCGGGCATCGCCGTCTTGCCGCCACCCCGCAGCTGCTTTCGCCTTGGCTCCACGAAGCCGTAGCGCATGCCATAGCCGCCTCCCTCGTGCTCCAGCACCCCGCTGCCACGCCCTTGCCGCCATGCGCCGTCGAGACAAGCGTGCCGGCCGGCAAGGCCACCAGGAGCTCGCCGCCTTTGCTGCCGGCCTAGCTGGGAACCCCTGGCGCCAAATTGAGTCACCTACAGCGTCCGCCTCATCCCCGTGTGGCCGATGGCTCGATGCGCACACCTAGGCTGTGTCCCTCGCACCGCTAAGCCTTGCAGCCGCAGCACCACCACCCCGCACCGCCACGGCACGAGCACCGACCAGACGAGCAGCGTCGAGCTCACCCCGTCGCCGCCATCGTGCCCGCCTCGCCTCTGCGATGCTCACAGCCGCCGCCCTTGCGCCGCTGCACCGACGGAGCCGCGCCGCGCCATCCGCTGGTGGCTTCCCGTCGTGTAGAGTCACGCGCGGGAGGAAGAGATGGGGAATAATCTCCTGCCTTGTGTGAACCAAGTCCACCACATGGACCGGCTGGACTAACCGCAGCACGCCACCTAGCCCCGCTGCCCTTGGTCCACCATGGACCCAGCTCACGGGCCATCGAGCCATGGACCGAGCCCACTAGAGATCCAGCACGCCACGTGGATAGATCCTAGCACAACACGTGTCCAGGCCCGGCCGGGCCTACCTGGCCCAATCCGGCCCTGCCTAGGCCCACCGAAGCCCAGACTAGACCCGGTCGATTTTGACTGTTGACTGGTCAACTATTGACCATTGACTGTTCAACTGTTGACCATTGACCTAGTCCCGCCTGTCATTGACCAAACTGCCTGGACCCACTTGTCATCCTCTGTTTTGACTCGGACCAATCAGAAGCTGCCACATGTCGAGCTCTGATTAACCCAGTTATTTTCTTTTTCAGAATATGATTTAATCTTATAAAATTCATAACTTCTTCATACGAACTCCAAAAAATATGAACCAAGTGTCCAAATTTTCATAAAAATGAGCTCTACATCATAGGCTTGTGTATGATTGCATTTGGAGTATTGGATTTCATTTGGTTTGTGATTGATCTATAGGGGTCGTTCCCGCAACCATTATGCCTCGATTTCAGATTCTGCGAAGGAGTTGTCTGAGGAGGACTAAGGAGCACGCCAAGGACTTGAGTGATAGCTGTTCAGGTGCCACGTCCCACCCAACCTCGTAGATCCTATTATGCATGCAATATAATAGAATGCTAGTGCTCTACTTTATGCAATAATGCTATGATATGCTATGATAGGATCGCATGGTAGATTACTTGTATGCCTATTCCTTGTCGTAACCTTCACCCTGCTTACCCGCTTATAGGATAGACATGCTATGCAATGCTTGTTACTTGCTACTTATACCCCACTTGCATTATATTTGGAGATATGATGCTGATGGTGGACCATGGGAGGATTCTGCTCGGGATGCCGGATTTGGTGATTGTATGGGTGTCTCTGGGTAATATAACATGGGAGGGTGTCTGGTGAGGGTTGAGTCGACTGGGCAGAATCTACGACGAGCTTTTCGAGCGAGTCTTGCCGGAGGTGCTTCCTGGGCACCCCTATGTTCTTAGTACCTGTGGCGGATACATGGTGACTTGAGGAGATCCCGGGGTTGAGAGCCTTCGTGGAGCGAAGCCCTGAGTAGGAGGTGTTGTTGTAGCATGGGCTGTTGTAGCCCCTATTTGAGGAGAAATCCTGTCTAGTCCCTCCTAGGACCTGTTGGCTCTTGAGGACCGGAACCACGGACCCTTCATGCACAACACTCGCCTTAGATGAACCGAGGACGGGTGATTTTAACTATCTATGGCGGTGCTACTACTACTTGGCGTAGTAGTGTAGGAGGGTACGGGTAGTGCTCACACCCTTCCAAGACGATCATGTAGCCCCCTCTGACTACGATGCGCGGATACTTCACGAGGGGTACATATCCCGTATCCAACACTTCTTGGATACGATACATCTTGGATACGGCAAGGATATGTATCTTGGCCGTACTGAAAATGTTGGATACGTATTCAGTCCGATACGTGTATCAGACACTTATGGACCAAATTAGATACGGCCTCTGAAGGCCCAACATCGTGCGTGAACATAGCAGCCAGCACTTCCTCGGTTCCTCCCCATCATTCTTGATGCTTATAGCCGCACTTGGCACTCCACTCAGCCTATTAGGCAAGATGCTCGACGCTCAGGCTGTTAGGCAAGACAAAGTACAACAGTTTTCTTGTCTAAAATATTTTATTAATATGAGTAGATGGACCCACGTGATGATTGTTGAGTTATTAATTTATGAAATTACTGGTTTTATAGATATACTAGCTGTATCCACGTGTCACTAGTTTTTAGCAAAATGTGTATCCGCGTATCTGATACGTATAGTATCCGATACTTGTATCCGTATCCAGGCAACGCAGCCCTCTGAACATCGGCCCCTCCGAGCTCGGGTACATGACTTCACAGTTTCAGCCATTCCAGACAGACTTGAGGTGTTCCAGGGCTGAATGGTAGGGTAGCATCATCATATTTAGAAGGTCGTTCGGCATCAGCCTAGGTGATTGCAAGCGCCAATGATGGTTATCTTGTGGATAGTCGGCATTACCTGGGTACAGGTGTTCACGCTCTGCAGAGTTGTTTGAATCTATATATAGTCTGCAACCTCGGTATGGCTATTCAGTGACCCACGCTTCTCTTGAGTAGTGAGATGAGTACTTTCTACCTCCCCCTGAGTGGTCATCGTTGTTGTTGTTACCCTACGGCAAGATGGCCGATTAGGCATGGATGAGAGGGAGTTGTCCATTGCCGTCACGTGTGAGCATGGTTGTTGAGTGAGCTGAGAGGATGATGGTTGGTGGTATGGTATTGTGGGATGGGAATGGTTTAAAACTTGATGAACTGTTATTATTATATAATATTAATGATACTTGCATAGGAAACCACAGCAAAATAATAGGTCTTTTTGATTATACCCCTGTGCATCCACCTACCACAAAGCATAAGAAAAGTATAGGGTGGGAGCCGGTGGCCAGTACAAATCGTACTGAAACTTATTTGATAGGTGAGCCTGACTACGTCTACGACAACGAGGGGCTCAAGGATTAGATGCTCTCATGCCTATGCTCAAGATGGTGCAAGATATTGCTTCCGCGATATCCCTCTACTTTCGTAGTTGTTCTAGATGCTAGATACTCTGATGATTCTGCCATGTGGCGATGTAATAATTTATGTAAACCCCTCTATTGGTTTCTTTTATTTGATGTATGGCTTTGTAATCAATTATTATCGGATAACTGATGATCTGACCTCCTGGGCTATCATTATATCCTTCATTCTGTGTATTTTCCCTTCGTAGAAAATTGAGGATGTTTCACACTTGTAGTTTCAAACTACAAGGGTCGAGCTTATGACTTAAAACAATAATACTGCTAGGAGATAGCCTAGACTTTTCACCTTTTCATCTTTTTCCTTCTTCAAAAATAAACTTAAAATAAGCTTTACAAGAACTCGTTTTAGGACAAAGTTTCCCTTCGGGTATTTTTTCGCTAACCATACAGGTGGAGATTGAAAAGAATGAAGAGCCATACAATGTCCAAGAACATGAGGTCAGCATCAACTCCAACATCTCAATATTGTTCGGCAATGGAATGTGCAATGGAGGACTCAGTAAGTATCTCATTATACATCCCATTCATGCGGAATTTTATTTCGAGTTAGAGTATGATACTAGGCCTTCTGTCTTGTCTTGCCTAAAAAAATGTTTGCTTTCAATAATCTAAGTCCACCTTAAATAAATTGTTGTTAGTTTGCATTACTCTGACTGGTGCTTTGAGCCAGTCAGAGCATGCTCAGTTAACAAGAATTGTGAGAATGAACATGAGTACAGGAGAAGACTAAGTGACGCAAAAACCCAAGTGTGGAGGAAGTATGCCACTTCCCCATTTGTTCCTTCGTCGTGTCAAGTGTATCCCTTGGATATGGTTGTCACAAAACCTTGTAGGGTGAATATAAAAAGAAACAATGAAGGATCAAAAGAATAAGGTGGAGACATTGTAAGCAAGCCATCATTCAACATTGGAGTACATTCTGAGAGGAGTCCAACATTGACACTAGGCTTTTCATGTTGATTGACATAAAAGTCCTAGTGTGGGGGAAGGCTGCATGATTCTTATCTACCATCTTTTCGGCCTTCGCCACTTTGGCACGCTGGTTTGCACTCCCTCTGTCCACTCTTGATTCATCATAAGTTTGATATGTCAAAAATGTTGCATGTTTAAATCAAATTTAAAATGTTGCCTTGTTCTAATAAGTTTGATGTGTTGAGAAGCTTCATATACTAGAATCAAACTTAAAAGTGAGACAAGACTTTGCCAACTCATGAAAATGACTTTGAAAAGGTTGGCTGGCATAAACTTTATTCCTAGTGCATATACTCTTTACATGTGGCCATATTTATTAGGAAGAACATGTCAACTAAGTTGTTGTGAAGTGGGATATAGTAGACTAAAGGAATCTTATCTTTCTATGTAAGCTCTTGGAGATTTCTATTTTCATAAAACATCAATGGTTATAAATTCCTACCAGAGCCAACTACAAGGTTGCTAGAAATGATATAATGACCACACAAATAGCTACTTGAGTGTTTTGAGCTTTGTCAAGCCTTGTTGATCTAGGTAGAGAAACTTGTCACACTTTTTGATCAAAATGATACACTCATGCACCCATTTGCTACTTCTACATTGGAAGTATGCAACCTGCTCCATTTGAGACACATGTTAATACCCCCTCTAGCTCTCTTCTACCATCAAAAGAGATGCATGGCTGTCAAAAAAAAGGTAGAGAGAAAAAATTGAGAAAAAAATAAACTCAACAAAAAAATAAAAGGAGCAAAAGATCGATAGTAAAAAAGCATAAAACAGCCATGCTCTCCAAGAAGCTAGAGGGAAGGTTCTTAAGGAGTACCACCGAATACCACATATCTTGATCATTTTGTATGACATGTTTCTCCTCATGATCCGGGTGTTTGACTTAGCAATATATTCAATTCAAGTATGACATGCTTATCCTACCTAAAGCTCCACATAAGCCTATCAGAAGTAAGAAGAAAGGAAAAACATCAATGCCTTGGTGAGGATATATATACACACATTTGAGCGACTCAAGAGTGCCATATGAGGAGAAGTATGAGCTGTATTTTTATTTTCAAAAATCATAAAAACTCCAAGTATGCTTCATGGGATAGTGATGACTTGATGTCAAGCTGTTCCACTTTTCAACCGCTCAAGGCGATATGGTAGCCACTTCAAAATCCATAGGTATGAGGAATGACTTTTATGCTAGCATCATATCTTTGAAGTCTTATTTCATAACTTGTTGCACATGAATCTTTATCTTCCTGCTTTGCTCGGGATGAGCAAAGGTTTAGTGTGGGGGAGCTTGTTGATGGTCATTAAACCCTATTTATAACCATCAACTATTGCATGAAATAACATGATTTAGATCACACATGATAGTTATAGGGTTTTAAATTAACAAGTTCCATGAGTTTTGCTGTCATCACATGTGCTGCAGGGATCTCAATTTTTCATCAAATAAAAGTATCTCAAATGATGAATTGGAGTACACTATTGCAAAGGCCTCGTTGCGCTAATCGAAACGGATACATTATTTTCTATTTTTGGAGCAACGAATAAAAAGATATGAAATTTGCAAATTAAAAAGGAGTGCTGACGTCATCCTGATGTCAGCACCCCTGACGTCATCGCCGACAAGCGCTGACAGCCGGGCCAGGCAGGCCCTAGCTGTCGCCCGACAGCAACAGGAGCTGTTCCCACACTGGGAAGCACGCGCAGCGGGCGGCCACCCATGCGTTGACATGTGGCGGGACCAGGCCACGCGCGCGTGGGCGCGCTGCAGTGCACGGACGCTGGCCGCTCGGTCCGATGGTCCAGGGAGGCCACGTGGTGGCGTTGGAGTGGCCCAGGAAGGCGGGGCGCGGTCTGCGCGGCCCAAAGTGGTTGAACCGCTTGAACCGGCCGGTCCAGCTGGTTGGAGGCACCTGTTTCTTCCCAGAAATGCTGACAGAGCAGTTTTTCACCAGTTTTGGTCTGGTTCACCCACCTAGGATCTGGCTCTTCTCCGGTTTTCAACACCAACACGTGGTAAACATCTCCACCGACCTGCAGAAGTTGGTTGGGGCCACCTGGAGCATCCTAGCCGCTGGTTCAATGATGGTTTTGATCCTACAGAGGCTATGTGACGTCACGCGGATTGATGAGGTGGCATTGGAGTAGCCCCTACTCCACCTCCCACCTATAAATACCCCCTCACTCTCTCATCTGTAACACACACCTACATTCTACAAAGCTTCACTCTCATATTTTAGTAGTAGTAGTACGTGTCCCTCTGGAGGTTTCTCGCCTCCAGTTGTAGAGAGGCGAGTTCGGGAGAAGAGCCGGGCTTGTCAGAGTCTCTCATGCTTCTACCTCTCTAGGCCTTGTAAGTTTAGCTCAGGTTCAAATATTTAATTGAGCATTTAGTTATTTATTAAAGTATTTACTAGTTTCTTGCTTACTACTTAGTATTTATTCTTCAGTATTTATTTACTGCATAGTATATACTTGTTTGAGTGCCTTGTTTTTTTAGAAAGTAAGTAGTAATTAATAGTGTAGACGTGGGGTCTAGGCTAGTAATTACCCAGGTTTGCATTCAATTCAACGGATCACAGTGGTAGCCAGCAGGTGGTGACAGCCCTGTCTGGCCTACGTATTCCACCACATTAGTTCTATTTTGTAGGACTTAGGGGTGGACTCGCCTGCTCTTACGAGTGGGTTGGTCCCAGGTGCCCGAAGTAGATCACTTTAGTAATATCTATCCTGCTCAATTATCTACAAAGTCCTAGTTGTATCAACCAAGTGCCTATCTAATCATCATCACCTTGTTCCATCATTACATCATCACTACCTTTGCACAACTTGGCTTTAGATTAGAACACTTCGCGTTTCCCGTGAAAATTACGATACCTTGGAATACTCCCGGGTGAAAGCTATATCGGTATCTGTGCGCTTGCAGATTATATCAGTTAGGCTAGGATTTGCCAATAAAGCTCAATTGATTTTTCATAGCAGATGTAAAGCTATCCATTTTTTCACTTAGATTTTCAAGGATCTTATCATTAGCCATCATTTTCTCATTAATACTATCATTTATTTTTGTTTGTCCTAAGACAAGATCTCTTAAAGAAGGTTGGTTACCATAAGAATTATTGAAATTATTACTGTAACCGTTACCTTGGTTTCCTTGGTAGAAGGGGCGCGAGTTCCATCCTTGCTGTTGCTGTTGGGGCTGGTACCCATTGCTGTTGTTGTTGTTGATGAAGCTCACTTCCTCCTTCATTTTGGGACAATTATTTCCTGAATGATCTTCTCCTCTGCACACTTCGCACCATGGATCAGCTTTGATAGCTCGTGCGGTGGCGTTGGGTTGAATGGCCTCTTGTTCTTTCTTGGAACCTTCTTCTATCTTCTTCATCAAGAGGTCCATTTTAGCGGAGAGCATGTCCACCTAATTGAGGGTGTGCACACGTCTCTTCTTGGGCTGAAGGCATTCCTCATTCCATCCTTGGTTTGTGATCATCTTCTCTATGAGGTCCCTGGCATCCTTGACATTGTGTTGCAAGAATGCTCCTCCAGCGGCAGCATCAAGGTGACTCCTGGCCAAACCGGCCAGGCCATGGTGGAAACCTTGAATGATGAGCCATTCCTCTATCCCATGATGAGGACAGGCATGAATGTACTCCTGGAGACATTCCCATGCTTCGGGAATTGTCTCATCAGCTTGCTGTTGGAAGCTCGAGATTTTTCCATGAAGGACGCTGGTTTTTGCCCATCGGGAAGAATTTGTTCAGGAACGCGTTGGCGCAATTCTCCCAGGTGGTGACTTCACTCTTGTTGGCATAGAACCATTGCTTCACCTTTCCCAATAGCGAGAAAGGGAAAAGGCAAAGACGGAATGCGTCTGCTGAAACATTCTTGACAGTGAAGGTGCCACACATCTCAAGGAAATGTTGGAGATGGGCATTGGTGTCCTCATGCGGGTTCCCACTGATCAGATTTTCTTGCATCATATTGATAAGCGTAGGCTTGAGCTCAAAAGTTGCATCCCTTAAGCTGCGGACCCGTGGCGACATAGTCAACCTGACGGTGCAGAGTACTCAGAGATGGTCTTTTGGGCGGCCAAAGCTTCCTTAACGACCGGTGCTGGGCTTCCTTCCTTTGGCGGATTATGTTTTGAGATGAACCTGTGACGTGGAACTTGATGACGTCTAGTTCTCCTCAACAATTTCTCAGGATCTTCAACAAAATTTAACGGTAATTGGAAACCGCTCAGGCACCTACTAGTTTCACGATAATGAAAAACAACATACAAGAAGGTAAGCCCCTAACACTTGATAACTAAATTGATAGTAGACTCCAATTCACTTTTATTAAAATTCCTAGGCTAACGCTTTCCCTGGCAATGGTGCCAGAAATGCTTGTTGGTAATTCTTAGCGTCACTACCAAAGATTGGCAATGGCACCACAAATGCCTATGGGGTAAATTCTAAGTCTATTGGATAATTCCGCAAGCACACAGAATATACCGCTGTAGCACTTCGCCCGGGAGTATTCCAAGGTATCGTAATTTATATTTTCCTAGGGGGATGCAGTAGCTAGGAATATTTAATAAAAGGAAAAAAGAAATCTTTGTGTCTACTACAATCTAGTATCAACTAGTGAAACAAGGGGGTAAATGAATAAATGGGAAGGATAGGTAAATGATCACACAGATCCTAATCTAAAGATAACTGGTAGAGAGATAGCTAGGTGGGAGGACAACGAGTGAGTAAAGGACTCCTATGTATCTTACTTTACTTATGTGAACCTAATCCTAACAGATACATGACTCAACTAGACTGGTGCCTTACTACTTGCGTGGTGGGGATAGGCGAGAAAGCAGGAGACAGAACTCCTACTAAAGAGGCTATACTCTTATGGGCACCCTGTGTTTTAAGAACTAGCCCGAACATGGTGAGAGAACCCTAATGCTGCTCGAGACCTGTCACTTCTTGGGAGTGCACTCATGAACTGTCCGTGCGGACCGCGACAATCAAAGGTAAGGCTAAGTCTAAGCACCACGCGCACACTTACTCTTACAACTCTAACTAACGATTAGATAGCTAGAGCTCCTATGCAAGGTAGGACAATGATACACACACAAGGAAGTTGGTTATAGGAAACAAATCTAACTACAACAACTATACTACTAAGACAAGCACACAACAAGACTATGAAGACTATAGACTTGAACTAAGTAAATACTAAGTAAAGTAAAGCAAGAATATATTGATAAAAGTAAAGTCTTACAAAAGAGAAAAGGTTCAAGAGCTATACCAGACTCTCCAGCAGATAACTTCGGAGACCCCAAGCTTCACTCGACTCGACTCTTAACTCCCACTCTTGATTAACTACTACTACTCTAGCTTGGAGCTTGGAGCTTGGATCTTGTATTTGTGTAATGTGTGATGCTTTCCTAGGGTGGTGGCAGCCTCCTTTTATAGGGGAAGAGAGGGTGCCATGTTAGCAATCCGCGTGCTCCTTGCTTCCTTGCCCTTGGATGAACCAACCTTGAAACCGACTTAGATGGACGGCAATGATTGGACTTGATGCATGGCGGCATGCAGGAGGTTGGTAGGAGCAAACCGACCTAGTGGGGCCCACAGAAGGGGCTTGGTCGACCCCCTAATTGGGAGGTGGGCCCGGCTAGGTCTTATAAATGGTGTCCCCACTTGTCATGTGAAGTGGCTTTGTCAGTTTCCAAATATTTGTCACGTTGCTTGCTTCCATGTGGGTCCATCAATCCATGTACAATAATCTTTGTCTATTGGATGAAGTTGCAAGTTGATCTGATGGCTAGATTGGACTCCAGTGACCTTGTCTTAGATCCTGCTCGAAGCTCAGATCAAGGTGAGCTCATAGAGGGGTCAGCCGACCCCCTATTTGGGACCCACAAAGCTGGATTTTGATGTTTCTTGAAATCACAAGTTAAGAGTACAAGTGGAACTAGTTATTCATAAAATATGCTCATGTTATACTATTCTTCGTTGGAACCGAGGCATGTTGATGGTGTTTTCAGTGTGTATTTTCATGGTATATCCACCGTCAACAATCATGTTTATTCTCTCTCTTTGATAGTTGATCTTGTGCTTACATTAGCTAGTTGTATTAATCTTGTTCGTGACATGTGGCGTGTTCTAGGGTATGGGTAGTTTTATGGTAAAGCTTGTTAATATTTTCTGGACGGTTTTAGTGGCTGCAACGGGTTAACTCACCAATCTCACTAGGATGGTTTAGATTAGTTAACAGACTTTATTCTAGGGCTGCTCATACACCTAGTTCGTTCTCGTGTCGGTATCGACAAATTAGCCGATTTACTAGCGCTTTACCCATAACATCATGTGCATGTATCTGTTTAATACTAATGCATTTGTTGAACTTGTTGGACGAGACTTGGTCCAAAGATTACTTAGTCTGAGGATTCCAAATTTGATGGGTTTAGTAGGTCAATTAGTTTTAATCTACATTATTGCACGCGTGTAGGATTCTTACATGTTGTATCAGCAAATTTAGATCGGCTAAAGGCTGTATGCTTTAATGTTTATCAAGATAGCTGATCTAGCTTTTCCTTTACGATTTCAAATGTAATGATTTATTCATGTATGATCCATATATATGCTTCAATGTCATTTGTTTATGTCATACCATGACTGATTGCTTTATTCATGCATATTTATTTATTAGTTCAATTATAAAAACATGTTGGATGTTGACTCTCTAGTCAATGCCCTGATCGGATCAGCTATTTAGCCACACATGAGGAACTATCTAGAATCACACTGGCAAGTTCCTTAATTTGACTACTTTTCTCCTTGTCAATTGCAGGGTCAAATTGACTAGCACGCCTCGGACTTGGTCGACCAGTTAGCTGCTAGTGAAGTCACAGGTATCGGAGAATCATCCTCGCTCTGGTCTACCTGGCTTGCAAGAGACGGTTGACATGAAGAGTCACATTTTTTCGTCAACAATACTCTCTAGATATGAATCAATTAACCAACTCTATCTCAATAGGGGTACGATAGATAATAACAATAATAATAATAAAGAGATATTGATAGGGAATCCATAATTAGAAAGAACTCATCTAATCAAGTAGAATACAGAATAAAGCGACACGGTTAGAGATTTAATTCCTAGGTTATGATCCATCTAACAATCCTCAGAGTGTTCTAATCCTTTTCCTATCCTCTATAGCATAATCAATCTTCCATCTAAACATAAGGAACATTACTTTAGGGAATTCATGAACATAGCAATCCTTCCCCAAGTAACCGGGTTCTACTTGTCCTAGATTCAGGGAGTGGATTACAGAGGACTCAATGAAGCTATAAAAGTCACCTTCGCGATCTACCACATGGCTCGGAAAATAGGAGGCTTTCATAGGTAAATATAATCTAAACACCATGTTTACATTATCTCTACCACCTAATCCAATCCAAAATTGAACTTAGTACTTTACGAACATATGCATATACTTGTTATCAATCATAACTCTATCAAATATAGAACTAGAACAAACCAAGAACATGATAAACAATAACATAATGATATTGAAGTAGCAAGAAGTCTTAATTATGAGATACAAAGGTAGAATTACCAAATCTCCTGATGATAATCCAGAATCTCGAGCCGCGCTCAACTCTACTTGTATCTAGTTAGATCTAACCCTAAACTTAAGGTAGAGCTCTAATCTTCTAATTGGAAACTCTAGCTTTTCTCTCTAGCATTTTGAATGAGAGATTAACTATTGATTGAATGATCTAATTGATGATGCCTTAGGAGGGTCTGCCCTTGCTTATATATCTCGATGGGATGAACCATAGGCCTTGGATCAAACCAACTTGAAACAAGGGTCAAGATATGTCATAGAGGTCGGTTGGAGGTTGTCTCGCTTCCATGTGGGCCCAGGTCGACTGGCCTGGCATGTGGGGTCGGCCAGCCCCGCTTGGCACTGCCGTGCTCCCATCTTGCTCTAGCGTCCTCTGGTGTCTTCTAGATCCTTCTTGTCAAATCTTGCGGAAATCTGGTTCGGTTCCTTGGCTCCTACTCTTCCCTGGATTATTCTATTTTTATCCCTAAAAATTCACAATTTACCAAAGCTGTGGAAATTGTCATGTTAGTCCATAAAACTCTTGCTTGGTGATGATTCTAGGATCTTCTAGAAGGATCTTGTCGTATTGATGAGGGACTCTCTCGTCGGAGCTCCAAATATAGCAAATGACATGTTTGTTTCAATTGTCTCGATGAGCTCTTTACAAAGATGTGCTCTGATTCATCACTTGAGGTACTTTTCTATAGTAAAATATTAATAATCTGCAAAACAAGTGAGAACAACACAACTTGTGGAACTTGTTAGTTTCAAACCCTACAACTATGCACTAATAACTCTTTTACCATTATGTTGTGCATTAATTGAAGGTATAATGTTGATGTTAAGGACCGTCAACACCTTGGTATTTCAATCTGGTAACCTGCAAGTTGAAAACATATAGAATAAGTGAGTTTCAAAATGTATTAAATCAGAAATTAGTAAGTCATGTTGTAGAAGTTGCACACACATGATCCTCGAACCATGCAGCGAATTGTGTTGACATCATTTTTCAACATCCCCTTGATGTTCTAATTCTGCCCTATACATGCTGCAAAGGAAGAAGATTATTAGTTATTTGACACTAGTATTGAATATAGATGGCTGAATGTAATGACTAGAATTACTCACTCTTTGTAGTCATCAACCTCTTTGTAGTTATTGAGAACAAACAAAACCATGTAGTCATAGTCTTTATCTTTGTAATGAAGTTTTGAAGCACCCAACAAGTTAACACCATGACCAAAAATAGAGTAACCATTGGCGAGATGTTCTCTTCTCCATCTAAGTTTCTTTCAGGCCTAGTGAACCTAATAATGATGTCATTGAAATATGTTGAGCACTGGGTCATACACTCATACGTAGTGTATATATATGCAATAGATCCTTCAAGCCTTGCTTGATTGTGAATGAAACGCTTAAAGGTGCCCAACCTTCTCTCAATGGGATACATCCATCCATACTGCACCGGTCCCCTACGGAGAGCCTCATTAGGTAAGTGTACTGCTAGGTGAACCATAACATCAAAGAATGCTAGAGGATAAAGTTTCTCTAGCTTGCAAAGGATAAGCACAATATCTTCCTTCATCTAGTGTAGTGCATCAACCTTTAGAGTTTTGGAGCAAAGTTGTTTAAAAAACTTACCCAATTCAGTAATTACTTCATATACAACTTTGCGCACCAAACCACAAAGGCCAGCTGGTAAGATATGTTGCAGCATTATGTGACAGTCATGTGCTTTTAGCCCATCCATTGTTCTTGCTCCCTCCAAATTGACACATCTTGATATATTGGAGGCATAGCCATCGGGAAACTTAACATTGCTCACAAATTGCAAGAACTTCTTCCTATATTATGGTTTTAGGACATGATAAGCTCTTGGCTTTGATGATGAACTACAACTGTCATCTAGCAGATGAAGCTCTTTTCTGATACTTCTATCCTCCAAATCTAGTCTAGCATCGATGGTGTCCTTTGCCTTGTTTGGAATATTAAGTAGAGTTGATAAAATGTTTTCACATATGTTTTTCTCTATGTGCATAACATCAAGGTTGTGATGTAGCTTCTTTGGCCAGTATTCCAAATCATACAAGCTAACCTTCAGATGCCATACTAGTTCTTCTTCAATATAGTGTTGTTCTCTTGGCTTTGGTTTATCTAGATTCTTGCCTGGCACATAGCAAACTTCATTCAACCTTACCATAACCTCATCTGCACTAAATTTCCTTGGCATCTCTCTTTTTTCATGCTTGCCAAAAGATTTGTTTGTCCTCCAATCATGGTCTTGAGGGAGGAAACATGAAACAATTTTGTTTCTAACATTGCAGGAGCATGGATTCTCATCACAGTGCACACACGCAAAGTAGCCACTAGTGGTTTTGCCTAACATGGTTCCTAACGTAGGGTAGTCATGGATTCCCCACTAAATCGCTGCACGTAGGTCAAATTCTTTGCCTTCAACTGCATCATAAGTTTTTACACCCTTCCAAAGCTTTACCATGTCTGCTATCAAAGGTTGCATGAACACATGGAAATCTTTTCCTGGTGGTTTTTTTGCCTGGAATTAATAAAATAAGCATATAATTGGATTGGTCCATACACATCCATGGAGGGAAATTGTATGGTACCACTATCACTGGCCATATGCTCTATGAATTGCTTATCTGTCCAAATGGGTTAAATCCCTCAGTAGCAATGCTTAACCTCAAACTACAGGGATCATCTACAAAAGACTTGAAAGTCTCATCAAAATATTTCCAAGCTTCCCCATCAGTAGGATGTCTCATTTCATTTTCAACTAGTACCCTCTTTTCCTTGTGCATCTTGGATATTCTGCCCACTACTTTGGCATGAAAATCCTTTGAAGGCATGGAATTATTGGAAAGTACCGAAGGACCTTGTGAGTGTTGACGGTAATTATGCCCTATCTTATACCACCATAACCGTCAACATGACACTCATTATGGGGAAGAAACAACCAAACAAGTAGTGACATTGGTACAAATAACTTGGTTCCACATGTACATGTCATTATTTGGTTACAGGTACTCGATCAGGTACTTTTCAGGGTCTAGAAGCTTAAAAAGGAAGAAGTAGCAACACTATAGGTTTGCTACATAAACTTCAACATCATGGAAGCAATGAGCAAGGAGCAAGGAGCAGAGCTGGCTCACTGGAGCTACAGTGAGGGGGTCGGCCGACCCTCATTCTGTGGCCCAAGTGATGCCATGCTAGCACTATCCATGTGAAGATCTTCAAGCTCAACTTCAACCCTTGGATCACATGTGCACTTCAAATCAACGTTCAAGGATCAATGAATAAGGATTCATGGGCCCACAACGGAATAAACAAAGCAAACCAACATGTGAGACATGCCATGGTAAGTGGGGACCCCGGATGAAGGAAGTTGGTGGGACCACCCTGTCATAGGGATCGGCCTATCCCCCCATTGTGGGACCCACCTTGCCACTTCTCTCCATCGACTCCGACATGCTCCCCACGTGATGATTGATCCCAAGAGTCCATCCAAGGCAGTTGTATGGCAGTTTGATCCAATGGTGCATGATGGAGGTCACGCAGATTGATGACATGGCAATGGAGTAGGCCTTACTCTACATCCCTTATAAATACCCCCAAGTCCTTAACATTAGAGGCATATGTTTAATAGGAGAAAAGACTACTTTAGTAGCTTAGTGTGAGAGTAGAGAGAAGAGAGTGAGGAGTCCTAAGGAGGAGTCTCGGCCTGTCGGGAGTCTTCTTCGAGGAGCGCCTCAGCTGATGCGGGTCTTCTTGTAAGTCTTACATTCGAGTCTTTTCTAGTATTTAATATTCTGGTCTAGTACTTAAAGTATTTAGTCTTTTGCTGGCATACTATTTTACTTTAGTGAATTGCTCAGAGCAATATTAGCTACACTTAGAGTAGTGAGATTAGTGTAGATGTGGTGTCTGTTGACAGTCCTTAACTACCAATTTTTGACCGTCATTATTGCATCAAAATGAGGACAACCAACAATACAAGTAGTGATTTATGTTTATAATTCACCTAGTTCCACATGTACTTGGAGTCTATATTTGTATGCAGGAAAACTACCATAATTAAGTGCAAATGGACCAAATGGAAGCAATGAAATGTGGTAGGGTCAGCAACCCAGCCAGGGCCAGGGCGCCCACCCTGACTCAGGGCGCCCACCCTAGCCGTGCCACCAAACTAACCTAGCCACATCACCAATCCATGACAACAACATCCCACATCTCTCAACCGTCGAAACCAAGTCGGTTTGATCCAAGGGCTCTTGATGGATGTCACTTGGATTCATGGGCCCATTGTCATACACCCAAGGAGGCTAAGTCGGTTGGAACCGACTCCAAACCGACTTATCTCGCATGAAACCGACTTGGGAGAGTGTGCCATCATTGTTGGATCGAAGGTCGGTGCTAGTGGACGGTATGTCCAGGGCGCCCACCCTGGGCCTAGGGCGGCCGCCCCCACTCTCAAGGCTACCAACCTCTAGAGCACTACAAATAGGACCCTCATCCTTCATTTGTAACACACACCACGAATATCAAATACTTCTTCCATTAGAGTAGTCACTCTCCACATGTGAGTTGTAGTTCAATGGCTCTCATAGTGGGAAGTTGAAGATAGAAAGAGAGAGTGAAGAGAAGCTTGGAAAGGATTCGACCATGTCGACAACCTGTCCTCTTGTAGCTCGACGGAGTCAACTCTTCTTCGAGTAATAAAGTCAGCCTTCTTCTTCTTCTATCGTGTGGTAACTTTGTTCTATTGCATTACTTAAGTATTACTTTACTTTATTGTTCTTTACTTGTTTCACCGCCCGGTTAAGGTGCTCTAGTTCTACGGACCGAATTAGAGTAGTCGAGTTTATAGATTATGCGAGGTGCTTAGGCTATAGCTTGCCTGTGAATGCTCCTAAATCTCTAGAGGTGGTAGCAATAGGTGGTGACAGCCCTATTTGCCTGTGTAGTCCACTACGATAGGTTTAGCTTCAGTTAAAGCTTTAGGTGCTTACTGTCGGAGCCATTTGCTGTGGTGAGTTCCGAGGGAGTGTGCTCACAGTAATTAACTTTAGTAAGGTCTTATTTAGTATTTCCTTAGTCAGAGAACCCACACATATTCTCTCTATCATTTCATCACCTATACTTGGAGACACTTAGTTCTTCAATAGTTCACTTCACGTTCCCCATGGAAATTCGATACCTTAGAATGCTCCTTGGTGAAAGTTACATTGACATCCGTGTGCTTGCGGATTTATCTGGGTGCTATATCCAGTGTCAACAGTGTATAGACAACATCTTACCAGTGTGAGCTGCTTGTCGCACTGTAAGACACCTAGCACGAGAGTGACAGACCCCGCTAGGCGGAGAGTTCCTTATACGTGTGTTAGGCAAGTTAACATTGTGAGAGTGGGGCTGAATAGGGTAATCACCTCGGTGAGGGAGGAGGTGCAAACCTCTTTAACTCGACTTTCCATTTTATCTATCGCCCCCAGTAAAGGACAGAGGTGGTAAACCTTGTTATATGTAGAGTACCGTGGCCAGATATTTCTGCTAGATAGGACCTCTCTATACACAGTCCTATACCCTTTGATCATCACCTGATGATCTTGAACCTAGTTGATTCACTTCACATTCTCCATGGAAATCACGATACCTAGAATACTCCCGATGAACTCTACATTGACTACCGTATGCTTGTGGTATAACCGTTTGCAACTTTTGGTGTCAACAAGCTTTCTAGTGCCATTGCCGGGAACGGTTGCTGTTTTAACTAGGATAGAAATTGTTAGTTATGTTTGTTTGATTAAAACCTTCTACACATCTAATGGATGAAACAACACTTTTTGATTATGCGGCTCCATCGGGCGCTGAGTTGGAGCTGCCGAGTTCATCAAAGGCCATTTTGGCCTGTCACTATGAGCTTCGCCCGAGTCCCATAGCGATGGTTCAGGAGAATCCCTTTTCGAGAGAAGGAGATGAGAATCCCTATACACACCTATGTGATTTTGAACAACTTTGTTCGTGCATTGTTGGCACTCCATATTGCATATAATTTGACCACCAAACTAATCTAAAATAATATAAATCTATAACAAAATATTTATTATCTAACGAGTTCCACGAGTTTTGGTGCTCTCCACTGTTTTGTGGGAATATTCAATTTTCATCAAATAAAAGTATCTCAAATGCCGAAACGGAGTACACCATTGTGACGGGCTCGTCGAGCTGATCAAAAATATATCATTTGCTATTTTTGGAGCTCCCAATAAGAAGATATCAATTTTGCAAATTAAAAGGAGTGCTGACATCATCGCTGATGTCAGCACTCCCCAATGGTGCCATGCACAGCCAATGAAGGACGGCCACGTGGCGCAGCAATCAGCAGCAACTGTCGGTGATTTCCCACACGCGCGAAGGACACAGTAGGCCTAGCGGGGCCCAGCTGGCCGACGGCTGTCGGGCCAGGAAGGCGCCAACAGTCCGGGCCACCACCGGTAGATCGACGCGTGGCAACGCGGTCGGGCGCTCGCATCCGCGTGCGGAGTGAAGGCGGCGATCGAAATTCAAACGGACCATCCAGGAGGAGCCACGTGTCGACGTGGGACCCGTCACCACGAGGAGGAGACGCGCGCGCGCACTCAGGCGGGCGGGCGCGGTTGGCCCGACGGAGAGGACACGTGTCAGCTGTCGGATGGCACCCGTGAGGCGGCATCCGGTCTGGCGTGGTTCAGATGTGCATGGGCCACGGTTTTGGCCCAAACCGGCCGGTTTAGCTAGCCACCTAGCCTGATTACTTCCAGAAACAGCAGACAGCGCAAATTTCGCTAATTCACCACCTTAATGGCTGGTTCTTCTCCGGTTTTCGACACTGATTTGCTGGTAATAAATGTACTGACCTAGGGGAGGTCAATTGCATGCATGCAACCATCATTAAGTAGGGGGGTCAAGTGCAAAAGTGCCTCCCTCCTCTCTAGTATAAATAGAGGGCCATTCCCCCTATTGTATACACACCACACAAGAGTCTTTCTCCCTCCATACTTGTATCTTTTTCCTTCTAGTAGTTTTTAGGAGCAAGGAGGAGTTTCAATGTCGAGCTTGAGCATCTTGGAGATTTTTGGCATGATTAATATAATGTTCTTCATCCATATCTTCATCTTGTTCTTGTTCATCAATTATCATTTAGGTATGCTTTTGAATTAGAGCTAAGTTCTTATGTGCATAGAACTTTATGCTAAATCTATCATACATACATGTTTAGACCTAGAGCTATGTTGAGTTGATGGGTTCTATTCTAATTTATTCTTGATCAAAGTTGGTTTGTGGGATCATCGTTCGTTCTTGTGGCGAATGCTCTGGTAGAAGGGCCCTCTTAGTCAGGCAACCCTTGAATTCACGCTAGAGTAGTAGTAGAATATAGCATATACTTGGTGTCTAGGCTATAGTCTACATTTGTTTGCCTCGTATCAAGATGGGCAGAGGGCTAGGCGGACAGGTGGTGACAGCCCTGTTCATCCCTTGCACTCCCCCACGTTAGTGTGTTGCATAGAGCTGTAAGCCCGAGGGGCTTGCAGACTAGGCCTAAGCCAGTGCCCGAAGTAGATCAGCAGAGGCCAGGCTATCTTACCTTAGAATCTCTGACCCTATATAACAAGCATGTATTTGTATGATCTGCTATCTTAACATAACTATCTAGGAATGCCTACTGTTGGCGGTCCTTAGAGCCTATTTTCTACCGCCAATATGTTACTAAAATAAACAGTAGGTAGGGCTTTAAACTAACATTTCTACAAGTTTTGGTGTATACTTGACTTGCAGGTGTGACATGTGAAAATGCACAAAAACCATAAAGAAAAGGCGCAAAGAAGAAGAGAAGCCCACCTTCATTAGCATTCTGGGCCCATTCGTAACCACAGGAGAAGTCCAGGCCCAGAGATGAACCGACCACGTGAAGGCGGTGGCCAAACTGACCCACCAGGGGGTGGCCGGTCCCAGGGGCGGCCGGTCCCCTAGTGGGGCCTCCCAGGCCCAGTCTTCTCAGGCAGTGCGTAGGACGGTTCCCTCAAGGCGGTTCCACCTGCTTCCATATTTGTTGGCACCCGAACTGTCCTAGTTGGACTATAAAAGAGAGGGAGAGCTCCCCTCCAACACACACCATCATTTGGAGCCACTCACCTCACATTCCTCACTTGTACTCTTTAGATTAGTTTTAGTAGTAGGGCAAGGCAAGAGCTAGCAAGGAGAGCTTGTCTCCTTGGAAGAAGAAGAACACCTTGGTATGAATACTATGCAGTTCTCTTCCAAGTTCAAGTTCTTATCTTATTTATATATCAATGCATATGAACTAGAGTATAGTCTTGTTCATGTTATGATCATGATATATGAACTAGCATATAGTTTATGTGTTATGTTCTTGACATGTTCATCTTTGTTCTTCATCGTTCATCGAATTAGTATGAATAGAGGAAGAACTAGGGATGAGGTGATGGTTCGTCGTGCCTTCTCGGTTGCTCTTAACCTAGCCTGTCACTCCGAAGGGGTCGGGTCCATGGGGCTTAGGAGTTGTTTCCAATTACACGGGCGTGGTGCCCGGGTATGCAGAGATCAGCAGATATGTCGGTGCCCCATGGGTAGAGGGGTAGGTGGGCAGGTGGTGACAGCCCTGTCCATCCCTAGCATTCTCCCACGTTTAGGTATTGAGTAGGAGTTCATAAAGTCTCTATCGGCTGGCAGACCAGCTGCGGGGATCTCCATGTCGTCCCAGACTTAGTACTGATGCTAGACATGCTAGTTAGATGTCTACTAACAGTTCTTTGCATAGCTGTATATGACCAATGCCTGCTCAGTTAGATATATTCTTTTATTCTTTATTTCTCTTTTATCCATGAGGTTGGCTCAGATGTGTGTCCACTATCTTTGAACCATGATTTACCCTGCCTATGCTATGTCTACCTATGCACTCAATAAGTGATCATGTTTATACCAAAGCTAGATGCATTCGTCCTGCCCTCCTACGGGAATTATAAATACGACACCCCTGAATAATCACGGGTTGAAATGCTACAATGATAGTTTCGTGCGCTTGCGGATTTATCCAGAATGCGCTATCATGATTGATGTACCTAAGTACCATTACTTAAGGATTATAATTCTTCTACACCCCAAGGCGTCATGCTTCAGTTTTGCATATCGTAAGTAATGACAGTTAGGAAGGCCAATCAGGCACTTCTAACTGTTATTACCAGATTGCATTACCTCGGCCGGTGTCATTAAGGGCCGAGAGTTACTCTTCTGATGTAATGGTGGTTAGGGATGCCAACACATGTTTCTAGTGTCATTACTAGGGATGGGCTTTTAGTCTATCTTTAGTAGTGATGCTAAGAAACGCCAACACCTACTCCAGTTTAGGTTATTCTTTATTCTTTCTTTTACATTTATCCTTGAGTTTGGCTTGAGTGTGTGTGTCAGTTATCCATCAACCTATCCTGCTTATCCATGTTATGAACATTAGTCTAGTATGCACTCATGTTATCTTGACCATGTCCCTCTTGTATACCATGCCTTCCTTTGGGAAAATATAAATAACGATAGTGTGAATACTTCTGGGTGAAATGCTACAATGGTATTTCCGTGCACTTGCGGACTTGTTCTGTAAACATTTTAGAATACCTTTTGGTGTTTCTTGGTGTTGTTGCTAGGATATACCAATCCTAGTGATGACGCTAAGAAATGTCAACATGCATTCACATCCAACAGATGAGGCGAGTAACCCTTAAGTGGAAGTTGTTTCCGTTCTCTTTGATGGGAAAAGCCAAACGATGGTATACTCGCTACGTAGGAAGTGTAGGAGGAGAATGGGAGAAACTGCAAGCCAAGTTCTGTCTTACTCACTTCCCCATTTCCTGTGTAGCTCGTCTTCGTAGAGACATGTTAAACTTCAAGCAAGAAGAGAAGGAGTCTCTAGGTGCGGCCTGGGCGCGTCTTACCGACTTAGCATCTTCTAGCCCAGACTTAACTATAACTGAGCCAACCCTTATGCAAACATTTCTATCTTAGTCTTAGCTAAACCTCCACACAATTCCTCGATTTAGCCTCTAAGGGAGCATTCCTTCATCCACCCATTAGTGAAGGTAAGGCTGTTCTTGCAACCATTCTCGAGAACACCCCCTACACTGATGATCATACCGAAGCTCCTAAAGAAAATCACTCTCCGAGGGACAAACCTTCAATAGCCAAAATTCCTTTAGCCACCTTCCAAGCTGTCAAACCTAAACCACAACCGCAAACTCCTCCATGGGAAGAAGTAATTCATCCGTTGGAATATCCTCCTAACATCGAGACTAATATCTTTGCCGATTTTGGCAATGTCTCAAACTATCCTGTGCAAAAGAAATCTACAACACATAGAGCTCCCAATGATCACATCCCTACCCGCCTTGAGGCATGTTACCTCAAGGCGACTGCTCAAGAGCTCACATCGATTATGAGCAACGAATGGCTCAGGGAGGCAAAGGCATCATCCGATGTCATTAAACTCCTTTCCTGCTTCACATCCGTTCCTTGTATCATGGCCTCATTTTGCTTCTCTAGCTCTGCATAGGTTTTTCTCTTGCACCTTGTTCCGCTAGAGCTAGGTGATGAAGATGAAGATGGAGATCTAGTCCTTGGTGGCTTGATTTAAATCTGTTCAGGCATAGCCTGAACTCCATCAAAAGCGACACGAGAGACAGTGGATTTATACTTCGCACAGGTGACTTCTCCAAACTTGTTAGTCTTCAATCCCGTCAGCATCTCATTGGGCTTAGGATGACAAAGATCTAACTCTTTGGGGACACGAAACCTTGGCATCTCTTGATTACGAGGTCCTTCAATGGAAAGACGAGATGGTGGTGGTGCAAGGCAAAGTGTTGGCATAGCTTGGGCATAGTAGGATTGTTGATGACAAACAGGCACTTCCTCCCTTGGCGACACGACGGCGAGATCCTTCAGTGGGACGGTGACTAAAGGTTTTGGTTGAGCGACGACGAGAGCCATCGACTCATCGGAAGGAAAAGAGTTGCGATGGTTGGCCTTGTCGTAGGAAGCCATTAGAGCTTGTGCAAGGAGAGCTTTGGCTGCTGCTAGTAAATATGAGAGGCTTGGTATGGCTTTGAGGGGACAAGAGGGCTTGGTTTTATAGTCCTGGATCAACTTGGAGGAGAGGTTGATCTAAGTTCTACGGAAGGAAACGGAATTGCACAAAAAAGGAAAGGATGGAAATGAGGAAAGCTCAAGAAGGGACGTGAGAGGTGACGGAACACGGTCTGCCACCAAGGAAGGCCGATCGGCCTAGCATGTGGGGCCGGCCGGCCCCACTTGCTGTCGGTTCCGATGCAAGTTTTTCGTGCTTCCTTCTAATTCGACTCTAACTCGGATTTTCTACCTTTTTTATTACAAAACAACTCATAACCAAAGGAGGATCATTTTAATGGAAAAGAATAAACTCAACTATCTCAGCAGGACTCTTATCAGGTTCTAGAAAAATCTTAAGGCGTTGTCCATTTACCTTGAATAACATACCTTCGTCATTTTGGAGAGTTACCACTCCATGCGATGAAGAGCGAACCACCATAAATGGGCCTTTTCATTTGCTTCGTAGCTATCCATGTCCGAAAAGCTTGACCCTGGAATTAAAAGTTAATACCTTATCTCCCAGGGTGAAGGTCTTCATCTTGATCCTCTTATCATGCCATCTTTTGGTCCTCTCTTTGTATATCTTGGAGTTATGATAAGCTTTCTCACACCTTTCATCAAGTTCTGAAAGTTTCATTTGAAGCTGAACTCCAATTGCTTCAAGATTTATATTCCATCTTTTGATTGCCCAGTGAGCTTTAAATTCTAGCTCAATAGGCAAGTGACAAGTCTTCCCATATACGAGTTGATATGGAGACATCCCCAATGGTGTTTTGTAAGCCGTTCGATAGGCCCACAATGCATAAGGTAGCTTGTTCTTTCACTTGGTTCCTATCTCGTTAACTGTCTTCTGTATAATGTTCTTGATCTGCTTGTTTGATGTTTCTGCTTGGCCACTTGTCTGAGGGTGATAAAGAGTAGCGATACTGTGACGGATCCCATGATTCATCAGGTACTTTCGAAAGCTCTTGTCGATGAAGTGAGTGCCTCCATCACTAATCACCATCCTTGGAACTCCAAATCTTGGAAAAATTATTTCTTCAAACATCTTCTTGGAGTTTTTCGAATCAGAGGTTCTGCATGGCATGGCTTTGACCCATTCAGAAATGTAGTCAACTTCCACTAGAATATACTCAAAATTCCTGGATTTTGGAAATAGTCCCATGTAGTCAATTCCCCAACAGTCAAAGAGTTCAATCTGGAGGTTGTTAGTCAATGGCATGGCATCTCTTGAATTGATGTTGCCATGTTTTTGACATGCTCTACATCTCCAGATGAATTCTTTTGTGTCTTCATACATGTGTACGGAATGCTCCATAGTGTCCTCCATAGGGTGCTAAATGACATCTTTCAATGATTTTGATTCCTTCTTCAACTGGTACACACCTTCTTAGTAGTCCATCTGCACAGATCCTGAAGGGGTACGGATCATTCCATATGTGAACATGACTCTCATAGATGAGCTTCCTCTTGTCTTCGCCTGGTGGTAAATATCCTAAAACTATAAAATTAACAATATCTGCAAACCAGGGGTCAGTAGTAGAGACTTGATAAAGCATATCATCCCTGAGGGAATCATTGATGGGCAATTCCTGTGGATTTTTAATCTTCATTCCTTACAAGTGATCAACAACAGAATTTTCTACTCCCTTTTTATCTTTAATTTCTATGTCAAATTCTTGGAGTAACAAAATCCATCTTATCAAGCGAGGTTTAGCTTCTTTCTTGGTGAGCAGGTATTTAAGAGCAGCATGATTAGTGTAAACAATTACTTAGCTCCTACCAAGTAAGATCTAAATTTGTCAATAGCAAAAAACAATAGCCAGGAGTTCTTTTTTAGTTGTTGCATAATTAAGCTGTGGTCATGTCAAAGTTTTTCAAGCATGTGCAACTACATGATGTTTCTTATCTTTACATTGTCCAAGCACAGCACCTACTGCATAGTCACTTGCATCACACATGATCTCAAAAGGTAAAGACCAATCAGGAGTTGAATGATCAGTGCTGAAGTGAGTGCTTTTTTCAAAGTTTCAAAAGCTTTAAGACAAGCATCACCAAATTCAAAAGGAACATCCTTAGCCAAAAGATTAGTAAGTGGTCAAGCAATATGTGAAAAATCTTTTATAAACCGACGATAAAAACCAGCATGGCCAAGAAAACTTCGTATTCATTTAATGTTCACAGGTGGGGGTAGTTGTTCAATAACTTCAATTTTAGCTCTATCTACCTCAATTCCACGCTCAGAAATTAAGTGCCCAAATACTATGCCTTCTCTAACCATGAAATGACATTTTTCCCAATTAAGGACTAAGTGCTTTTCTTCACATCTTTGCAAAAATTTATCTAAATTTTCAAGAAAATCATCAAAGGTTTTTCCATAAATAAAAAAATCATCCATGAAAACTTCCATGATTTCTTCAATCATTTCAGAAAATATCATACATCTTTGAAAAGAAGTAGGGGCATTACATAATCCAAAAGACATTCAGATCGAAAGGTGATTTTATTTTGATCATTCAGATGAATCAGAATCTGACGATATCCAGAATATCCATCAAGAAAACAAAAGAAAGAGTGATTTGCCAAGCGCTCTAACATTTCATCAATGAAAGGTAGGGGAAAGTGATCTTTCTTTGTTGCCTTGTTGAGTTTTCTATAATCTATACACATTCGCCATCCAGTGACGGTTCTTTGAGGAATTAATTCATTCTTTTCATTCCTCACAACAGTCATGCCTCCCTTCTTAGGCACACCTGCACAGGGCTTACCCACTCACTTTGTGGCACAAGATAAATAATCCTGGCGTGTAACTGTTTCAAAACCTCTTTGTTAACCACTTCTCTCATCGCATTATTGAGCCTCCTTTGAGGTTCTCTAGAAGGTAAAACATCAGGATCTGTAGGAATACGATGAGTACAAAGGGAAAGGTTAATCCCCTTGAGATCTTGGAGTGAATAGCCAAAAGTTGACCTATGTTTCTCTAAGATAGTGATTAAGCGTAATGTCTCTTCCGAAGAAACTTTATTGCTTATAATCACGGGAGTGTTCGGATCATCGTTAAGAAAGACATAACGAAGTCCGAAGTCCTAGAGGTAGAGGTTTCAACTCAATGTGAGGTTTAGGGGGTTCTTCAAAAGGATCTAGAGGTTGTGGAGATTGATCCTCCTCTTCCTGTATGAAAAACTAAGCATCATCTTCTAAGTAGGATTCTATTAAAGGTTCCAAAGATGCTACCTTGACCTCCTTCATCGGGTCTGGCTCTAAATAGGGTTCACTTTCAACATTTAAGGAATGGGTAATGGATAGTGGGAATGAAAGATTTTCCCCAAGACAAATGTTCAGTTTCCCTGTATGTCCTTCATGAATAAGCCTTTCAATTGGTTGGCCTATCAACAGGTCAAACTCAATGATGTTAAAGACGTAAAAATTCAAATTCACTAGAATGTCGTTTACTCGGATAGGTAGGACATATAAAATTCCTAAACAAGGAAGAATATGTCCTGAAGGGATTTTTAGAAGTTTTGATGTTGGGGTTAATGGCATATATGCTAGTAAATCTTGAGAAAACATTGCAGACATGATATTAACACCTACAACTGGATTGTATAAGGCATCAAAAGGGTCTTCATGAATTTGACAACAAATGGAAGTAGAAGGTGAATCTAAACGAATTACATCAGAGGAAGACTCTGATTCTTTTAACCATTCATGGCTTATCACAGAGACTAACTCTTTTGTAGCCTCTTGTAAGAAAGCTTGATCAATCACATTTAAAAGTTTTTCTAAAAGTTTGGGATTCTGAGGCTTTCTTACCATATGATATTTAGAGGTATCACCAAATTCAGTGAAATAATCATCCTCAAAATTAAAGATCTCTGAAACTAGAGTTTCCTCCTCATCAGAGTTTAAGATAGCTGAAGTTGATGGATTGGATAGGATTTTTGGTTCAACCATCTGGGTTTCTTTCTCTTCTAAGAACTCCATGGGCTTAGCTTCAGGAGTGGATTCAGCAATCTTGAGCATTAGCTCTCTTGCTGTGGGAGTAGATATGTGTAGGAAAGATCCATTAGAAGCCGAGTTAAGAAAAGAAGAAGTTTCCTTTTTCAAACCGAAATAAAAATGTTGTAAAAGCATAGGGTCTGGAATGCATAAGGATGGACCTGAACGGATAAGATTGTCAAATCTTTCCCAGGCAGCAACTAGAGATTCATTCTCCTTTTCAACAAAAGACAAGATCTCTATACGTAGTTTGGCGATTTTCGAAACGGGAAAGAAGGCTAGGCAAAAGCTAGAACAAAGAGCTTTCCAATTCCTTCCTTACTTAGTACAGTTCTAGAATACTAGATCTTAGCCCTTTCTTCCAAAGAGAAAGGAAAAAAGCTTCCATCTAAGGGTTTCATCGGACATGCCTTTTATATGAAGACATGAACAGGTCTGTTCGAACTCGTTAAGGTGAGCATGAGGATTTTCGTCGATCTTGCCTGAAAATGATTGGTTTTGGACCATCTCTATTAAGCATGAGCGTAGCTCAAAGCCATCAGAAAGGATAGGTTTAAAGGATGGTGTGGGCTCTGAACCTATGGTTTTAGGAAAGTGACAAAGTTGGATAGGGGTGGAATCCTTTGAATCTTTGTAAGACTCTGAGAAATCCATGGGATAAAAAGAATAAATAAAATAAAAAGAAAAATAAAAGTATAATACAAGATTAAGCTAGACTTGAGATCAGCTAGCAACCGTTCCCAGCAATGGCGCTAGAAATGCTTGTTGGTATTTATTAAGTGCAACAAAAAATATGAAAGTTATCCGCAAGCGCACAGATAATATACCAATGTAGCACTTCACCAGGATGACTCAGTTTTTAAATATCGAACCCAAAGGTACAAAAGGAGGGATCTTGATCTATGCTTAATCCCTGAGCATAATCAAGGATGAGACGCTTAGAAGGTTGAGGGAGATTACTAGGGCTGTCTAGTTCTACTTTTAGAAAGTATTGCTCTTATCAATCTGCTATGGGGTTACAATGGAAGACCACAAACAAAGTACGAATCTAACACGTAACCAAATCTCCTACAAGTCCTATATTCGGGGAGTGGACTACAGAGGACTTAACGAAGCTGTCACCTTCACGGTCTACTACATGGCCCAGAACATAGGGGGCATTCCACAAGCAATCGAACCTAAGCACCACGCTTACGAATGACAACTCCTCTAACCCTAGAGCTACCAGGATCAAAGTACTCAAAAGAGTTGTAGAAACAGAAGAACAGTATGGACAATTACTCACAGACTCATAGAAGTTGACGACCATAGAAATCTCTGATCCAAGCTCTTGGAAGAACTTGAATCCGCAAATACAAGGCGTAGAGGAGCGCCGACACGCCCGAGGCTTCCTCTAATCTTCTACCTCTCTCTCTCTCTTCTAGTTCTAGTTTAAGACTAGATCTAAACCTAACTAGAGGTGTACTAGTCTTCCTCTTGATTTCTAAGCTCTAGAGACGTGATTCATTCAAGGGACCCCTCTCCTAAGATCTACTCTGGAGATGAATACGATTTGTAGATTGGTAGATGTCTCTGGGGGGTCTACCCTTGCTTATATAGTCCGGTGGGATAAACCGCAGCCCTTGGATCAAACCGACTTGAAATAATGGTCGATATGCATCGTGGAGGTCGGTTGGAGATCGAACTCTGAAGGTGGATGACAGGTGGGACCCACTTGGGCCGGGCTGGCCCAGTGCCAGGTCTGGTCCTGCTTTGCTCTGGTGTCCTCTGGTGTCCTCTAGACCTTCCCATCAATTCTTGCGAGAATCCGACTTGATTTGGTTCGGTTCCTTGACTCCTACTCTTCCTCGGTTGTTTCTGTTTTAATCCCTGAAAAATCACAATTCACCAAAGCTGTGGAAATTGTTATGTTAGTCTAGAAAACTCTTGCTTGGTGATGATTCCGGTATCTTCTAGAAAGTTCAAGGCGTATCCAAAGTGGACTCTATCATCGGGACTCCAAATATAGCAAGTGATATACCCATTTTGATCGTCTCGACGAGCTCTTCATAATGGTGTGCTCTAATTCTTCATCTAAGATACTTTTCTATGATAAAGTAAGGATAGTCCTGCAATCAAGTGAAAAAACACAACTCATGGAACTTGTTAGTTTTAAAGCCCTACAACTATGCTTTATGATCTATTTCAGATGTTGTTAAGCAATAATTGATAGGTATATTTAAGCATTAGTGAGTGTCAACACTTGCGATTACCTGGAATTGCACCCAATCTAGCGGATTGTTGTGGTAGCCCTAGGGTAGTGATAGCCCTAACGACTGACGTATTCCACCATGTTCGTATCAGTGTTTGTAGGACCGTAGTCAAAAATTCCTAGCCCCCTTCTCATCTCTTTCTATGGTTAGTGTTCTGATGTCCCGAAATAAGTAATCCTAATGTAAACCCTGATTCATAGATCAACTAGAGAACTATTAGGAAAATTGCTCTCTCCTCACAAAAATATATAAGTTATCCTTGGGCTATCTAAACCTCAACTAGTGCACTTCACGTTCCCCATGGAAAATCAATACTTTGGAATACTTCCAGATGAAAGATACATCGGTATCCATGCGCTTGCGGATTATTCTGTTCGCGTTAAAAATACCCAACAATATTATCTGTATGCATCACTACCCCTTGTTTGCATTCAACCATGCCTTGAACAACTAAGTAATTGATTTAATTTGCATGCACACTACGGCAAACAAAGCTGGACTTTGACCAGCATCACCCACCAACAAGAGATGCTTATTGGAATGAGTTTAGGTGTGCTGTGAGGTAGGAATGCTACAGGTTGAAGAAACTCTACTACAATAAAGTCCCTGCTGATCAAATCTTAATGTGCTCTCTTGTCCAGTCCATGAATGATAAGCAGTGGAATGACCTTGTCAAATCTTGGTCTAGTGCAAAGAACAAGGTGCGTGCGAACTCATCAAATTCCTATCTATTCCTGCTATGGTCTACTTGTGCTGCAGTGTAACACCAATGATGCTACAGGATGTATCTATGAAGAATAAGAAAAATCGTGCAAAAGTTAAGTACCATCAGGCTACAGGGTCCCAATCCTATCTTGTCAAGCTACACAAATTTGTAAGTTATGGTATCATTGTTGTCGATGGGGGATACCGGGGGTTTCCCAACAAGACGGAACACGGACGGAGGATCGGAGAACCTGCCGCTCGATTCGAGAAGAACATGGAGTAACACGTCGTGAAGAATTACCATACCCTAGACAAATTGTAATAGGAAAGAGTACGAAATAGTTAGTTTAGGACTCGTTCCTAGAATTCGAACGCAACAGGCTGCTGCGGGTACCCCTATAAAGAACGCGAACTTCACAATCCCTCATACTCATCAATACAACGCAACAGGTTCATGCCGATTGGACATAAACGTCTTTACTCGACGCAAGTCGAGGGCTTACTCGACGCAAGTCGAGGGCCCGAACCAGTATAAAATCGTCTGTCTCGTCAAGCTTGTTGCCGCAACCGCCGAGTTCCACAGACTACTAAGCTCCTCCGAACAAAACACCATGCCGGGTACCCCGATGGTGGGCTATCGGTGATAAAACATCGACAGCTGGAGTGCCAGGTAGGGGTTTTCGGCAGATTGTACACCGAGAGTTCAGCGGACCTCATCTTTGACATGAGTCTCTCAATGGGAACCATCTTCATTTTAGGCTCATGGGTTTGCGAAGCCGACAGTGAAGGCAAACTCCAAAGCCGTCTAGCCAACCCATCAGAGCTCGACGACATCAGGATCGACGACGTGGAGGAATCATGACTCGCCAAGAAGCTGGTGAAACTTTTGACTTCAAATCCGAATCGGGAAGCAGGCTTCGAACCTGATTTGGAGG
>CM041642.1:35313646-35426535 GCA_023333625.1 Bothriochloa decipiens | reverse complement strand
TCTCCAACTCGAAAGAACTCATCAAGATCCCCAGCCAGCTCCCGTACAGGTTATGCAACTCAGCGTCTATTGTACAAGAATATTCTTTTGCGAACTCATCAAATTCCTATCTATTCCTGCTATGGTCTACTTGTGCTGCAGTGTAACACCAATGATGCTATAGGATGTATCTATGAAGAATAAGAAAAATCATGCAAAAGTTAAGTACCATCAGGCTACAGGGTCCCAATCCTATGTTATCAAGCTACACAAATTTGTAAGTTATGGTTTCATTGTTGTCGACGGGGGATACCGGGGGTTCCCCAACAAGACGGAACACGGACGGAGGATCGGAGAACCTGCCGCTCGATTCGAGAAGAACACGGAGTAACACGTTGTGAAGAATTACCATACCCTAGACGAATTGTAATAGGAAAGAGTACGAAACAGTTAGTTTAGGACTCGTTCCTAGAATTCGACTAGAGATCATAGAACCCGCCGCCAGTCTCACCCCATATAAGGCTGCTGCGGGTACCCCCTATAAAGAACGCGAACTTCACAATCCCTCATACTCATCAATACAATGCAACAGGCTCACGCCGACTGGACATAAACGTCTTTACTCGACGCAAGTCGAGGGCCCGAACCAGTATAAAATCATCTGTCTCTTCAAGCTTGTTGCCGCAACCACCGAGTTCCGCAGACTACTAAGCTCCTCCGAACAAAACACCATGCCGGGTACCCCGATGGTGGGCTATTGGTGATAAAACATCGACAGCTGGAGCGCCAGGTAGGGGTTTTCGGCAGATTGTACACCGAGAGTTCAGCGGACCTCATCTTTGACATGAGTCTCTCAACGGGAACCATCTTCATTTTAGGCTCATGGGTTTGCGAAGCCGACAGTGAAGGCAAACTCCAAAGCCGTCTAGCCAACCAATCAGAGCTCGATGACATTAGGATCGACGATGTGGAGGAATCGTGACTCGCCAAGAAGCTGGTGAAACTTTCGACTTCAAATCCGAATCGGGAAGCAGGCTTCGAACCTGATTTGGAGGAGAATTCCAAGACCATTTTCACCTACAACAACTTCAAGAGCCCTACTCAGGATCGGGAAGAAGAAACTTATGAACTTGACTCAGACAAGGATTCAAAGACCGCTTCCTACTCCAATAAGAATTCAACTCGTGACCAACAAGAAGAAGATTACAAGATCGACCCTCAGAAGAACTTCAACACTGTCTCCAACTCGAAAGAACTCATCAAGATCCCCAGCCAGCTCCCGTACGGGTTATGCAACTCAACGTCTATCGTACAAGAATACCAGAGGAAGTCTTACGGATGCCATGAATGCCCCATCCACAGAAGAAGAAGAAAAAACTCATTCAACGAGATAACTACTCCAACCTACAACTATCGGGACCCAAGTAGAAAAGCAAACTAGATTGTGAAGAACTTTGAGTCAACTTCAGAACCACAAAAGCTATTTGCAACTTCGAAGGATTACTTGGCATGGCCAAGTCCCTTTTCTACTGAAGATAACCAACTCGATCACCACCGCCAAGAACTACCTTTCCAGGAAGGGAAAGAACTCGTAGGTCTATCTTATGATGCTATTCATTCAGAGGGAGAGGAACCCACGAAGATTCTAAGGAGGCTAAAAAGAAGGACCTTCTACATGGCAGATGTAGTTGAACTACCTGACTCTCCCCAACCACCGGAAGTATGTTCATCCAATGAATCGAAAGGTAACATATCCGAAGATGGATAAACTGAAGAAGAAGAGAATGAAGAACAAAAAGAATTGAGGCTAGCCAAGAACCATCGCCCGGCTAGCAGGAGAACCAAGGCGAAACGCAAGAAGCAAGTGTGGACCAAATACAGGCAGGATCGCATGGCCTACAACAAATTGAAGTCAGAAAGGTAAGTAGCTGAACAAGAGGAATGGGACAAGATCAACCAAGTAGCTGAGCAACTCGAGTCCTTGAAGAAGGCATAGAAAGAGAAAGAAGCCACTCAAAAGAAGACTCAAGAACCCAGCAAGGGGCCAGAAGAAGCTCAACAGAAAGAACAACCCGCCATTTTCAATCAACCGGCGGAACAACCTCGCAGATCAGTCTTCACAAGAATAGAGCCTAAAGAAAGCATAATGTCAGGGCCAAGATGGTGAACCACCAGTACTCAAGACCACCTCCACCTCAAAGGACCGAAAGAACTCGCCCCTATCAGAAAGCACCAGAACGTAGCAGAATAATGAACAGAGAAGAAGGGTGCGGAGAATCAGAATATCGATCATGATATAAAGAACCTCGAGGATCACCATCGCCAGATTACAACAGAAAAGACAACTATGATAGGTTCCCATGTTTTGCCAGGAGATTACAAGACATGAAGCTGTCTCACAAGTTCAAACCATCAAATCACTCTAAGTACAATGGGAAAAAAGAACCTAAGCAATGGCTCCGGGTTTATTCACAATCCATCGAACTAGCTGGGGGAGATGAAGACCTCAAAGCACTATTCTTTCCCATGGCACTGGAAGCAATGCCTCTACAATGGTTTGATAAACTACCCGAAGGATCCATCCGATACTAGAGCAATTTGCAAAAACAATTTTGCAGTCACTTCGCAAGAATCATAATACACCCGATGACTGTGGCAGAGCTACAAAGAATCACACAGAAGCATGGCGAATCGCTCAGAGAATACAACAAAAGGTTCGGTGAAGTGAGAGCACAAATGCACGAGATCACAGATAGAGAAGTCATCGAGATATTCGACAACGGAATTAACACAAGATGGTAGTACAAAGAATTCAACAGCAAAGATCGAAAAATCAACAAAGAATTCAAGAGAGCTATGGAGAAGCTTATATCATCTGAAGAAAAGACAAACAGAAAGTTCCCAGCAACAGAGACAACAATAACAACAGGAGAGGAAACAACGACTATAGAAACAATGACAAAAGACCCAGGCAAGAAAACACAGTGGCAGTAGCTAATAAAAGAACCAACACCTACCAGACCTGACGCCTCAAGAGAAGGACAGGATAAAGCAAAGACAATTCGCAAATTTTGAGGACATGAATTGTCCTATGCACCCAAGGTCGGGACACAAGCTCAAAGATTCCCACGATTTCAATACCCAATACCAAAAAGAAGGTAGGTACAACAACAGCCAAGAAAGAAGGTTGCCACAACCAAAGAAGGAAGAAAAGAAGCCCGAAGGAGATTTCCAAGAGCCACAGAAGCAGCTGTATGTGATATTCTTAGGAATACCGGGTGCAAGGAACAAATGACAATAGAAGCTGGCGCATAGAGCCATCATGGCAGCAGAACCCGCTATCCCTCGATACCTAAACTGGTCTGAGTACCTAATCAACTTCACAAGAGAAGATCAATGGACAAGCACATCCAACGTAGGTTGTCACCCACTGGTGGTAGCACCAACAATCGCAGGAATTGTAGAACCAAGGTACTAATCGATGGTGGAGCCAGATTGGATATCATCTTTACCGCAACATTAAAGAAGATGAATTTCAACTACGAAGGCGTGATCACACCAACAGGCACACCTTTCTATGGCATAGTACCTGGGACCGCAGCAGTACCCCCCGGGAAAATCACATTACCAATCACCTTTGGCACAAAGGAGAAGTACAGAACAGAGTTCATCAAGTTTGAAGTAGCAAATTTTGAGTCATGCTATCACGCCATCTTGGGGCGACCAGCGTTAACCAAGTACATGGCTTACACTACCCTTATTTACTACTCAAGATGCCAGCAACCAAGGGGATACTATCGCTACAAGGAGATTTGCAGAAAGCTTTCGATTGCGATGTACAAGCCATTCAAATTGCGAAAAAAATACAAGGCAAGTAGGGAAGAAGAGAAATCACCACGATAGCTGTGACATTGAACCCACAAGAGACAGAAATTCCTATAAAGAAGGCAAGCAAGAGCTTTACTACCCTAACTGACATAAAGACAAAGAAGATCAACCTAGGAACTGATGATCCCGAGAAGACGGCGACCATCAGCGCCGAACTTGATCCTAAATAGGAACTCACGCTCACCAAAAGACATCTTTGTCGAGAAGTCAGCAGACATGCTAGGAGTTCCAAGAGACTTGGTTGAGCACATCATTAACGTAAATAAAGGATCAAAACCCATCAAACAGAAGCTACAGAGATTCGCACCCGATAGGAAGGCAGCAATCAAGAAAGAACTTACAAAGCTCATGGCAGCATGTTTCATCAGAGAAATAATCGACCCAGATTGGTTGGCCAAACCAGTACTCATGGAGAAAAAGAACTTGCCAGACTGGCGTATGTGCATTGACTACACCGACCTCAACCGACATTGCACTAAAGATCCATACGGTCCTCCAAGAATAAGCCAAGTGATAGACTCAATAGCAGGAGCATCCTTACTCTCATTCCTGGATTGCTACTCCGGATACCATCAAATATCTCTAGGGGAGGAAGATCAAAGAAAGACATCCTTCGTCACACCATTTGGAGCATACTGCTACATATCAATGTCACTCGGCATAAAGATGCAAGAGCAACTTATCAACGAGCAATTCAAACTACCCTAGGTGATCAAATCAAAAGAAATGATGAAGCCTATGTGGATGATGTCGTGGTCAATACTAATGAACCCGACGCTCTGATAGAAGACCTACAAGAAACTTTCACAAACTTAAAGAAATGGAGATGGAAGCTCAACCCAAGCAAATGTGATTTGGGGTTCCTGCAGGTCAATTACTCAGTTTCCTAGTCAGTAATAGGGGAATTGAAGTAAGCACAAAGCAAATTAAGGCAATCTTAGACATGGAACCTCCAAGAAAGATCAAGGACGTTCAAAAGCTAACGGGTTGCATGGCAATCCTCAACAGATTCATATCACGCCTAGGAGAGAAGGGCATTCCATTCTTCAAATGGTTGAAAAAGACAGGCAAATTTGAGTGGACAAAGGAAGCAGACGAAGCCTTCCAGAAGCTCAAACACTACCTAGCTTCATCACCAGTGTTTGTACCGCCAAACAAAAAGGAAGACATGCTGCTATATATCTCAGCCACAAAGAACGTCGTAAGCACAGCAATAGTGGTTGAAAGAGAGGAATCCGGTCACGTATACAAAGTTCAAAGACCAGTCTACTATGTCAGTGAAGTTCTAATAGAATCAAAAGTCAAATACGCGCACATACAGAAGTTACTCTACGCCATCCTGATCACATCAAGGAAGTTGAGACACTATTTCCAAGAACACGTGATTACAGTAATCACAGATTTCCCACTAGCGGATATCTTGAGAAACCGAGACTCAACAGGAAGAATATCCAAATGGGCAGTAGAACTCGGAGCTCTTAACCAGGAATTCCAATCAAAGAAAGCTATCAAGTCCCAAGCACTCAACGATTTCTTAGCAGAATGGACAGAAACTACTTTGAAAGAACTAGAGCCCATAACAGACCATTGGAGGATGTACTTCAATGGATCACTCAAGCTTGGAGGCGCCGGAGCAGGGATCTTACTCATATCGCCTCAAGGAAAACAACTCAAGTACGTACTACAAATCCTATGGCAAGCAACAAACAATGAAGCAGAATATGAAGCACTCATCCACGAGCTGAGAGTAGCTCACTCTTTAGCAATCAAAAGGCTGTTAGTCTATGAGGATTCAGCAGTGGTAATCAATCAAGTTAACAAAGAGTGGGACTACACAAAGGACAACATGGAGCCTACCGTGTAGAAGTCAAAAAATTAGAGAAAAATTTTTAAGGATTGGAAATTCACCACGTTTTAAGAGATTCAAATGTGGCCGCTGACACTTTGGCCAAGTTAGGTTCCAACAGGGTAAAAGTACCACCAGAAATCTTTGTGGAAAAACTGGTCAAACCATCTATCAAACAACCCAGAGAAGAACAACTACCCGGGGCAAGCAAGCATGACCCAATGGAGATCGATCAAGATCTCTTAAAAAGGCAAGTCATGGTGATCTACGAAGATTGGAGACAACAATTCATAGATTATATCAAAGACAAGGCGCTACCCGAAGACAGAACACAAAGAACTCGACTAATACGTAAGAGCAAGAACTACGTATTGGTTGGGGACAAGCTATACAGAAGAGCGGCATCATCCGAAGTTCTACTCAAATGCGTACCAAGGAAAAAGGAATCAACATTATTGAGGAAATACATGTGGGTTGCTATGGCAATCATGCAACTTCAAGAACCCTAGTAGGCAAAGCTTTCAGAATGGGATTTCATTGGCCCACAGCAATGAAAGACGTAGAAGAATTCGTTAGAAAATGCAAGAAGTGCTAAATGTTTGCAAGGCAGTAGCACGTCCTGGCACACAACCTAATCTGCATACCGCCTTCTTGGCCCTTCTCCTGTTGGGGATTGGATCAAGTCGGTCCACTAAAAAGGGCACCTGTAGGGTTTGAGTACATCTTCGTTGCAATTGACAAGTTCACCAAGTGGATAGAATACAAACCATTGGTCAAGTACAGCATGGAAAAAGCCATCGAGTTCATACAAAGCATCATGTTCCGATTTGGGATACCCAATGGAATCATCACAGATTTAGGATCACCATTCACCGCAAAGGAGTTTACATCTTGGGCAACAGACTATGGGATCAGCATAGATTTCACCTCTGTTGCTCACCCTCAAGCAAACGGACAAGTGGAAAGAGCAAACGGTTTAATTCTACAAGGACTAAAACCAAGGCTTTATGAAGAACTAATAGATTATGGAGGAAAGTGGATTGAAGAAATACAAAAGTGGTTTGGGGCCTAAGAACTCAGATCAGCAGAGCAATTGGATATTCACCCTTCTTTCTCACTTATGGGTCAGAAGCAATACTACCAGCAAATTTAATATGGACATCACCCAAAATTGAGCAATATGAAGAAGGAGAAGCTAAAGAAACAAGACGCTTAGAACTCGATTCACTCGAAGAAGTCAGAGAGTGTGCAATCTTACAAAATGCAAGATATCAACAAGGTCTAAGAAGATATTATGACAAAAGCACACAACCCCAAGATCTCAAACCTGGAGATTCAGTTCTACGACTCATCCAAAAGAGAGATGGAAGACACAAACTACTCAGTCCATGGGAGGGACCTTTCAAAGTCAGAAGAGCAATCGGACCAGGCACATATGAGCTAATGACGAACGAAGAAATCCCACTGAAGAACACTTGGCACATCAGCCAACTCCGAAGATTTTACAATTAGCAAAAAGCTTTGTAAAAGAACCCATGATGACACAATAAAGAAGTACCTTTGAGCTTCAGAACAACTCGCTTTTCCCGTTTGCATCCAAGAACAACACGCACCCAATGCCTCATCAAGATATCATGCTTTGGGGTGATCTCATAGCGTGCCTGCATGGACTAGAGTCTTAGTACCGCTCCATGGACAGGCTAGCCGCCCGGCGTACAGCTCCGGGCTGGATCAGGGCACATCGTGTCGGTCCAGGATCAGGCCTCTCTAGGGTGATTCAGGGCACTTTTGTGTCATATCACAATCAGAGAGCACTGCGAATTGAGAATGAAGTTGAACCATGGCATCTAGTGCTGGTTCGGGAGTCCAAACCTTTTTGCAATAGCAGGATCAGCGCACTTCATGTCGGTCCAGGACCTTGGCTCCCCACCTTGCCTGCCCTATGCGCAGAGCACCGACTTGGATCAGGGCACCACGTTGGTCCACTCGGGCCTTTCTAGGGTGAATACGAGCTCTCACGCCGGATTCACGATCAGAAAGTTCCTTTCTTTACTGCGAACGAGCATGCAGTTGAACCTGGGCACATAGTGCTGATTCAGGAGTCAAAACCTTTCGCTACAAACAACGGGATCAGGGCACACCGTGTCAGTCCAGGATCTTTGACTCCCCACTCTTATGTTGTGGCATGAAACAGCTCAACCTAAAACAACTTGGGCTCAGCAGTGGCCGCAACACTACTAGCGGGTAGCATGTCAATACAACCCCGGCCTTACATTGGCCACAACTCTACCAATATGGAGCATGAAGAAACAACAATGGCTCAGTAACAACCACGATACTCAAAGTCAGGTTCTTACCCGCACAACCCATCGAAAATTATCTAAAGTCAGGAATAGGCCCGCACATCTTGTTAAAGTTGTTTAAAGTCAAGTTCTCAAATGCGCAATTCATCAAGGATATCTAAAGTCGGGTTCTTACCTACACAACTCATCAAAGATTATCTAAAGTCGAGAATAGGCCCGCACAGCTGGTTAAAAGTTGTCTAAAGTCGGGTTCTCACCAGCGCAATTCATCAAGGACATCTAAAGTTGGGTTCTTATCTGCACAATTCATCGGAGATTATCTAAAGTCGGGAATAGGCCCATGCAGCTTGTTAAAGTTGTCTAAAGTCGGGCTCTTACCCGCACAATTCGTCAGAGACTATCTAAAGTCAGGAATAGGCCTGCACAACTTGTCAAAGTTGTCTAAAATCGATTTCCCACCCACACAACTCGTCAGAAGCTACCCATAGCAGGGATCATACCAGAACAATTCATTAATGTTTTCTAGAAAGTCGGGAGCATGCCCGTACAATTCATCAAGATCATTTTTTCTCACCCACACAACTCGTCAAAGTTATCTAAAGTCAGGAATAGACCCGCATAACTCATCAGGGTCATCAAAACCAGACAAAGTCTACACAACCTACCAAAGCCATTCAAAGTCGGGACAAAGCCCGCATAGCAAGAACTCAGAAGAATATCAAAGACCAGAGCACAACTCGCACAAAAGAAGATCATCCAAAAGGGGCATCAATAGCCCAGAAGTACAACCCACAAATGACCAAACAGTTTCTTACAAGCAAGACGCTCAAGACGCAGGAGCAGCAGGATCAACACCTAAGTCTATCCTATCTACAACCTGCTCAACAAGAGAAGCAAGGCCAGCCTCCTGCTCTCCAACCTGAAGCACAAAATCCACCGACGGGTTGGGGTCGACCAACTTCTCCAGCTCAGCTTCAGGAGCAAGAACCCAGACATGGCACAGAATGTTGCTCACACACCTCCGGAAGCTACCCTTCATGAAGTTGAAGAATCATGATGGAATAAGAGGTGCATAGCCCACCACATCAGCATACAGGGGCTGATCCTCCTCCAGTCTAATGAAAGATAGAAGATAGGACATAGCCTCCCACAACGACTGGAACTAGCATTGGCCACATCCAATTGGCCCTTCAACTCCTAAATAGTCTTCAAGGACTGAAAAACATCTCGATCAGCATCACGCCGGAACTGGCGAGCCAAGGCAAGCTTTCGCTCAGCATCCTCATAGTAAGAACGCATCTCTCTTACCAACTCAGCTTTGTTCTCGGAGGTCCTGAGGGATTCTTTCATATCCTCCGAGTCCTGATGCCACTGGAGCTGTTTATGCTCGAACTCTACAAGAAAACAATCAATTAAGCAAGTCACAAAGAGCTTGGTAGAAAGCAACAAGCAACAACCTGATAGAAGAAAAAGTACCTGCAACCTGGGACTTCAAGGTCTGCACCTCATCAACGGCAGCTTTTATCGCCTCCTCCCGACGATGCAGTTCATCAGCCAACTAAACCCGATGAGTCGCCTCAGCAACCTGACGCTGCCCACCCTCACGATCAAGTTCCGCCTGAACTTGCGTGAGCTCTCCACAAACCCGCCCAAGATCGGCGAGGATGGATGCAGTTGTCGCAGCCTCAGCAGGGCCACAGAGAAGGTCCTGATCCTGCCACAGAGACTGAAGAAGAAAATGACAAGAGTCAGAAAAGATGGCAAATCAAATTCAGTAAGTTTCAAAACCAAGAAAAGAACTCTTACATGCAACATGCCGCTAAACTTGGCGGAGAACTCCTCGAAACAAGCCTTTAGAGCCACCAGACGGTGTGGACGACTCATCTCTGGATCTACCGAACCAGAAGAAGGAAAAGGCAGAGAGGTGATCAACGGTGGATCAGCCGTAATTCCGTCACCCCCTCCAGCAACAGTAACCCTAGGAGTCACCGGCTCAGCCTGAGAAAGCTCACGACCTGACTTGAACCGCCTGCAAGGTGGGGCCAGACCCTGCACCAACATCGGCTGCTTGGCCAACCTGCAAAACAACTTCTACAAGATGGAGATAAAAACAAATCAGAATTGCAGACAAAGAAAAAGAGAAGGAAGAATACAAGAAGAACTCGCAAACACATACCAGAGGAAGAACTCCGAGCCTTAGGGTCACCCTCGGGGGCTCGCCTAGAACCCGCACCCATAGAAGAACCCAGTGAACCCACAACACCAGGTCTAAAAGAAGAAAGAATAAGAACAAGGAATAAAACGAGAACAGAAGCCAATTTGAAAGACGAAGCAAGATTTTTACCTCGGAGGAAGCTTGAAAGAACCTACACCCCTCCTAGGGATAATAGGCAGGGGGAACAACAACAAGAGACTGCACCACAGAAGACACGTGGGCAGCAAGAGAAGGAGAAAGAGAAGAAGAGGCTCCAGAACCCTCCGTTCGGCTACAAAAAGCAAAAATAGCATCAGGAAGAAAGCTAAAACAAAGAAGAAGTCAGAAGTTAAAAAGAACTTACGGCTTATGGACAAGAGGTGCCTGCGCCTCCTCATCCCCTCAGTTTCAGAAATAAGCACATTGGTTTCATCTGCAAACAAGAAGCAAACAAAAGCATAAGAAATAGAAGCAAAAGATGACAGAAAAAAGACCTCAACGTAGCAGGATTCGACCTATGATGATATTGCCTGTAACTTGAAGAGACCTCGACGCAGCAGGACTCGACCTCCCAGCAGGAATAATAGGAGGGCGAGACGATGACCTTCGCCTGACATCAAGAATCATCTCAACAACCTTGGGATGTGGCTCATACGGCACAGATTCACAACCACCCTCATAGTCACCACAAAAAAGACCAGGAACAACAGACCATTTATGAGAAACAGAAGCAGGAGCAGTTTCAGTAGCAGTTTTAGCAGGAATAGCCTTCCCAGCAGCCGAAAGTCAAATGATGAAATCACGACCAAATCCCTAAAAAGAAGCAGCAGTAAAGCATCAGTATCAGAAAAGAAAAGAACTCACACTAAATAGAACAAGACACAATCTTAGCATAGGTGGTGGGCGATCAGAATGATATTCCTCAAACAAAGGAGGCACACAAGGAACACCACTGAGAATGTTCGCCAAGCGCGTAAGAAGCTCTCCGTCGTCCAACTTCACACCAGCTTTAATCTGGGAACAATCATCAATTCCAGAATACTCAAAACACAAGTGCTCTCGCTGCATAAGAGGTTGCACAAACTGTCAAAAGAACCCGGTCACAATACCAAGGCCAGTAAGCCCTTTCGCCCTAATATAATTGAGACGAATAAGAATCGGATCGATCAGAGACAACTTAGAATCAGAAAGATTCTGAGCCTAGAAGCTGGTGTCATCAGGAAAGATAGAGAGATCTAAGGAAAAGTAAAGCAAAGGTTTGGGAATATAAAACCACTTGTCAGCCCAAATCCTCTCAAGGAAACGAAGAGAGAAAATCTCAGCACCCATCCCCGAGCGGACCTGAATCATACAACAACTAAAAGGCGGGGACTTTGGATTCAACTTAAGGCGAAATAGATGATGAAACAAGAGAAGATTGGGGGGAACCCTAATATAGACCTCGCATAGATGTACAAAGGAAGATAAATAAAGAACCCCATCCGGGGAAAGATGATAAAGCTGAAGGCTAAAATACTGGAGAAAATCCAGCAAAAAACTAGAAGGGAAAACAGAGCCCCACAGCAACAAAAGCCACGAAAAGATCGTCTGATCAGAAGAGGGAGTGGGAATTAAATGTTGACCCGGCAGAACGAAACCAGAAAGAGTCTGCTCCTACAAAAAGCCACGCTCCACCAACAACTCCAGATGTGCCTCCATCGTCGTCGGTGCGGGCCAAGACTTCTGCATCACACGCATCTTCAGAAAAGCTTCATTATCAATAAGAGAGAGAACTTGCTCTTCATCTATCTCGGCGGCTTTGGCTCTCGATCCTTTCCTACCCATTGAAGCCTACAAAATAAAGAGCGGGCTAACGTAGTAGGAAAAGATCCAAAGGGTTTCTTATGCATAGTGGAAACAACAACGCAAGAGAAATTGAGAAAAGTATCCTACACGTACGGACGACAAAGGCTCAAGTAAACAGGAGAAGGAAAGATGACGAAGAATTTATAAGGATCGGATAACATAAGTGGGCCCTACAAGGCAACGGTTGACAAAATGGAAGCACAAAGATAGGCCACAATGGATATCCAACCCAACAGATAAAAGACATAACAGTAATATTTCCAATGGACAAAAGCAGAGTATATCGTCAATATCTCTTTCCAGGAGCAGAAGAACTTGAAGATACCAACAACCCGAAGGCCATACATAATACAAACACCAGCGAGTATTACATCAAGAAGAACCCACAGATATACAAGACGTCATATGCATCAATCAGACATCATCATCACACACTCGACAACAGTCAGTGTCACAAAATCACAATCATAGAGACACTAACTCGGCCAACAAACAACTCACACAACCATCAGAAATGAAGACAAGACAAATATCTCTTCGTTTTACTGACGTAGGTGTTACAACAAGTTACAAGAGGATACAAAGATCCTACAAAGACCAAAAGACTTTTTCCACAAGTATGGAAATCCATCTACAACGAAGCAACCAGGAGCCTAGTGGAATTCGCTATAGCATCAAGATAGTCCTGGTCGATCGCAAAATATCAACAAAGAACCCAATAGAATTTGAGGTTGTTAAACCTCTACCAAGATTCGATGCCAACAAGCAGGAGGGCAACCCTAGAAATGAAATCGCTATAGCAAGTTCGTCTATGAAGTCACTGAGAATGGCAGGAGCACCAAGTATACAGGAGTAACGGCCATGTCTTCACTCTCCACGGCTCCTGAAGAACTCGGACAAACCTCCCAACAGGAGATGACCTGTGCTGCAGCGCCAAACGACACCGCAGAGAAGGAAGCGAAGGCCAGTCCACGTCGTGCCAAGCATGAACAACCTAAACAACTCATGAACCACCAAGTAAAAGGCAGCAAGGAGGAAGGGTGAAGGGCACTGGAAAATGAGGTAGCAGAGAGAGCGCCAAGTACATCACAAGCCCTACAACATTCGCCCTGACACCTTCGACAAAGTGATTCCACCCGAGGACTAGCCTGCTACTAGCCCCTATCACAAGACCTACACCATTCGCTAAAAAGGATTGCAGGACATACCCGGGGGCTCGTTAAGCTCACTCACCACTAACTCCATGGCTATAGAAGAAGGAGACTACAGCTCAAGAAGAAACAAGAGCATCAGGAAGAAAGAAAGAACACAAGAAGACTAGAAGTGAGTGATGAAGTAACGAGCACTAGCCAGCAACATTTATACGCAAGATGGGTGTATGAAGACCAAGTCTATAAAAGAAGAGAGAACCAAAGCAAGGATAGTCATGAGAACAAAACAAAACATTGAAGCGACCAAGCAAGCACGTGCAAATACTCTACAATCGACAAAGGAGACAGGCATGCAGGGTGAAGCCATCAAGATTGCCTGCAAGGCATACAGGGCAAAGGCATCAAGAGCGCTTGCAAGGCTCATGAGCAAACAGTAAAAGTCACTACAGGACAGAGAAGGCATATCCAACAGCATATCCCAAAAAAGTACAAAAGCAATGAAAGCACTCAACTACCAACGGTACAACATTGAAGAACAACATCAACAAGGAACTCCAGAACCCTTTCCCATGTTCTTTCATGCTGAAAAGAACCCAGAAAAGGCTCGGGGGCTGCAGGAGTACCCTCCACTAAAGGCACTTTTCAAAAATTTTCATCAAGACCCTCCAGCTTTTTGTCCCATAAAGCAAGAGGCTCGGGGGCTGCACTCACTGAGTGCAAATTTCTCAAAATTTGCACTCCGTGAAAAAAACGATGACCAGAAGACGAAGACTACAACTAGACCCTTCAGCTTTTTATGCCAAAAAACAAGAGGCTTGGGGGCTGCACTCAGTGAGTGCAATTTCTTCAAAATTACACTCACCAGAGAACCAAGACAGAAGCAATCAGAAGGAAGAGCATCGCAAGATTTTGCATCGAAAGAACTTAGCTTCCGAGTTTCAAATCCTGGAACGCTCGGGGGCTTGTCGATGGGGGACACTGGGGCTTCCCCAAGAAGATGGAACACGGACGGGGGATCGGAGAACCTGCCGCCCGATTCGAGAAGAACACGGAGTAACACGACATGAAGAATTACAATATCCTAGATGGATTGTAGTAGGAAAGAGTACGAAACAGTTAATTTAGGACTCATTCCTAGAATCTGACTAGGGATCATAGAACCTGCCACTAGTCTCGCCCCATATAAGGCTTCTGTGGGTACCCCCTGTAAAGAACGCAAACTACACAATCCCTTATACTCATCAATACAACGCAACAGGCTCACGCCAAATGGACGTAAAGGTCTTTACTCGACGCAAGTCGAGGGCCCGAACCAGTATAAAATCGTTTGTCTCGTCAAGCTTGTTGCCACAACCGCCGAGTTTCGTAATCTGCCAAGCTCCTCCGAATAAAACACCCAGCCAGGTACCCCGGTGGTGGGCTATTGGTGATAATTGTATTGTTACTAGGACTTTGTATATATATGAACTGAAACTCATGTGCAATGTGAACAGATGGAGGACAAGAGGAAGATCGCACAACAAAATCAAAGACTGGATGAACAACAGGGTGGATCTGATGCAGATGTTAATGCTATGGAAGTCTTCATGGAGTTCCAACCAGTAAGAAGAAAGGCCTTAGCAATGCTGCAAAAGAAGTTGTTGTAAGTACCTTTACTTGATTTACTTGAAATTTCTAATTAAATACCAATCTATATGGTATCTGAACATTGTGTTTATGTAATCTCTATTGGCTCTAGGCTGATAACTACCAGTGCATCATGCTTATGTATTCTCTGTCAGCAGTATGTTGCACAAGACCTATGCATTAGTTGTTATGGATTATTTTCCTAGGTTTTCAATTTAAGTCCTCTACCACTATCTGCTACATAAAGTTTAATGCTTTAACATATGCAGGTAGCTATGGAAAGTCTGCAAGTCACCTGTGTTGCTGAAGGGCGGGAACCAATGACTATTGCTGATGTTGTTTGCAAGGTCATATGCGACTCCCACGGCAAGAATGAGTCCCCGACACCCATCAACAACATCCCTTTTCTGAAGAATGCTGGTATCCAAACAAGGTCCACCATAACAAATACATTGGCGGAGAGGATGCTTTGACAAATGCTTTATGAGCAACATGTTAGTTCTGCTGCCATCGTTAAGAGACTAGATGAACAAAAGAGGAAGGCACAGAAGATTGTGATGGAATTTGGGGATTACAAGAGACAGCAACAAGAGAAGCACAAGAAGTTTCGTGAGGAATTGTTGGCCGCCATTTCTTCTAGTAATCGACTATAGGTCTTCTGCTGTTGTGGCCTTGATGTCATTAACTTTTGTGGTTTGATGTGTGGACCTGTGTGTCGGTATGTGCCGGTTTAATGCGTGGACTCGTGCTGGATTGTTGTGGTGAAACACTTGCAGTGGCATGCTGCACTGTGTAAAATGTAAATTAGTTTATGTGATGTTTTCAAATTGGTGTTTGGACGGTTCCATCTTAGTATTTCTGTGACGAAATGAATGTTGGCTGTGGACGATCCAGGGTAGCCCACATGGTCGATTAAAAGCTCAACATGTGGACGGATCATTGCTCTACATGTGCAATTGCCATGACATAACACAAAGTTGAATAGTGTGAAGCCATGTGGCAGATTAAATAAACGAAACGTGGACGCAAGCCACAGTGGCATGTGGTAGAATGAGAGATGGCCATGTGAACAGATTGAAACCCGACGGATGGTCCAATGAAGGACAACCAAGTGGGCTAACAGCGATGCAAAATGTGTGCCAATACAAAAATGACACGTGAATGAATAAATAACCGACAAATGGTACAATGAAAGAGAGACAAATGGGCTAATGGTAACACAAAAATTGTGCCAATAAGAAATTGACACGTGGTTCAATAATGTCCAAACACGTGGTCCTCTAAGAGCCTAAAACTTCGAAGACCCTCAGTACGCCATGTTAGTCAAACGGCTGCCATGGGCGTCTAATGGCCGTCTGAGCCGTCATGTACGCATACGTAGCCCTCATGTACGCATATGAAAAATTCTATGACGTCTACATTTTGGTCATCGAAGGTTAACTTCCATGATGGTCTTTTAAGGATCATAATAAGCACACATGTGTGACATGACTTCCACGACGATGGGTTTTCTGTTCATAAATTTGTCATTGAACTAGTGTCAACACTTTGACGATTTTTTCACCTATTGTGACAAAAATAATTCATCATAGTAGGTCATATCTCCACTAGTGTCAACACTTTGACCCCCAACGGTCTTCCTCTGCATGTGTTAAAGCTCAAGATTGGGTGCCCAGTCATTTTACTAAGGAACATCGACCTGTGGGTGGACTTTATAATGGAACCAGGATGGTAGTTCGAGGCCGGGTCCAAAGAAATTCCATGGACGAAGAAATTGTGGTCAGAGACTATGCTAGAAAATGAATCTTCTCGCCATGGATTCTGATATGCCCCTCGGATGATGAGCTAGAAGTTTTCTGTTACACTCAGTTTTGCATGACAATTAACAAGTCACAGGGGCAGACTATCCCCAATGCTGGTGTGTATTTGCCAGAACCGGTGTTCTCCCATGGTCAGGTGTATGTTGCACTATCTAGAGACACTGCCAGATCGAATATTAAGATCCTTGCCATCCCATTCAATGATAAGAAGGATAAGAAAAGGAAGACAAATATAAATAATAAATGCACAAAAAAATATTGTCTATAAGAGGTTCTCATTTAATGATAAGGTATTGCCTTCTGTTTCGAAAAACTTCTTTTTATATTTATGTAATTTTGGTAACATTAGTGTATCTATGTGAATTTCAGTAACAGACAAAGTCAAAAGAAATAAGAGACAAGTAGTTATACTTGCTGATATATTGTTGATTAAATGTACATATTATATATTATTGTAACATACTGATTATAATATTAATAAAATGTTTCTCTCTTATATTAATATTTAGCCTTTTATAAAATATTATTGAATGATCGAATGGTGTTGCTTAGCGTAGAAAATGACAAAATATATTACGCCACTAAATAGACCAAGCAAGATGATTATATAGCAATATATGCAAATCGGCGGCACCGTCTACTACTAATACTATACTAATTTCAACGCGAACTAGCTAGAGCAAGTGAACAAGTGACGGAAGAAAAAAATAAAAATACATACAGTAGACCTAAGGTACGAGTTTGTTTTTTATCTCACACGAGAGTTTTTCATCCATCATCGGTTTTCCCTATACGATGCATACCGTAGCAACATACGGCTATTTAACTAATTATTTCATATAAATTACACATTATATCAATTAGCAAAACATGTCTGTGCATTGCGACGGTGTCTAATTTATTATGTGGTGATTGTACATTTTTTGTAAAATTTAATTGAGGTCCAAAATCTTGAATCAAATAAGTATAACCCTCCATAAAAAATTGACAAGAGTTAATGGCCGTGCGTGTAACGGGAAAAAACAATCTCTTGATGGCCTAAAACTACATCAGATCAATGGCCCTTAAAATTGGAAGTGCAGACAAATATCCCCAGGCCATCTATTTTCAAATACGAAAATAACTGATGTTTAAGGAAAAGTTTAGAAACTTTAGTAAGTAGTAAACAAAAGGCGAGCAGAAATATTGGCCTTTTATTATTAGGTAATATAGATTAAATTTATTCTAACTATCCATTTTTTATTCGTACCTACCATCCACCGCCACATGTGATGGCTCGTGATTGTCATGGTAAAATAGGAAATAGTAAAAGGAATTACGGCATGAAATCATGCTTGATTTCTTTCTTTTTTTATTTTCCTTTTTTGCTTGCTAGCAACGCTGGATGTATATGCATGCATGCATGCCAAGAAAATCAGCAATGCGGGCCGCATATGCATGCATGGCAAGAAAATTAGAGTCCTGATTGGGTACTTGGACTTCTGCCCTGAAACTTGACTTCAATCCAGCTAAGAAGAGTCCGGTCGAGAGTCGGTTCTTTTTGATAGCACCCTTAGTTAGAGGAGAGGCGGAAAGAATTTTGGCAGATAGAAATTTTCATAATTAAATATTAATAGAGATTTTAAGATGTAATAGAAAAAATAACACGACCATTATATCAATATAAATCTTCAAATCACCGTCCATGTAATAACTAGTTGTCTGACCCGGTGCAGCAGACATGTTTTTTCGGTAAAATTTGTTTCGCACGATCGGCGCTACCTGGTGAAAAAGTGGAAAACATAATAAAAGGTGAAGGTGGGGAATAAAGTTTAGATAGAGATCGATCCCTCGAGCCTTTTGAGACCATCAATGGTGAAAACTGAGGCGGCGGAGGAGCAGGGGCCCCTGTCCCGGACGCCGCCGGCGGCGGCGCTAGCGGTCGGGGCTAGCGGCGGGAGGATCGCCACGGCGGTAATCGACCTTAGCAGTAGCGACTCCGATTCCGACGGCGAGGGTGCTGTCGGAAGCGGTAAGAGGGCGAGGGGCGCTCGCGGAGATGGCTCCGCGACGAAGCGGGCTAGGGTTTCAGCTGTTGTCGACCTGCCTCCTGGTTTTCTCGAGCCAATCCCGCCGCCGCCGCCGCTGCCGGTGCCATTGGCAGCTTGTGCGACGAAGCAGTTCTGGAAGGCCGGGGACTACGACGGAAAGCCGCTCGGTGATGGGGTGCCTCAGCCGTCAGGTACTATTTCTGATACTAAAATCCTTCTGCATTCTCCTTTTGTTTCATTAATAGTTTCCTATTGGAGAATTCGAGGGCGGTTTATAGTTCTATTGTGGTCAAATTTTTTGCACCCATTATTGCTTTCTTTTTTGGCTTCTGAAAACAAACATTGAAGAGGAAATAAACAGATCCTTGTTTGTAAAAGCTTGTCCATGGATTTATTACAAATCATAACGCTGGACATGCAAAGTGTAGAATGATGGTTCTTGTGGCTACTGATTTTTCTAGTATTGAATATCTATGCTGAAATGAAATGCAATACTATCTCTGATCCAAATTATAGTCCAATCTAGCTTTGTCTCTGTCATCAATTACTTTTTAGAAAAATGCAGAAACATTTACAATATCAAACTAGTTTTACCAGTAGGGGATCTAGGAAAAATATTTAGGGGGGGGGGGGGGCTGGACCAAACAAAGGTAGACCAATTTAACTCATTCCCCAACTCAGAACTCATCTTCAACCTCTACCTTGACCACTGCAGCACCTCCTTCCTGGGGGAGGAGAGGGGGGGGGGGGGGGGGGGGGCGCGGCCGGGGCTCAAGGCAATGGCAATGGCAATCCGCCCCTGAGTTTTACTAAATTCTCCATGAAATATATTTTATTACTTGATAGGGCATTTATCTGAACTTGAGGATATTGATATATTTTTCCTAAAAACTTGGTCATCAAAATTAGAGAAGTTTAACTTAGACATGTAAAGTAAACTATATTTGGAATGTGGGAGTTGAGTTACTAATACTAGTGTTAGCATGGTGTATGTTGCCGCCTGTGTTTGTGTCTGATGATGTTTCTAGTTTGTAACTTTTGAGTAATTTTCTTTGTTCTCTCCTGTTTCTCATTTCAGTCTCTGGATTGGATCATGTTCGTGTGCACCCTAGATTTCTGCACTCAAATGCAACAAGTCACAAGTGGGCCCTAGGTGGTATGGTCTTCCTCTTCATTTTGCCTTAATTCCTACCTTTTTATGTAACATGCTGAATCAGAGTTCTGATATACCACTCACTCAGCAATGTTTTACTGAATTCTGTCATAAACTAGTCATATTATTTGGCTAACATATGCTATGATATTACAGCTTTGGCTGAGCTGCTGGACAATTCTCTTGATGAAGTAAGCTTAAATTGAAATATTAAGCATTCCTTCTTTTTAAAAAGAATCCTTGCATGCTTATTTAGTAGTATCTTTTGAAGGTTATAAATGGAGCGACCTATGTGAACATAGATGTGTTAGAGAATGACAAAGACATCGATAAAGATAAGTCCAAAATGCTACTTGTTGAAGGTGCATAACTTCTTCATACTTTGCATTGTTTACATTTATGTCAGCTGACATGGTTATTTTATTTGCTTCATCTGACTAGAAGTAACGAAGTTTTCCTTTAGCAATGACTATACCTCTTCTAATTCCTATTGAGGTTAGAACTGAATCTATAATATCTCTTATGAAGCAAATCCCCACTAATGCTATTTCTCTTCCATGTTGCGCAACATCATCACCATGGTTTTGGACGTCTGGTCATAAGTTGCCATCTCCATCCTAACTGTTAGGGTGAGTTGGTTTGAGGACAAAGGTGGATGGGATATGGCCATCCATGGATTTCGAGATATGGATATCCTTGGTTGGATGGATGGGACAAGCCTTTTTCTGTTTGGTTAGATGGATGAGATGAGAATACTTGACTAACAGTACTTATATATTACCGAAAAGTACCAACTAATTATACAATAACAAATATGCACTAACACTAATTTTTTCATGATAATATTTAATTACAAATAAAATATGTTAATTAGCACCACTATTATTAAAATGCACTAATCAACATATTTGCATTTGTCAAAATTAATCTTGCCATCATAATTACTACTCAATAATATAACATACTAATAATCCTGAATGAAGCCATGTTGCTCCTTCCTGCAACTTTTCATTTCATCTTCCAGCATGCACGTATGCTGCCCCCTGTTTGTGCAGCTTTTCATTTCGTCTTCCAACATGTGCATGCAAGTTGCCTTTAATTTGCATCATGACATAATGACCTCCACACCTCTTGATTGTCACCAATGGTCCAATCCAGAACTACAGGGCACAACAAATCGTCTGCCTCCCACATAGCAAATGCACAGGGACAGTTATTGATTGTGCATTGTGCAGCCATTGAGCAGAAGCCACCACCATACCAGGTGCAAATTGTTCTTTCAACTTCAATTCTACTACTGCATCCCCCATCCCCCATCCCCCAGTTTGTTGCATGTCGGCAATTCTATCATCATCACCATGGTTTCCTTTTTCCCTTGCCAATTGTGTGGCATATGTGTGTTGGCACCTGCAATCAGCAGCAAGGTGAGCCACCTGCTCACCTTCCCTCTCCTCTCACCCTGAACCAAGGTAGAAGAAAGGTTGAGCACACACTCTGCAGCTGCACGTTGGTGCTGCTGCTGTGCTCTGAGAACAGCACACACACACACACACACACCTCGAGTTGCAACTGCAACTCGTCCCAGCCAATTGCAACCAGCCCTGGCCAGCTGAAACTAGCAGTAGTGGACTGCAACCTGAGACTGAAAATGTGATGCAGCTGAACTTATTCACTAACATGCCTTGGCATAGAATATATACAACCAGTGGGTTTTTAAACCACCTATGCCTACGGCACCCTATTAAGTACAGAGCTTTTACTCCAACGGCTTACATGAGCTTTTACTCAGCTATGTACTCCAGTGGTTTACATGAGCTTTTACTCAGCCATGTACTCCACGGCTTATGAGCCTTTACTCATACATGTGCAAGCCATTACTCCTACGTGTGCCAGCCTTTACTCCTACATGTGCAGAGAGTTATGGAGGGAGTAGCAGTTTACTACTCACAAATCTTCCTCTAATCCTGCTGCTAGCCCTTTATCTCGATCATCCCCCTCAGCTCTTGGAACCGAAGACGACCAAGCGACTTGGTATGTCAGTGAGCTGCCGCCCGGTGTCGATGAACTCGATGACCAACTGTCCTCCATCGACGTAGTCACAGGATTCTTTGCTAGCGCAATTGCTGGCTGGTTATCCACCTTGAGCGCTGGTGGGCGAGCCTCCACCCCGGTGAGCTCCCCCAACAGCCGGCGCAGCCACACCACTTGGCAAACCGCGGTGGCCGCTGCGACATACTCTGCCTCGCAGGTCGACAGCGCCACCACCTTCTGCTTTAGGGATTGCCACGCAACAGGTGATGATCCGAGGAAGATGAGAACGCCTGAGGTGCTCCGCCGCCCATCAATGTCCCCAGCCATGTCTGCGTCGCTATACGCCGCCGTGATCCCTGGCTCGCCATCCTTGGCCTTGGGCGGAGCCTTGCTGAACGCCGTCAGCTGCAGCCCGCCGCGCTTGGGGAAGACAATCCCCATCTCCACCGTGCCCTGGACGTAGCGGAGCAGCCACTTGACCGCCGTCTAGTGATCCTCCCTTCGATCCTCCATGTCTGGTCGCGTGTGCGTGAGCCAGCGCAACCCGCCGACAATGCTCCGGTAGAGCGTCGCATCTACCTAAGCCGCCGTGCTCTGCTTTGAGAGCTTGACGCTCTCCTCCATCGGCGTCGCCACTGTCTTGCAGCCCGCCATGCCCGCCCGCTCGAGCAGCTTCTGCGTGTAGGCGCGCTGCCCAAGCCTGATGGCGTCCGCGCCCTGCTTCACCTCAATGCCAAGGTAATAGGACAATGCGCCCAAGTCGCTCATCCTGAACCTGGCGGCCATCTCCTTCCTGAACCGGGCAATGTCTTGTGCGCGCGCGCCGGTGACGATGAGATCGTTGACGTACACCCCGACGATGAGCTCCTCCTTCCCCCGTCGTCGGGTGTACAACGCGTGCTCCGTGGTGCAGCGTGCGAACCCGAGCTCCGCCATGGTGGCTTCGAGCTTGGCGTTCCACGCCCTTGGAGCTTGCTGCAGCCCGTACAACACCTTCCTGAGGCGGAGCACCTTATGCTCAGCGCCCTTCACCACGAACCCCGGTGCTTCCCGCACGTAGACGACCTCCGCCAAGTCGCCGTTGAGGAAGGCAGACTTGACGTTGAGGTGATGAACCTGCCAATCTTTGGCCGCTGCGAGCGCGAGGAGCCGCACCGACTCCATGCGTGACCGGTGCGAAGACCTCCTCAAAGTCAATCCCCTCGCGACGTACGAAGCCACGAGCGACCAGCCGCGCCTTGTGCTTAACCACAGCGCCACGCTCGTCCTTCTTCACCTTGTAGACCCACTTGAGTCCGATCGGCCGACATCCCGCCGGCGGATCGACCAAGTCCCAGGTCTGGTTTGCCTTGATCGAGCGCATCTCCTCTAGCATGGCCCTTCTCCACTGCGCGTCGCGCTCCGCGACCACGAACATGGTCGGCTCCTCCATGCTCATGAGCAGCAGGGCCTAATCGTCGTTGAGCAGCCGCGTGGCCAATCCAGCCACGACTGCGTCGTTGATGAGCTCCTTGGGTCTTCATTGGCTACGTGGATGGCGTCAAGGCCTACCACATCCTCGACCGCGAGATAGTGCGTCCGCATCTCTCGGGATGTCGTGTTCGACGAAGGGCGAGGCTAGACCTTGGACAATGCAGTGGATGATGACTTGACTTTGACCCTCAGGGATTTCGTCGTCGACTACATCCACTTCGAGGGAGCAGGGGAGCTAGCAGCTCAACTTCACCGAGCGTCCTTAGCACCCGGCTTGCCATCACCTCCGTCGAGTCCTCCACCGCCTTGACCACCAGCGAGTCCCACCTCCACGGGCTTCGCCCCGGTCTCCTACACCGGCCCACACTCTTTTGCACCAGCGCCAGCAGCTTCGGCCTATCTGCGTACGGTGGAGTTCGCCATTCCATTGTCCGACGACGAGGACCACGTCGACGCGTACCACAACGACGAGCCTTTACGCTACCGCACCATGGACAACATCCTCGGCAATCAGCACAATCCCGGGGTTGGCAGTGCATGACTTCGAGGCGACACACGAGGATGGCGAGACTTGCTGCTCTCTACCTGGGGATCGAGGTCTACCAGGACAGCTCAGGGATCTCCCTTCGCTAGACCGCCTACACCAAGCGCATCGTTGAGATGGGTAGCCTCCCAGCCCTCAATCCTATGGAGGAGAGGCTGAAGCTGAGCCGCGATAGTACGACGGAGGTTGACGCCATGGAGTATCGACGCCTTGTGGGCAGCCTTTGCTACCTCGTCCACATTTGGTCGGACTTGGCGTTCGCCATGGGCTACGTCAGTCGGTTCATGCAGCGATCAATGATGGAGCATCAACAAGCTGTCAAGAGGATCCTATGCTACTTCGAGGGCACCTCCGACTACGGCTTACACTACCCGAGGTGCCCCGGCGCGGAGCACTTCATCTGGAACAACAACAGTGACCTCGCCGGCGACATCAACAACAGCAAGAGCACCACCGGACGTTGTTCTTCCTCGGCAAGTGCCTGATAAGCTGACAATCGGTCAAGCACAAGGTGGTGGCCTTGTTCAGCTGCGTGGCAGAGTACATCGCGGCTACTACTGCTTCGACACAAGCTTCGACACAAGCTCTGGGAAGAGACGTTCAAGCAATGAAGCTTAGGGTGGACGTCCGTCTTGGCCTTGGCGAAGAACCCCGTCTTCCATGAGCGCAGCAAGCATATCCGCATCAAGTACCACTTCACCTGGAGCTGCTTGGACGAGCGGAGCATCAACGCTGGCTACATCAACAACCAGGATCAGCTCGCGGACTTTCCCACCAAGTCCCTTGGGCGGGTCAAGTTCCAGGAGATGTGCGCCAGGATTGGGATGGCTCAAATTCCCCAGAAGACTCCACACAAGACTTAGGGGGAGGATGGCAGCCATAACTCTTGTGCCTATATCTTTTCCTGCTTTTGCTTTAGCATATGCTGTTTACTTTAGCATCTTACTTTGGCATCTACTTAGAACTAGCCGGAAAACCCGCGCTTTGTGCAGGCAGGAGATAGCAATATGCTGTATTTCAGATTTAGAGATGGCAGTGGAAAAGGCGATATATATCAGTCAATTATGATCTGTAAACATTGTCCCTCCATTTGAACATGTTGCGCGGGCTAAAAAATGCAGGCAGAATAAGTAGTCCTTGTATTTCGTAATAGCATATAAGCTGGTAGTACATATGTATGTCCTCTTGCATATCGAGCCGCAAATTAAATGTGCAAGTAGTTGAGCAAAAATATTGCTGTTACATATAAATAGCATACATAACCAAAAATAGATAAACTCGCTAAGCCGCTAAGAAGTCGTTATCGTCGTCAAAAATTAAAGAAACGTGAATCACACATGCATGTTGGAAGGATGTGTTGACGATTAATATGCCAAATGGTTGGAGCTCTGAGCAGTGAGCACTATAAAGCCATTAGTAAGTTGACTGATGACCTATCGAGCCTGGCGTAAAAAAGATTGAAACTATGAGTTAAGATATGTGGGAGAAAGAACTACAGTCCGAATGTAGAGATGAGTATTCAGTATAAGAGCATAAGGCAGCAGGATTATGACAGAACCTACCACAAAAGTTGCAATAATGATGTAGGAGATAACCGAGAGAACGTCGTCACCTGTTTTGCATATGAGAGGGTCTGGAGTAAACTTGTGATTTCAGCAGCTATGTGACAAACTGAATTATAGGCGATGTCTCAATGTATTCGTTGGCATTTCTGTAAAGTCACAAAAAGTCAAATAAAATTCTGGAGATATGAGTAGTATTCAAGACAACATCTTACTCATAGTCATAGAAACTGAACTTGGTGTCTGGTGGACATATCCCTCAATTTCCACCGCATCCAAAAGGAAATGCACAGGCAATACAAATTTCATTTGAGCAACGGTTCTTCGTAATGGCTGAGGACATGAAAAGTTTAGTTCATAAGGAAATCCTCACCCGTTCTGCCTCTGAGTGGCAGCAAGATGTGGGCTTCTCGAAATTCCTGCAAAGAGGAGAACCTCCATGACAGGTAAGTCAGATCTGGTAGAGGATTCAAAGAAGGTTGAGAAAGGTGGGAGCAGCGAGCCGTACCACGCAGCTGCAAGCTGCGCGCACGCACGGTGGTGCTCATCCCATGAGCGCAGCCGTGGGCGTCCTCACCGGCGTTCACACGCGGTGGTGGTCCTCCCGGGAATAGCAGTAGTGGCAGGCAGCCATGGACCTCCTCCCGTGACCAGCAGCGGTGGCAGGATGGCGGTGGATCGGGGCGGAGAGGACGGCTGTGGAGGGGTCGGGGATTTTTTTGAGGGGAGGGGGCGGAGTGGATTGGGATGGAGAGGACGGGGGGCTTCCTTTTGTGTGGCCCCCTTTTCCGTGGCCATGCTCGCATGCGGCGGAGGCCAGAGATTTCTCTGGAACGTGCGGTGCGGTGGAGGAGGCTCAGGTCCTCTCTGGAAGAAGAGGTGGCTGGTACGTCTTTTTTAATCGGATAGGAAAGGCTGGTGGAAGAAGGACGGGGAGGCCCAATGTGGCCGCACAGGTGATCGTTTTCGTAGCAGATGTGCATGCTGCCTAACTGTTCATGGCCATGTGGGCGTACTGTTCATGGGCATGGCTCACATCACTGTTCAACATGAACAGGGAGGGATATGAGTCACTGTCAAAAAATGTAGATAGTATGATACAGCTATAATGTAGATAGTATAATATGCTGTAATTCTTTCTTAAGGACCAAGGGAGATATCCTATATGTGCCCTAACCTGCCATAGTTGTCGCAAGGCTATGGAATGGAAAACTAGTAGGATTTTTTTTTTTTTGAGAACAGACTTGGGATGAGTCGGTTAAGAGAGACCTTAAGGAGTGAGATATCTCCAAGGATTTAGCTATGGATGGAAGCGCTTGGAGACTAGCCATCTACGTCTCTGAACCATGATTTTTATGTGTTACTTTGTGACTTGTCTCTTCTGTGTTTCACCTCTAGCCTACCCCAACTTGCTTGGGACAAAAGGCTATGTTGTTGTTGTTGTTGTTGTTGTAGAAAACTAGTAGGATTTGTTCCAACATCCCACACCTCCTGCTGTAACTCCTCAGGGAATTCTCGGTCGTGTTCCATTAAAGACTGCAATAAGCACCTTCTTGAATGAACTCATTCTAACCAACAATCAGCTTAGTGCTATTTTTGACCCTGTATGTATGCAGTATACAGCTTGGTAAGGTAGGAAATCTGTGATACATCTGTCAGATGATGTGGGTGGACCTCTGGAGCCACTTCTGGCACTCAGGTAATTATAGCTGATTCCTTTTCTTGTTAATTGCCCACAGATGATGGTGGTGGAATGGACCCCGATAAAATGCGGCAATGCATGTCCTTGGGTTATTCAGTTAAGAGCAAAGTTGCTAGTACTATTGGACAATGTGAGTTTTGAAGAATAAATTGTCGTAGCCCACAAAATATTTTGGTCAAAGTTTGATGCATTCAATGTCCTTAATTTGCTGCCTTGCAGATGGTAATGGTTTCAAGACAAGTACAATGAGGCTTGGTGCTGATGTGTTGGTCTTCTCCCGTAGTAGTGGAAAATCAGGCAAAAGGTTGTGGCCCAGTTTTTTTATTTTTTTTGTCGAACACGCAGGAGAGCTGCGAATCATTATATTAAGAATGATTAAAAAAAGGTGGTCTTACAGCAGCCCAAACAAAACCCACGCCCGCACACTCAGACTTAGTACAGAACCTCTCACTAGCAGATTAAAAACTTGACCCTTGACCAAAAAAAAAAAAAACCAAGAGTTCACTCGTTGGTAGGCAAGTAGATGTGAAACTCCATGAGCCCCGGCCATCTCTCAGAGAAACCAAGACATCTTCAAGGTTAGGATTGATTCCATCGAAGACACATCGATTACTATGATTCCATAATGACCAAGCCCCAAGGATAACAATGGTGTCAAACCCTTTTCTTGCCTGACCATCAATTTTGTTGCTTGTACTTGCCCTCACCAGCCATCAAATGAGGTATCTGCAGGACGCGGGGGTGGGTTTGCATCCTGCAGACTGACCTTCTGCAGAACTCACCATACATGGCGGGAGAAAACACAAGAGCTGAACATCTTGATTACACAGCGGGCAGCGTTCAGGATGAGGCAGCCCTCTTCTAGCGAGGCGCTCTGCTGTCCAGCACCTATTGTGTGCCACTAACCACATAAAAAACTTGCCATCTATCAGTCCGGAGCAGGGTGTTTTTGCCATTACCTATCTCTGAAATTATGGCCAATGAGAAGAACCTGAGGAGTGAACCTGTATTTGAAAAGACGCCCACGGTCGATCAGGTTCTGTCTTCTGTAGCCATAGCCAAAGCATCCTGAGGGCCCAACCCAATTGCTGTAGGTTGGAGATACCTCTAACAATAAATATTCTTGAAGATGTATGTTGATTATTGTCTAGGATTTGAAACCATAATATGCTTTAAGGCAAGAGGAGACAAAAGTTTGTTTGGTTTACGTGATCTTTTTTATGGATGCAAATATGATCTTGATAGCACAGAAATATGTGTTCAGTTTGGATGTCTGTTCAAGATTTAGGGTCAGTGTACAAAGCTGTTTTTCAGCTTCTCGTACCAAACAGATATTTTGAAACATCTTTTCCATAGAAGCTGTTTTTCAACTCCTCTCGCATGCACAGGATCCTAGGTGAAGCTAAGGGCCCCTTTGGCAGTGCTCCCGTGGCTCTGCTCCCTGCGAGAATCAGCGAAGCGCTCCCAAAGGGCTCTGCTCTGCCCTGCTCTTTCTGCGAATCACTCCCGCGGCTCTGCCCAAAATACACTGCTAGTGGGAAGCGAAAAAAACCTGCTCCCCCCGCCACCTGTCGCTCCTCCGCCTTCCCTGCACTGGCTGCACGTGTCCTCACCTTTGAGCCGCTTCCCTGCCTCCGCCGCGCTGCCTCTCAGCCTTCCTGTGCCTCCGTTGCACCCTCCTATGCCTCCACTGCGCCCTCCGCTCCTGGAGTGCCATCGCTTCCGCTGTGACCTCCGAGGCTATGGTCGTGCCTGACCGACGTCCTTTGCCTCGGTGCGCCTGGTGTCCCGTCTCCTCCAAGCCCGCAATCGTCAAGGTCTAGCTCGTCATCCTCTTCCTCTACAGGTTTGGGAGCTGAAGTTGTTGCAAGAGCTTGCTTCGAGATACGAGCGCAAGGGAGCAGGAGGAAGGGGGAGCATGAGCTGGAGCGGGTGGGACTGGGTCAGGAGTCCTACCAATGGGGCCCTAAAAATACATGCTTGTCCTAGCGCTCTTTCTCTCTCTCTCTCTCTCTCTTCCCTATGTTCCTTGAGAAGCTGTTTTACCAAACGTTTTTCAAAACAGCTTCAATTCACTGGTGAAGCTGCTTGTTGAATAATCTGCTGCTCTTGTATCTGTCCTTGTCTAGGTGATAGATAAATAATCCTTGTGTCAATCTCTTGTTTAGCTAATAGGGTCATATTAGGTCTGGTCTGTTGACCCTTGGTCAGCAAGTTCCCTACCTTGGTGAATAAGCTTTTGTTGGAATGTAAGTAGTCACGTCTTACGCAAGTCAAGGTCTTTACTTAGGCTGTGAGAAAGTCACAGGGGCTGTTTTTATGTATTCTATTCAGCTATAAATAAGAGGTGAATACACCAGTCAGCAGCCCCATTCACGTGTGCGAGTGTTCTATGGTCCCAACTCCCTCTCTTCTACCTTCAGCGCAGCTCAGTGTGTGTATGCTTGAGCTGTGAGCTGCTGCTCACCTGTGCAGGCCACCCAGATTCCAACATCCCTCATATAACCGAAAGCCAAAAAATGGATTCACTAGTAAAGCTGAGCTGTACCAAAACGTGCCCTTGTACTCTCCAAGTGAAATAAAAGGTGGCGGATTTAACATTTCTTGGAGATCGTTAGTCAATATTTTCCAATTCCATTGACATAACTCATACAAACAGAAGCCACTTTAGATTGGCTTCATGAAAATGGCATCAGTAGCTTAGTCTTACTAACAGATGATGAGAAGCAGTGGCAATAGATATGAGTCAGGGATGACACAAAGGGAGGAATGGTTGTAGTAATTTGTATGTGCTATGACTTGTTTTTTCTCGAAAAATGTGTTATGATTTGTCCTTTTTTACCTCAATCCATTTTGAGTAACTTGTCAGCAAACTGACACCTTTTCACTTAATACTTTTTGGTGGCGTGAAGGCCTACTCAAAGCATTGGCATGTTATCTTATACGTTTCTTAGGAGCACTGGCAAAGAGGACATCATTGTTCCAATGGTAAAAATCTAGTCCTTCATGATTGTCTTATATCTTAAATTATATGAATATCATTTATTCTTAACAGTCACTGTTAATTGTCTTCTGAACATAATCTATATCTTTTACATACTTGAGTCTGTTGTTGGACTATTATTTTCTATGAAGAATAATTTGTTGGCCATTTTGTGTGTTGTGTCTGTAAGGTGTTTGACAGTCCTTTTATTTTAAGGCACACAATCAACTTCTTGATCTTTGAATGGAGTGATACAATCTGACATTGTGATTTTATCGCTTATATGCAGATTGATTATGAATATAAACAAGGTTGGGAAAGGATGGTCCGGACTACATTGGATGATTGGAGCACAAGCTTGCAAACCATCATTACATGGTCTCCATATTCAACTGAAGCAGAATTACTTGAACAGGTATAGTTGATGCCATGTATGATTGTACTGTGCAGTTCTCAAGGTTTCTCCTTTTCATGGTGCTTGCTTTTGAGAGTAAGAACATGTCTAACTTTGCTGGTAAAGTACTAAAGTGATTGCTTGCTGAACAATGATACTTAGAACTAGCTGTCAACACATGGTGATATGCTGCTGCTCTCTTCCCCGCACCGATCTGAGGTTGTAGGAGTAAACGATCGGAGGATGGGGCTTGAACGTCGATCGGCGGCGGGGTGCCGTGGTCGAGATGAACAGGAGAGGTGGCGGCTAGGGTTTTGGGGACTCCCGGCTCCCTTCAGGAAGCTGGAAACAAATATGTTTCTGCTTAATCTCAATAATCCTGATTACAAAGTATTTATAGATCTAAATGTCCTTTTGCTAAATAATCCTTCAACTCTCTGCTAAATATAAAAAGAGAATCCCGAAATTAATAAATATGGTTATTTAGCCACTAATGGGCCAGCGCCTGGAATACTGCAGCCCGGTCATAACATCTCTCCCCGCCTCGACAAACAGCTCGTCCTCGAGCTGAAAGTCAGGGTAGAGAGTCTTGAAGTCCTCCAATGGCTCCCATATCGCGTCATCCTCCGGAAGGCCATGCCACTTGACAAGGAGCCGCCAGTCGCCTCGGCGCAGCTAGGCACGCAGAACCTGCGCGGGTGCCGGCAGCAGGCGTCCGTCCTGGACCGGGGGCAGCACAGTAGGGCCTGTAGGTGGGGAGCCGGTGTAGTTGTAGGGCTTCAACAGACCCACATGGAAGACGTCGTGCAGGCGCGCCTCCGCAGGAAGTTGGAGACGGTAAGCGACCGGGCCAATGCGCTCAATAATTTGAAACGGCCCGGCGTAGCGTGGACGTAGCTTGCCCTTCGACGGCGAGGCGAGAGCATGGGTGGGTCGGTGTAGAAGGCGGAGCAGCACCCATGCTCCCACGTCGAACTCCACCTCGCGATGATGCTGGTCGTAGTACTCGTTTGGCATATTGCTGTGCTTGAAGAAGACGTTAACGAACCTCCTCCAGGAATGCGTCCCGATCCCGCAGCATGACGTCGACCGCCTTCGTCTGAGCCGCCCCCTCCTGGTGCGGTAGAAGAGGAGGTGGAGGGCGACCGTACACCACCTCGAACGGCGTCGCTCGGAGTGCGGAGTGGTACGAGGTGTTGTAGCAGTTCTCTGCCCAAGAGAGCCAATCGACCCACGTGCGCGGCCGATCATCGGTCGCACAGCGCAAGTACATCGCGATGACCTTGTTGACGACCTCCGACTGGCCGTCGGTCTGTGGTGGAATGCCGTGCTAAGCCGCTGTTTCACACCTGCACATTTGAAGAGATCACGCCACAGATTGCTGGTGAAGACTGGGTCGCGACGCTGACGATGGAGCTAGGGAAGCCGTGCAGGCGCACGATCCCCTCGAAGAAGGCGCGGGCGACCGAGGCGGCGGTGTAGGGGTGACTGAGGGCGATGAAGTGGGCATACTTCGAGAGGCGATCCACCACCGTCAGAATCACCGACTTGCCATGCACCTTCGGCAGACCCTCGATGAAGTCCATGGAGATGTCCGCCCACACATGGGACGGAACGTCTAGGGGTTGCAGCAGGCCGGCCGGCTAGGTCGTGGGCGTCTTATTTCGCTGACACACGTCACAGGAACGGACGAAGTCGTGCACCAGCTAGCGATTGCCGGGGATGTAGAAGTCGCACCGGAGGCGCATAAGGGTCTTCTGGACCCCCTCATGGCCTGTCGAGTGCGCTAGGGCCACCACCTGATGGCGTAGATCGTCAACAGCCGGCACGTAGAGCCGCTTGCCGTGAAGGAGGAAGCCGTCCCCGGCTGCCCATGGGGCGTCAAGGGTGGCAGCCGCCAGCTGCTGCAGGAGGTCTCGAGCGACCGGGTCGGCCGCGGTGGCCCGGCGGATGTCGGCGTAGAGGTCGAAGGACGGCCCAGACAGCGCACATAGCGCCGCGGCCTCCTCGTCGCGGCGGGACAGAGCGTCAGCCGCCGAGTTGAGCCGCCCAGGGCGGTACTCGACGGTGAAGTCAAACCCGAACAGCTTGCTGATCCACTGGTGTTGGGGAACAGTGGACAACCGCTGGTCCAGGATGAACTTCAAGCTGTAGTGGTCGGTGCGGACGAGGAATCGACGCCCCCACAAATACGGGCGCCATTGGCGGACTGCTTGAACCAGCCCAATGAGCTCCCTCTCGTAGGCCACCAATTTGACATGGCGGGCGGCGAAAGGTCGACTGAAGAAGGCCAGGGGACCCGCCCCCTGGTGCAGGACGGCGCCAAAGCTGGCGCCAGAGGCATCGCAGTCGACCACAAACTGGCGCTCGAAGTCGGACATCTGCAGGACCGGCGCCGATGAGAGCGCCCGTTTGAGGGCAGCGAAGGCCTCGTCCGCCTCCGCTGTCCAAATGAAAGCCTCCTTCCGTAGGAGGCGCGAGGGGCGTCGCGATGGAGCCGAAGTCGCGGATGAACTTCCTGTAGTAGCCGGCGAGCCCGAGGAAGCCGCGCACACCTCACGGGGAGCGCGGCGTCGGCCAAGAGGCGACCGCGGCCACCTTGTCGCTGTCCATAGCGACGCCGTCGACCGAGATGACATGGCCGAGGTAGGCGACGGAGAGGGCCCCGAAGGAGCACTTCGACCTCTTGAGGAAGAGGCAGTGTGCTCGCAGGGCGGTGAAGACGAGACGCATGTGCTGGAGATGCTCGAACCATGACGAGCTGTAAATGAGGATGTCGTCGAAAAACACCAGCACAAACCTGCGGAGGAAGGGGCGAAGCACGTCGTTCATCAATGCCTGAAAGGTGGCCGGGGCGTTGGAGAGCTCAAACGGCATCACCAGGAACTCGAAGTGGCCGTGGTGTGTGCGGAAGGCAGTCTTCTCGACGTCCGCCGGGTGCATCCGCACCTGGTGGTACCCGGAGCGGAGGTCGAGCTTGGTGAAGAACCTCGCGCCATGGAGCTCATCGAGAAGCTCGTCAACCACTGGGATCGGGAACTTGTCCTTGGACGTGCGGTCGTTGAGCGCCTGGTAATCGATGCAGAAGCGCCACGACCCGTCCGCCTTCTTGACCAGAAGCACCGGTGCAGAAAACAGAGAAGTACTAGGGCGGATGATGCCCTGCTCCAACATGGTGGCGCACTGCCGCTCAAGCTCATCCTTCTGCAGCTGCGGGTACCGGTAAGGCCGCACAGCAACAGGAGCGGTCCCCGGCAACAGGTGGATGCGGTGGTCGTAGGGGCGGGCCGGAGGGAGCCCGCGCGGCGTGTCGAAGACGGCGCTGTGCTGCAGAAGAAGCTCGTCCAGCAGCGGCTGTGGCGAGTCCGCCGCGACCGCGGACAGCGAGCGCTGCTGAGGAGGAGCGCCCGGGGGGGCCTCGCACTGCCATGTGACGCGACGGCCGTCCTGGAGGAAGGACACGGTGAGCCCCTCGAAGTCCCAGGTGAGGGGGCCCAACGCGCCCAGGAAGACGACGCCCAGGATGAAGTCGAAGCAGCCGAGCGCGAGGCCGACGCAGGTGATGGAGAAGGGCGCCCCGCCGATGGTGACGGGAACGTCGCGGGTGATCCCCTCGCATGGCACGCGCTCACCGCTGGCCACCATGACGCGGAGCTGGGTGCCTCCCTGGGGAGCAAGCCCAAGGCGGCGCATGGCCACGCCCTGGAGGAAGGTGTGGGTGGAGCTGGTGTCCAACAGAGCGAGGAGTCGCTCGCCTTTTATCGTCACCGGGAGCAACAACGTGTGGTAGGTCCTGATTCCTGCAAGAGCGTGCACAGAAACCACAAGAGCGTGAGCGTGAGCGGCTTCGTCGACGTGCGGCTCCGCAGGCAAGGCCGCGTCCATCACGTCCTCCGCCGGTGCGTCGTCCTCCTCGACGAAGTCATCCGCCTCCAGGTAGAACAAGCGGGGGCACACGTGCCCGCGCACATACTGCTCGTCGCAGTTGTAGCAGAGTCCCTAGCGGCGGCGTTCTTGCATTTCAGCCGGCGAGAGACGTCGGAACTGCCGCGCCGGAGCCGCTGCGCCCGGAGCGGCAGGAGCCGCGGCCGCTGCAGCCGGGGCTGGAGCGCCCTGCGCGCCAGCAGGAACCGAGGCCGCCCCCGGATGGCGTGGAGGAAGGGCCGGCCGCGGCGGTGGCCGCGCGCCGCGTTGCTGCTGTGGCTGTGGCGTGGCTCTCAAATGCGCGGGCCAGGAACATCGCCGACTGGAGGTCGGGCGGGGCGCGCATCGCGACGTCCACCCGGATATGCTCCGGAAGGCCGCCAACGAAGAGCTCCGCCTTTTGGCGCGTAGAGATGTCCTGGGAATGCGCAAGGATCTTCTGGAAACGGTCCGCGAACTCCTGGACCGTGGAGTGGAACGGCAGTCGCCCCAACTCGGCCAACCGCGAGCCATAGATGGGCGGCCCGAAGCGAAGGCGACACAGCTCCTTGAATTGCTCCTAGAAGGGCATGCCTTCATCCAGCAACAGAGCATAGTACCACGTTTGAGCAGCGCCGGTGAGGTGGTACGAGGCCATCCACGTGTGCTGGGCCTCCGGGGTGCGCTGGCCCCAGAAGAATTGCTCGCAGTGTGTTAGCCAGTTCAGCGGATCCACAGAGCCGTCGTACGTGGTGAAGTCGAACTTGTAGCCCTTCGGCTGGAATTTCGCCGCGTCGAACGCCGCGGGCACAGCCGCGCCGAAACCTGCGGGAGCAGTCGCCGAAGGGGCCGTGGAGAACGCCGTGTGGACGGCCCCAGATGGAGTCGCGTCGGGTGTCGGGCCTAACCCGAGGCTGGAGCTGTGGAAGAGGGTCCCGTCAATGCCCCCGTAGAGGCTGCCCGACGCGGGCGCGCCCCCATGGCCGAACCCCGCGGTGATGTGGGGCTGCAGGGGAACCGTCGTGCGCGCCGGAGTGGTGGAGTAGACCGGCGGTGAGGCGCCCATGAGCCACGCTGGAAGTGAAGATGGCGAGTGGGGTAACTTGATGTCCTGGATCGGGACGCCCCCGGCCGGATAGGTGGCGGCTGGCGCGTCGGCGGCTGGCATGCCGTAGGAGTAGAGGGCTGTTGTGGACGCTGGGGAGGCGGCGGCGACGGCAGCAGCTGCTAGAACGTCGGTGGTGCAGAGGATTGCGGCCCTAGCATGGATGCATGGATCTCGGCGACCATCTGGCCGAGATCAAGGACAGCTGGCGTCAACTGCTCGTTCGTCATGACGCCGCCGGAGGAGGACGACGCGCTCGCGGCCAGTGGCAGCGAGGGTTGCGGGAGCATGGCGAACGTTGAGACCGCGGCCAGCGGCGCGGTGGTGTTGGGTGCCTCGACCCTGGAAAGTGGCGGCACGGTGGTGGAGGGCAGCGGGATCGACATGGCCAAGTCCGATACCAGGTTGATATGCTGCTGCTCTCTTCCCCGCACCGATCTGAGGTTGTAGGAGTGAACGATCGGAGGACGGGGCTTGAACGTCGACCGGCGGCGGGGTGCCGTGGTCGAGATGAATTGGAGAGGTGGCGGCTAGGGTTTGGGGACTCCCGGCTCCCTTCAGGAAGCCGGAAACAAATATGTTTCTGCTTAATCTCAATAATCCTGATTATAAAGTATTTATAGATCTAAATATCCTTTTGCTAAATAATCCTTCAACTCTCTGCTAAATATATAAAAGGAAATCCCGAAATTGATAAATATGGCTATTTAGCCACTAACGGGCCGGCGCCTGGAGTACTGCAGCCCGGTCATAACACATGGTAAAAAAAAACAGGAAAATTATTGTAGGAAACCAAACGCATTTTTCTCTCCAGTGTCTAAGCTTTGTTGCCTGTACTGGAGTCTCCATGGATGCCTTACTGGCTTACTGCTGTAAGAACCGTGTCGAAAGGTATTAATGTCCCAAGTATTAAGTGAAATGCAGATTTCTAAAAAGGTAAACTATATGGAAAGCTGTCCATCTGATTTCTGAAATGCCACAATGTGTCAAATTTTCAACTTGTAATTTTTAATTGCATGCATTTTTTTTTTGTTTGAACTCATTTACAGGCATCTCATTTTACTTTTAGAATGCACTAGATTATAGCATTCCATGTGGTCTTTTGCAGTTTAGTTCTATGAAAGATCGAGGGACACGAATTATTATTTACAATCTTTGGGAGGATGACCAAGGGGACTTGGAGCTTGATTTTGATGCTGAAGTACATGTAAGTTTCAGTGACCAAGGACTGTAGGCTACTGTTTTAGTTAAACTGCTCACTATGATTTCTGTTGATGTCTAACATGGCAGGATATTCAACTCAGAGGTGGTAATCGTGATGAGAAAAATATCCAGATGGCAAAGCAGTTCCCGAACTCCAAGCATTACCTCACATATAGGCATTCATTGAGAGTAAGTTTGATGTATGCATACTCTAGTTGGTAGTAAATTGAAGATGTAATGTTATGACCGGCATCCACTACAATCGTCGAAGGCCCAACAGTGGCTAAGGGTGCCGGCGCCTGATGGGGCTCAAGGCCCATATTTATCATATTTAGAAATATATTAGAGTTATTTCCCTATTATTATTCAAGAGACCTATATATACTTGTAAGGATTATTCGGATGGAATTAAGCAGAAATAATATATTGTTTCCGGCTTCCTTAGGGAGCCAGGAGTTTGGGAGTCTACCCTAGCCGCCGCCTTTTCCATTGTCCGTTCGATCACCTCGCCACGGCGCCCACTCGCCAGCAGCGAGGTCCACGACCTGCTCCTCCTCCCTCTCATCCCTACAGACTACGCAACATCCCTGGTAGGATCCGTAATCCTATCATGTAATGTATATAATTGATCCTTTTTTTTATTGCTTATACTTGCAGTTATAACCGAAGCACCTTTTTTTGCTATAAGTCATGAAGGAGAATAGAATTGGTGCACCTCATGGGCTGATTATATAGGGTACATAGGACTAACACCTCACGAGGGTACACAATGTGGTAGTATTCCTATTTACTCTAGCAAATCACTAAACAGTGGGCGCATTTGGTTCTGCTGAAGAAGCTAGCTTCGCCTCGCCCAGCTAGAAACTAGAGAGAAAATTGCATTTGGTTTTCTTGCCTGTTGGTTTGATTTCTTTGCAAGGAAATTTTTTCTTGCTTGGCTGGTAGAGCTGAACTAGCCCTCCTTAATTGCCAGGGTTAAGCCTTGCCTGGCTAGACAAGGCCAGGCAAAACTTGCCGTGCATCCAGACATGCTCAGTGTTTGCAGTTCAAATTATTTATGTAGATTCTTTTTTTAATAATAAAATGTTCTTTAGTACATCCCGCCTTTTTAATTTTAGCAGTGACTTAGCATAGTTCAGTTTCTGACTTTTTTTTTGGCAAACATGCACGAGAGTTGCCTGACATTTCATTAATGAAGAAGGTAGTACACAAGAGGGACAAAGCCCCCCTTAAATGTACCCAAACTCACACTAACACACAGCCACACTACAACCAGGAGAATAGTAGAAACAAATGGCCCTTTTCAACGGTAAGTGACCAACAAGCTACCAAGACTAGAAGTATTACCCATCAGGCCCGACCAACAACTCCTGGAGCGCATTTGGCAACAGCTTGCAGTACAGCCGTGACTCTTGGACTTGCTCCATTAAAGACACAATCATTCTGATGTTTCCAGATTCAAGCGGGCCTGTCTGTGATCCCACAAATTGGCAGGTTCGTGGACAGGCTTGCATCCCTAGGAAATTGTATCAATGGGTACTATAAATCTCTGCTATGCGCAAATTGTTAGAAGGTATATACTAACTGGGAAGACTTGGTGGCTCTATCAGCAATTCCTTGCTTTGAAATTAGAAGACTTAGGATCCTGTGCATGACATTTTCTTGTAACATTGATTTACTGAGTTTATTGATGTGTTTCTTCACTATGGTGACAAAGCATTGTGTTCCGTGTGGTACCTCACCTCCACCACACTGCTCAAACGCATAAAGGGGCATGTCGTGTTGAGGCTAGAACATGTCAACCTGGCATGTCAGCAAACTATATCAACACTTAGTACCATGGCATACAGTGTAAGATATAATCTTTATATCTACTGCTTATCTAGATAGTAGCAGCAGTATATTTTCTTCAGTAGCTGCTAACATATGTAAGCTAGGCCTTGTTTAGTTACCTCAAAAAGTTGAAAACTTTTCAAGATTCCCCATCACATCGAATCTTTGCACGCATGCATGCAACATTAAAGGTAGGTAAAAAATATAACTAATTGCACAGTTTGCATGTAATTTGCGAGATGAATCTTTTGAGCATACTTAGGCCATGGTGGGACAATAATTGTCAAATATAAACGAAAGTGCTACAATGCGGTGAAAATTTTTCAGTCTGCATCTAAACAAGGCCCGCAGTAAGAATAGTGCAGCTGTCTCTGACAGTCTGCAGTAGAAGTCAATTTATACTTTGCTTACAGCAGCAATAGGGGGATATGTCAACAGGTACCCTGCAGTATTGAAATCTGTTTTTACTAGTTGCTGGGACAAAAAACTCGGCCTAGGGTGTATGACTGCCTCCACAACATTCCAATAAGAAGACAACCACACCAGGTTGAGAAACCCCCCAACCAACCCTTACACAACGGAATCTGTTGCCCAAGTGAGAATTGGGCCAGGCCTTAGACCTGTGCTTTGGTTTATGGAGTGGACGAGGGGATTTTTTTTTTTACCTCAGCTTGAAATTCGCTCCCACGGGGAGTGGACGTGAGGCATGTTACTCAGACATCCTAATCACTAGCTAGGCTCCCTTTCGCTAGTAGCTGGGACAAGAGCAGTACAGCAGCAAGTCGGTTTACAAACTGACTTCACTTGTCTATAAATATGTGCAATGAAAGGCTAAGCCAATTTGCTTCAAAAGGGAACCTGTGTTCTAAACTCCAGCTACTCTATTCACCTCTGCTCATCCTATAGCTGCTGCACTACTAACACAAAGGTGCTAAACTAGCCATCTGTTTGTTTCACCCATGGGTACCTTAATATTGTAGTGTTAGCACAATAGTACATACTATACTGCAATAGTTAACTATCATTGGCATTACACCATAGCACCATATGCATGCATCAGTAACAGAAAGCAAATAAAAATCAGAGCTGAAAAGTAATGCATATGCATGCACGTGTTATGAGGGATACACAGTTTTGAACGCGGAGGAAGATGAGTTGAGTGCAAGGATGGTGGCATGAGTCTGAGTACTGCAGAAGGGAAGTTTTGACGTATGTAGGAAGCAGGGGTATTGGAGCAGTGAGGACAGGTGAAGACAAGTGGTGGTGTGTTGGTGCCTAGGGTTCTTGGAAGACTTGCTGTTTGCTTCCAATGTTAAATCTTTTGCTTCCCGTCTCGCTCGCTTAATAAGTTAAGATTTAGTTTTAATCTTTTGCGCCCCCCTCCCCCCCGCTTTTTTCCCTTTTCTTACCTCCTTTTGCGATCTGTTTCACATTCATGCTCCTGGACTCTGGAGAATAATGAAATCAATATTATATTATGGTTCTTGTGTTCCCAACAGCTTTGAATGGATGGCTGCCTTTAATCAATTTTCATCATTTGCATACTAACAGAACTCAAAGTCCTCACAACATAGAAAATCTGGTATTGCAGATTGCTTGATTCACATAATAAGCTTAGAAGCAGCACCTCTTGGCTCTTGGTTGAAACAGATTTAATGCAGTTTTATCTTGTATTTACAGTAGCATGATTTTACAGTACTTAAAGCTGGTTTATGTGCACGCTTACAATGCATAGCTTCTTTCCTGCTTTGCATTTTTGTTGGTTGACAAATTATAATTTGTATGCATGTTATTCAAAATAATGTTAGCTTGTCAGTCCTAATAGGTGTTGCATTTAGCTATGTTTGCTGAGATAGACTTTTAAAATTTTTGCAGAGTTATGCATCAATTTTGTATTTGTGACTTCCCGACTTACTTCCAATTTTGCAGAGTTACGCATCAATTTTGTATTTGCGACTTCCGACTTACTTCCAAATGATTTTGCGTGGAAAAGAGATTGAACACCATAATATTGTGACTGATATGATGCTGAAGAAAGAGGTCACATACAGACCTGTGGCACCTAATGGACACCCGAAGGATTCAAATGTAAACAACTATGACCCAAAACCGTTTCTTATCCTAAGATGTTTTTGCAACTCATTAGTGATCTCTTTGGTGCAGATGGTAGCTGATGTAACAATTGGGTTTGTAAAAGATGCAAAACATCACATCGACGTTCAAGGATTTAATGTATACCACAAGAACCGTTTGATAAAGGTAATGTTTTTCTCATGGAATGTAAATGTTAAAGAGTGGCATTTCACAATACTAACATTTCCAAGCATCATTTTTTCAAAACTGCATTTTAGTGGCATTTTGTCACAAAACTATGCGTTTGAGAAAAAATACACTTGTACTAAGTAGTATTTCTTGGAAGGCTGTACTTTTGTTGGCACTCTGCTTGAAGATTAAATTTAATACAATTTTGCACTGTACATTTAGGAAATTAGGTAACACCTCACACCCAATAAGCCGGGGGGGGGGGGGGTCACAATGATATACAACACGGGGCAATGGACACAGTCAGCCAGCTGAACAGAGCTGCTGCCCACCTGGTGCCACGGGATGCAGCATCGGCACCACAGCAGGAATGGCGTCGCTGGGCCAACTCACCATTTGCCGGCGGAGCGGCAGCAGCAACGGTGTGTGGCTGAAGAAGGGCTGGCTCTACCTATGGCTGTTGGGAAACACGGCTGGGGGCGGGTGATGCTGGTACACATTGTCAAAACTGTGGTCGTCTGCCGCAGCAGGTGGCGGCGGCTTCGGCGGGTGGCATTGATAGACGATGACGAAGTGGTCAGACCTGCCTAGAGTAGTTGCCAGGCTTAAATGTCCAGCGGATTGAGTAGCAGAGCCAGCTAGGATGATGGCCGGGTCGTTGAGCAACAGCTGCTCAACCTCTGGAGGCGTTGAGGGAGTGACTGAAGAGTAGGGTGTCTGCTCAACACCTGAAGTTGGAGTGACCAAAGTATTAGAAGATGTGTGGAAACAAAAAGTAAGTGAAGACACACCGGATGGGGTGGCGGTGAACAGAAACGCCGACTCATCAATGACATGTCGGAAGATGATGACTCACTGCGAAGAGACATTGAGGCACCAGTAACCCTTGTGTGAAGAGGGATACTGAGAAAGACGCATGTTATGGAACGAGGAGTGAGTTGCTGGGGAGTTATGGCACTAAGGTTGAGGTAACACAGACAACTGAGGTGAGAATAATCTGGTAAGGAGCCATGAATCAGCTGCTATGTGAGGAGGATGTGAACAATATTGTTGATGTTTCGGATCATATGTTTGGCTTTGCCATGTTGCAGAGGAGTGTACGGGAAAGAGAGGCGAAGCAGGATAACATGACTCTACAAGAAGGTAGACATGGCTTAATTAAGAAACTCATTGCCGTTGTCAACCTGAAAGCACTTAGGTACAGAACCAAACTGAGTCTGCGCATATGCAATGATATCAACAAAACAACCATAGACTTTGAATTTTTGATGCAGCGGAAAGGGCAGCAAAAATGTTTGAAATCATCAGGCATGACCAAATAGTATTTGTAACCCAAAGTACTAAGGACTAGAGAGGCCCATGCATCACAATGAACTAATGCAAATGGTTTTGACATAACTAGCAAATACAAGATCCGTGTGTTTGCCAAGCTGACAGGCATGACACAAGGATGTTGTTGCTTTATTACACGTGATAACCAACATGTTTTGAAGAGAAGCGATGGAGACAATTAGGCGGCAACTTGCGGCGATGGATGGTGAAGCTGGTGAGATGGTGTCAAGGTCTCTGTCAGAGTAAGCAACCGGTTTTAACCGACGTTTCTGTTTGGTTTGTTCGGGTTTAGATGTAGTTGATAATCCCTGCTGCAAGTTATCTTAGTTTGTTAGCTTTATCTTTATGCATGTGTTTGGTATGCCATGATTGGAAGCTAGAGCTCCCCTTTGGCTGCCAAGGCTAAAAGCCTTTACACCTTTATGCATTATGCTTAGGGAATATGCTCTAGGAGCAACTTGTATCCCAAGATGAACTCTCTATATAATAAAAGCTATGCCAAGGTGATAGAGTGCCTTTGGCCAATTCTGAGTCTTTGTGTCCAACATTAGAAACATCGGTTTTTAGGATTTAGGGGATTTGGGAACCGATCGATTTGTCACAAGTTAAGAAGCCAATGAGTTTGGTTGTGGTTTATTCGGTTCGGTTTACGGTTGAAACCAAATAAACCGATAATGTCCCGCAGAGCTGTAGATGAAGAGTGGGGGGGGGGGGGGACTGCCTCACAGTTGCAGATGCGTTGCTAACCACGTAAAGGAGTGCATCGTCGGTGGTAGAACCGCAGGTCTGCAGCCTGCAGAGAAGCCAACCAGACCTTGCCTTTGCAGTAGGCTTTGTGAGCAGGTCACCAGCAAGCAGTCAAGAGAGTCCTCAGATATTGATGTACCTCTTAGTGTCCCAATCTTTCGGTGAGGTGAGATGTCTTCTACTTGTAGGGGTGACCCTCACGATCTAGGCTACTAACCAAAAGGTTCCAATAGCCAAGCAATCACTGAACCAACCCTTGAGATGTTATCAGCCTAACCAAAACCAAGCTGACCTGATCACTAGGGTCTGTTCCTGCAAGAAAAGGAAGAATCCTGCAAGAACAAGGTGCAAGCAATCTAAAATTGCGAATATGGGATGAAGGTTCAAGTGGGGTTCTGAAATATAGGTGAATCTGTTGGTCTAGACGACACAAGAGAATACACAAGCAGTAGTTTCACAATGAACTAAACTGAATTATAACAAAACCCAACTCTTACATATGGAGGTACCCCTCCTTTTATAGCCAAAATGGCTGCTGCTACTATAGTACAACTGGAAACAACTAAGCCTATTACTACTATTGACAAGGAGGCTGAATCTGGACAGTTACCAAAATGGTTCAGCCTTCTATTACTAGCACTAGCTGGCTGCAAGTGGTGACTGCCTGTGGACAGCCACAAAGACAGCACAAAATATTATCCCTTCTTGTGTAAAACTTATGAACTGCTGGCCTAGGTTTAGGTGGTAGAATGGATGGTATTATAGCTATAGGTGGTGTGGTTGTATCTGTAGAAATGATGTCCTCATCATCCTCCCCTTCTTGGAATGGAGTCGTCCTCGACTCAAGTTCATCTTCATTTCCCATATATGGCTTCAAATCTGAAACATTAAAGGTGGGACTAGCCCCAAAATCTGTAGGTAGATCCAGTTTGTAAGCATTATCATTAATCTTCTCTAGTATACGAAAAGGACCATCAGCTCTAGGCATTAACTTTGATTTTCTTAAGTTTGGGAACCTATCCTTTCGCAAATGTAGCCAAACAAGATCTGCAGGTTCAAATGTTATTTCCTTTCTGCCTTGACTACCTGCAATTTTATACTTTTCATTCATATTTTCTATGTTTGCCTTAGTAACTTCATGTATTTTCAAGATCAACTCAGCACGTTCTTTAGCATCGAAGTTTACCTTTTCTGAAGACGGTAGAGGCAATAAATCAATTGGTGCATGAGGAATAAAGCCATAAACAACGTGAAAAGGACACATCTTGGTTGTAGAATGTAATGAACGATTATAAGCAAATTCTACATGAGGCAAACATTGCTCCTACATTTTCAAATTCTTCTTTAGAATAGCTCAGAGTACGATTGACAACTTCAGTTTGCCCATCTGTTTGGGGATGATGACGTGTAGTAGAAAATAGTAACTTTGTCCCAAGTTTAGCCCAAAGTGTCCTCTAGAAATGACTTAAAAATTTTGTATCACGATCAGAGACTATTGTATTAGGTACCCCATATAAGCGAATTAATTTCCCTCAACAATATGGGTAGCATCATCACTTTTATGACAAGGTATGAAGTGTGCCATTTTGGAGAACCTATCCACAACAGCAATAATGCTATCCCTCCCCTTCTTTGTCCTAGGTAGTCCTAGAACAAAATCCATGGAGTTATCCTCCCAAGGAGCATTAGGAACAGGTAGAGGCATGTATAAACCATGTGGGTTAAGATGTGACTTAGCCTTTTGACAAGTGGTGCAGCGTGCCACATAGCGCTCGACATCACGTCTCATCTTTGGCCAATAGAAATGGTCCCGCAACACATCTTCTTTATAATCAGGAGTACAAGTGACATGATATACATGTGTTGGACTATACATCTCTAATAGTAAATCCGCATCTCCTGACGGCCTGAGGGTTTTTAAAAGTGTTGGATTTCATGCGGAGTAACTATAAATGTGTACTTGACACAACATGACAATACTCTTTGTGAAGTGAAATCTTAGTATAGTTTTGCCATATCTGTTTCACTACCTTAGTCTAGTTTTATGTTTACTCTATAATATTTATTTTCTTGTGTGTGGTCATATTAGCTACAATTTTTGTAGTCCAACTGCCACTGTAACTATTCCTCTAACCCTCTTCTTCTATGTCTCTGATATATCAATGGATACTTATGCTGGATTGCTGTGGAACATATCCTTTGGTTTGTTATCAGTATTTGGCAATTTTCATCCATACCACCACTTGCGGGGTGCTTTTCATCTATTCCATCAAACTTGTCAATGGCATGTCGCAGTATTTTATAAGGAAAAAATTCCTTAAAAGAGCCAAATAAATCTCCCACCTCCAACTGAATTCATGGTAGCATATATGTTTCTTCATAAACTGATTGTTCCATCTTTGTCATCCTTTTACTGTCGAGTAGGGTGCCTGTTAGCAGCCCACACCCGGTTGAGCTAGACGCTGCTCCCAAGCCCGGGAAAGGCAGAAGGCCCAAGTCTGCCAATGTTCGACTGTCCGGCTCAGAGTGGTCTTGCTCGGCCTGTCAAGAAGTGGCAACAGCAAATGAGTATCAGTCTAGGATGTGAAAATCAGAACCAGCTCCTCTTTACTTGTTTTCCAAGCCGGTTCCTTCCTCCTTGCTCCTCTCCGGTAGCCGTAGAGCTCGTCGATCCGCCACCGCATCGAGCGGACTTACACTGGTATCAGCTCTGCCTCCAGGTCCTGCTGGATCCCCCTTCCTTCCCCTACTACTTTACCCGGCGGCAGAAGGCGCAGGGAGCCATGGATCCCAACCTGAAGGCTCTCTCCGACCGCTTCAATGTCAAATTCGACGAATTTTTTCGCCGATTCGACACTCTCGAGTCCAAGTGGGACTCCTAGCTTGCCGACGAGGCTGCAGCGTCCGGCGATTCGGCGAATTAGCGACTCGACGCGTTGCGTTGCCCTGGACCGCAATTTGGCGTTGTAAAGCTCCGAGCCCGGCAAGGGGGTGGATCGGCGCATCTCCGCTCTCAAGGGCGTCGCTGCGGCGACTCCGTCCGCTCTGCTCCGCATCATAGATTTGGAGAAGGTGGCGGTCTCCGGGGCCTAGCTCGCGTCCGCGCTCTGGAGGAGTACTGCGCCGCCAAGCATAGGCCGCGGTGTCCATGCACCGGTGCGCTTGGGGAGTTGACGTCTGCGTCAAGGATTTGGGAAAACAGGTCGCTGATCTGGAGATCCTTCGCCTAGCCGAGATTCGGGACAAACGCGACGAACGTGTCGAAGCTCTGGAAGATGCAGCCAAGGTGCTCGATGATTGGCGTCCCTGGATGGAGGCGTCCCTCTATGACATCCGTCGCGACCTCGGCCTGCACCTCGGGAAGCCTGCATGCGCACCGGTTCCTGCACCATCCTCATCGCCACACGCGTTCCTTGCCGTTGGCCCGACGACCGAACTGCCCTATGGGCACTGCATGTAGGGGTATGGGTCGGTGACGACCATAGCCCCACCCCCAAAACTCGGTACGTCTCAACCTCCCCCCTGTTCTTCCTACAATGCCTCGTTTGAATCCGCTCCCAATTCCTCCAAATTCCCACCACCCACAGCCCCATCCTTACTACGTTTACCACCCTCCCGTGCCACCTGATATTCATCACTTAGTACCACCGCCGATCCTTTCCCAACCTATGCCTTACCACCCTGTCAAAATTTCACCCCACCCACAGACAACATTTAGTTCCCCACCCCCAATTCCAGCATCCCAATTCCCATCATCTCCAGTCTGCTCCAAACCTTGGTCTTCTCCCTAAGTTGGATTTCCCATGTTTTGATGGAGAGGACGCTCAATATTGGATTACATGTGCAAAGAGTTATTTCGACATGTATGCCATGGAACCTTCTATGTGGATTGAAGTGGCCAAAATGCACTTCACTGGTCCAGCCAAGTGCTGGTTCCAGTCGATCGAATCCACCATCCACTCCACTGACTGGGCCAATTTCTGCTCCATGATCCACGAGCGTTTCAGACGGGATCAGCACGTGTTTCTTCATCGCAAACTCTTACACATTCGCATGACCACAACGGTTTCTGACTATGTCAACTGCTTCACTGAACTTTTCGACCAGCTCAAGTCCTATAATCCAAATCCTTATATGGTTTCATTCATCCAAAGATTTGTCGATGGACTTCGTGATGATATACGCGCTGTTCTTATGGTTACTCGCCCATCTACGTTGGATTCTGCGTATACTGTGGTTCTATTGCAGGAGGAGGCAAGCGAGACCTCGCGGCGCAAGGAGTTCCGCCGCACTGACGTGGCATTTGCACTCAGGATACCAGTAGGCCGACAGCATCCTGCCCTGCCTCCTCCGCCACCTCGGCTTGGGACCTCGCACTGGTGGGCTCTCTGCTTATGATAAGGAGTACTTGGCGATTTTGGTGGCTGTTGAGCAGTGGCACTCTTATTTGCATCATAGTGAGTTCACCATTTTTTCTGACCACCGCAGTCTTACATCACAGACCAGCGTCTCCATACCCCATGGCAGTTGAAGATGTTTACTAAGCTTGCTGGGTTACAATACAAAGTGGTGTACAAGCCGGGGTATACAAACAAGGCCGCTTACGCCATGTCGATGCTCCATCTCAATTACAGGCTGTCTCCTCTCTTACCCCATCCTGGCTGGAGCAGGTCACAGCTTCATATACATCTGACCCTACTGCAGTCAAACTACTTCAGGAATTATCGCTGGATCCAAGCTCCAATCCGGACTATTCTCTGACTAATGGAGTGTTGAGATATCAGGGGCGTATCTGGTTGGGGTCGGCTCTGGAGATGAAGCTCAGAATCATCAGTGCATTCCATTCCAGTGCGCTGGGTGGGCATTCCAGCTTCCCTGTAACTTACAATAAGATCAAGCAGCTATTTTCTTGGAAAGGTTTGAAATCTGATGTCCGATCCTTTGTTGCTGCTTGCTCCACTTGTCATCAAGCCAAGCCCGATCATGCTCGTTACCCGGGCCTGCTTTCTCCCCTTCCTGCTCCTACTGAATCTTGGCAACAGATCAGCGTGGATTTCATTGATGGCTTGCCGACTTCAGGGACAACAAATTGTATATTGGTGGTGGTGGATCGGTTCAGTAAATTTGCACACTTTCTACCCCGCCATCATATACACGGCTCAATCTGTTGCTCAGGTCTTTCTGGATTCTATCTACCGTTTGCATGGTCTACCCACTCATATTGTTACTGACCTTGACCCGGTGTGCACAAGCTCTTTTTGGAAAGAACTCTTCAGAGTCGCTAATGTGGATTTTTGCTTGACCAGTGCATATCACCCTCAGTCCGATGGTCAAATTGAGCATGTGAATCAATGTCTTGAGACGTTGCGCTGTTTCGTTCATTCCTGCCTGAAGCAGTGGCTCAAATGGCTCACACTAGCCGAATATTGGTACAACACATCGCCTCATTCAGCCCTGGGTTGTTCACCATTTGAGGTACTCTATGGTCATTCTCCGCGCCATTTTGGGATTTCTGATGTTGCCGCCTCTCCTGTACCGGATGTTGCTTCTCGGTTGGCAGAGCGCGAGACCATGATGGCTTCAATTCGACAACACCTCTTTCGTGCCCAACAATGGATGAAGGTGCAAGCTGATAAAAAGCGCTCTGATTGAAACTTTCAGATTGGTGACTATGTCTATCTGAAGCTACAGCCGTATGTCCAATCATCATTGCCTCTGAGATCACATCATAAGCTATGCTTCAAGTACTTCGGACCCTTCAAAATTGTCGGCAAGATCGGTACTGTTGCTTACAAGCTGCTGTTGCCTTTTACTTCTATACATCCGGTTCTTCTACTGTCTGCGGTTTTTCATGTCTCATTGCTGAAGCCGGCCCCAGCTGCAAGTTCTTCTACTGTTGAATTGCCTGAACCTGATGATGAGTTTCAAGTACCAGAACAAGTTCTACAGCATCGTCTTCATCGTCGTGGTCCACATTCTGTTCCCCAGATGCTGATTAAGTGGTCAGGTATGTCTGCAGACATGGCAACATGGGAAGACTCGGTGGCTATCAAGAAGAAATTCCTCATGCCCTAGCCTGGGGACAGGCTGGTTCCCATTGGGTTGTGGGGGGGGTGGGGGGGGGGTGTGGGTTAGCAGCCCACATCCAGGTGACCCAGACGCTGCTCCCAAGCCCAGGAAAGGCACAAGGCCCGAGTCTGCCAATGTTCGATTGTCCGGCCCAGAGTGGTCTTGCTCGGCCTGTTAAGAAGTGGCAACACCAAATGAGCATAAGTCTAGGATGTGAAGCCGGGGTCTGTAAGGAAAATCAGAACAAACTTCTCTTTACTTGTTTTCCAAGCCGGTCCTCTGCCGGTCGTTCCTCTCCTTCCTCCTTGCTCCTCTCTGGTAGCAGTAGAGCTCGTCGGTCCGCCGCCGCATTGAGCAGAGGACTTACAGTGCCATTTGTGTATTTTGACATATTTGGTAAAGAGGAAATTAGTATTTACTTTTAATAGTACTAGTGACTGATTGGCCTTGCTCACTCGAGTGTGTTGATCTGTATTCTATTTCTGGTATACTCAGTACTACTTCACATGATGTTTACTGATTAGTTAACATACGTGTGTTTTAGCCTTTCTGGAGAGTGTGGACTGCTGCTGGAAGTGGTGGTCGTGGTGTCATAGGTAGTCCCTTTTCCATGTTTGCCTTTCTTTAGTCTTTTTTATTGTCTATTGAGCTCAAAGTCTAGTAATTGATCAATTACACTGCAGGTGTACTTGAGGCAAACTTCATTGAACCAGCTCATGATAAGCAAGACTTGGAGCGGACAACACTTCTAGCAAGACTTGAAGCACGATTAGTTCAAATGCAGAAGGATTACTGGTCTGTTTTGTTATCATTTGTCTTCATTATCTTTTTTTTTTCTTTTGCATAATGATATATTGATAGTAAGGGCATATTTGGATGGGCCTACAATTCTTACCATACCATTTCCTGAGATCATTTGGATCCATTCCAACTGTTGGGTTGCCCGACATTGCCTGTTTAGTGGCCAGATCACAGCAATATAGAGTGCAAAATTGGGTGCCAATTTTTTTACTGTGCCAGGCGAATTCCAAAAGTCCTTAATACTTGCTTGTTTGGGCATCTTTGGGCAGACAGTTGTATGAAGTATCAGTCTGATTCTCAACATTCCTTTTCCACTGTTTCTTTTGGATAGGTCTGGGAATGCTCATCGAATAGGATATGTTGCACCACGATCTGGCAGAAACTCTGAGGCAGGAGATGGAGGTAAATAATGCCTGTAATTATGAGATATAGGGTGAAATTGCAGTTGTTTGTGTTGTGATTTCTTGAGAGCATTTTAGCTCACTGTGTACAATACACACTTAATTGCTAGTTAGGAACTTTATAACTTTTTGACTAGCGTTACTTCTTTGGATTGATGAAAAATAGACAAGTGTCTTAGGTCCTAAACTTTTGGCTTCCTTCTGCTTCCTTTTTCCCGTGCAAACACACTTGTCCTCTTTTGGTTCCTCAACTTTCATATCTTGTTTTTTTTTGTCCTTTTGATCAGGCAGTTGTATGATTCATCTGAGATGTTGTGCCTTTCACAAGTGGGCTCAGACCTACCTGTTTCAAAATAAGCAGTGATCCAAACTTTAATTTTCAAAATCGTGCCCTTTTAAAATATAACTAGCAAATATGCCCGTGCATTGCAGCGGGAGAAAAAAAATCTATCAAATGTTAATGAGAAATACTTTAAAATATATAATTTATTTTATGATAACCATGGTGTCCATAATATAAGTTAACATTGGCAATAATATAATAATGCTGTATGAAACCTGTATTGAATTAAAATACAATCTTGATAGATTTTTTTTCTGTCTGTAAAGGCACAAAATATTTGTTCATAAATAAATCATAACTTTATTTTTTATAATAATATCCATGTGCGGGTAGAGTTAAATATCGAGTTCATTGACTGACTTTGATGACCCATAAAGATAGAAATGTTTACTCGTAAATATATCATAACTTTATTTTTTATACTGCATATATGCTGATAGAATTAAATATCGAGCCCCATGATTTTCTTTGAGGACCCATAAAAATGTGCACTTCTAGTCTTTGATTAAAGTTGCCAACGAGTTACTTGTCGTCGTATCAAGTATTGATCTGTCAGCTGATGATGATGGTGACCTCTCGATTTTTCGCATGGCAGCCCTCATCTAGGGTTACACTGATTATATGTTCTATGCATACAATTTGGACATATATTTATTTAGATTAGATTCGATAATTAACAAACTGCTCAAGCTTTCAGGTCATGGTTTGATTAGTTGGATCATCGGCTGATATATATGTTCTAACAAGAACACATTTATTCATAATAAAATTATACAAACAACTTAGTGGTGCGAATACTTACATATTAGGAAAGAATAAGGCCCCCTTTGGATTGGAGGTGAAGCACAGGATAGTTGAAGGATTTCACACCTATGGATTTTTTTCCTATGTATGCCCTTTGATTCAGAAAGTCATGTGAATAATTCCAACGGATTGTGTTCCTGAGCTGTGATTCCATAGGAAACAATCCAAGAGGTCAGACTTCTTGGTAACTTTCCTTGCGCGAAAACAAAGCTCTCATGCGTGCCGCTGATGCCCCCTCGCGCCAATTTCTTTTTTCTTAAAACGCGGTGCCTCTCTACTCCAAGACATCCCTGTCCTCACAACTCAGAACAAGCAGCAAGACTCCACGAACTAGTGGCTGGAATCTTCGATCGACCCTATCTTGCCGACTTGCCATCCTCCCCAATGCCAAGCGCTACGACCTGCAGGTCATTGGATTTTCCCCTTTGTGTCATGTCCCCATCTTCTGGATCCCCATCTCATAATCTTTGGATTACATTGATGGACCGGACCATTTGGGGCTCCATGGCCAGTGGCATTGGATTCCTGGGACTGGAAGAGCAGTGGGGGAGGGAGAGAGGGCTCATTGGACGCGAGGTTAGCAGCCGGCGCCGGCACTAGCCACGATGCCCTTGCCCTCCCCAGCGCACCTTCCTGGCCTGGCCTCGACGCCCTTTTACTTCCCCACGGACCTTCCTAAGCGTAGGCTGCAGACCCGGGCGGCCCTGTGCGGCGGAGCCAGGAGCAAAGCCGAGTTCTGGGGGCACGACTAGGATGGCTAGCGGCGGCAGTGGCTCAGATAGTTTGCGCCGGTTCTGACAGTACGTGATTAAATTAGTTTAGCCAATCTTTGTTGCTCCGAAGCAATAAATCCGTAATGCCTTCGTCGCCGTGATGGTGTTCGACAGAGCGCATCTGCTGCTGCAATTCTTTGGAACAGGGAGCAGAAGGCTGGAACAACGCTGTTGATTTCAGACAGTTGTCTGTTCTGCAATTCTCCGATGCTTGTAAAGCAAGGATAGGATAGCAGGAGTTTCTGCACATTTGCAGCTGATGAAGTGAGATATTAGTATTTTGTGAGATGAAGCATGTACATCTTACTTGAATGCTGTCAGATCTGAACAATATGTTGACAGTGAGCATGGGATTGCTGCAATTATTTTTGTACTTAGTTTTTAACAGAATTTGTCCCATGTTTTTGAGGCGCGGCGGTGAGGCGCAGCGCCTGACCTCCTTCACAACGCCTAGGCGTTTGTGGCGCCTAGGCGACGCCATACACACATCAATTAGGCGCCATATAATCTTAATATATAATGCTACTAAAATTCAGAAGCAAATTATACCTTAATATTGCAAGTCGTAGCGTGTAATACTATAACATATTGCTACCAGAGTGCTAGGCACAACACAAAGTAGCAAATCTGAAATCTCTCATCACCCAATAGCATAAGTGCTGATCCAAAACAGAGGAAGAAGAAAAGAAACAGAGGAAGAGGGAAGAAACAGAGGAAAAGGAGGGAAGCAGAGGAAGGAAGGAAGCAGAGAGCAAGCAGGGGCATATCAGGCGGACAGCAGTGTAGGAGACAGCCGGCGGAGGCAATGACTCGAGGCAGATGAGCACAGACACTCTAGGCGGACGAGCAGAATCTCAGGCGGACAGCCAGTGGGTGCGGATGGCCGATGGTTGCAGCTCCACGGAAGGTGCGGAGGCCAAACGGAGATGCAGGGCCGGCCGGCTGGTAGACAAGCAGAGGAGGAGACGTGTGGCCACCTGCAGCTTGTCTCTTCCGGCCACCTTCTCTCTTCCTCTCCCGTCGCCCTCACTCGTGACCTATCTACTTCCTGCACCCTCGATTTCCCGCACTGTGCCCGATTTCCCCCACCATGCCCTCGATTTCCGTGGATGCAGTCGATTTTCCGCTGCGCCCTCGATTTTCGCGGATTCGGTCGATTTCCCGCAAGGCCATGATCTTTTTCCCGCACGGCCGCGATCTTTGGCGCGCTTCCCCCGTGACTCGCATCCGGCGTCTGCGGCAGGGACGTAGGCGTCCGCCCGACGCCAAACTGCTCGTAGGCGACGCCAAACACGATTAGGCGGACGCCATACCAGGGCAGGTCGTGTCGCCTCCGACGCCCAGGCCCTCTGCAGCGCCTTGTCGCCTAGGCGACGACTAGGCTACGCCTCAAAAACATGGAATCTATCAACTGTAATATGGCTCGTTTTTATCTAATATAGTTTTTTCTTATTATTTTCTTGTAAGGGAAACGATGTGGTGGTGAGATACTTCGACGAATGTGCATTCTGTGATGACCAATGGACTTTAGATGCTAGATATAGGATATTTTCCTGAACATTCCTATGTTTCACCTGAGTGGCCAAAGGGTCTCCTGGATATTTTCCTATGGATCTAATTCCTGTAGGATTGGAGGAACTTGTCACCTCAATTCCTACATTTCTCCTATTCCTATCCTTTTCTTATCCCATTTTCCAAAGGGGGCCTAATAGGTTAAAAAGACAAAATGTATAATATTACATCTATAATTTATTTTAGGTTTGATGTTTATAAGGATGAAACCAAAACATATAGGAGCAGCAGACATAATTAATTGGTGACAATAAAAGGAAAACAAATCTAAGCAACAGGAAAAACAAACAAACAGAAGCAGCGGATAACAGAGGGAACAGAACAAAAAAGGAAGCAGTGGACGTCGAAGTGTTTGAGCAAAAAAAATCTTCTTTGAATGGATTATCTTTGCCATGTTTTGAGTTTGCATTAAACGTTTTCCTATTCTTGTTCTATCAGCACACTTAGTCGAATGAGAAAAAAAATCCAATAACAACCTTAATAGAAATACAATTTTGTATTACATCTTTTCCATTTTATTTTGAATTTGTTTTACATCTTTGGTTATTGTATCTTGAATAACCAACAATTGACAATTAGCTTTCCTATTTTGGACAGAAGACTCTCCTGAAAACACAGCAAGTGCAGAACCATCACCTTATCGTTCTGGGAAAGGGTACACACAGGCCAAAGACTTGAATAATAATATTAAAAAGGGTGGTAAGGCAAGCACATCATTTGGTATTCAGCAGAGAGCTGAGAAGTCTGCAAGGACTAAACGATCTACCAAGTCAATACTACACGGGCTGTCTGATAGTGATAATAGTGATTCTGAGTTTATGGGCAATCTTTTGAGGTCAGGATCTCACACAGTGAACAGAAACCAAAAACTGTTTCAAAATGGCTGTACTGGCTTGACAACACATCAATCTAGTGGACTAATAGAAAGAGAGAGGGTCAGAACTAAATCCCAGCCATTGGTAATTTCCTTCTGCTAATATTGGATTGTACTCACCTATGTACTTAGTTTGTTATTCATAAATGATAACTGAACCATGTTGTGCTAGAGCATTATGATCTATGCATCTTTAAAGAGTGTCTTTAATTCTTTTAACCACGGTTTGCTATATAATATATCCTTTATTCTATGTCTTTGCTTTGTGTTCATACACTTTATTTTCTTTGCCTTTTAGCGTTACTTTAGCTCGCTGCTAGTTTATAGTTTGGTAATATATAAACTGCATGATTAAGTTGTAAAATTTATGATCTGCGGTGGCCCATATTTATTTTCTTACTGCATCACACATAGCTGGCTGGACCGCCTGAAAACATTATTTACTACGTACTATTTATGCCATACAATTTTATAGAAGATTCTGGAGCAAATCGTAGCATCTCTGATGGAAGAGTTGACATATCAAATTCCAACTGGAGTTAATACTGGATTGATCCCTTATATAGTTGCATGCATAATTGCTTAGTCACCAGAAATAAGGGCTAATTGGATTGCAGGGCAGGATAGCCCCACATGGATATTGGATGTCAAAATGTGGGTCATATGTAGTTCGATACGAGTGATTCTGGTTAATCCCCGATTAATTCAGATCAATGACGTTGGTCTCTGGGCAATGACAATGGGTGCTGATGTTACAGTACGTCATGGGTCTATTGGGCTTAGGCAGCCCATTAGTGTTAGGGTTAAGAGTCGCTTGCTTAGAAGTCAAGTAAGACCTCTCTATATAATAAGAGATGTATCAATTTAACCAAGCAAGAGATTAGAAGAAAATCCCTTCGCTCTTGCCGGCTGTGGGCAAAGCCCCACGGCCGGCCTTCCCAATGCCCCAAACCCTAGCCGCCGCCACAACATGAACAGTACCCGCGGGCACTGTAGCACCGCGGGTACTGTAGCGCTCCCGCTGCTGCTTCCATCAACTTTCTCCTCTCGATCCTAACACCGTCCATAACAGCTGATATGTCACGTGATTAGCTCACATGCATACATATATACTAATTGCAAAATGAAAAAGAAAGTAAAAGGTCAACTTTGCTCTTTCCTGCCAAAATTTGGCCTAGACAGCCCTTGACTCATTAAGATAACCCTAACTAGCCTTGCAAGAGTACCAGTCTCGATTCACTGGTCGGGCTGTTATTTTTGCCATGGCACAAATTTCTTTTTAACTATTGTTTAATGGGAGTGGTGGGTGGGTGCTAGGAAGGTTTGTTCTAGCTCTCCCATTTGTATGACTTCCTTAACCTGAGCTGTCACATGGAATCTTCGTTACTGGACCTTTATCCAGGAGCCTCTGTCCCAGGACCTTCGTCCCCTGACTTTTGTCCGGGAGCCTTTGTCAGGAGACCACCTCTAACCGGCCTTCGTCCGGAGCCTTCGTCATGAGACCCCCCTTTACCAGCCTTCGTCAAGAGACCTTCTTATGGAGACCTTTGGCCGGCCTTCGTCGGGAGACCTCTAGCTGGCCTTTGTCGGGGGACCTCTGTGTGGAACCTCCGCCAGGGGGGCCTCCACATGAAACCTTCACCGAGGAGAGGAGCCTTCACCTCAACCCTGTCTAGGACTGTTGTCCCAGCAGACCCAAAAGTTCAATCTAAGGGCCAAAAAAGAATGTGTTTGGACTTGCGTAAACTACTTAAAAAGTTTATGGACCTGAAAATCAACTTCTTTTAGGGCTTGTTTGGAATACGGAAAATAATTCCTTCTCCTGTGTTTTTCTTGTGAAATTCCTTTGTTCATAGGTCCTTAGAGTTGATGGAACTAACTGAAACTCCCACATAAGTTAATGGACCCCTGGTGCATTTATAACTCTAAAATTTATCTCAGAGCATTAACCTGTGCATGCCTCATTGCTACTTGCCTACTTTATATTTACTAAATCTCATATCAAGGTGTCATAATTTTATGTCTCATATTTACTGCCCAGGACCCAAAAGCAACAAGGAACGGAAATCTGCATACTATTGTTGAGTATGAGTCTATTATCAATGAAAATATATCACTAAAGGAAAGGTAAATAGCGGGGTTCAGCTTCCACTTTTCTTGTTACCGTTGGGTAACCAACATTTATTATATGTCAATGATGTTTGATGAGATTTAATAATCAAACAAAGTTCACACTTTCAAAGCATTGGATTGATCACATTGTCACTTTCTTTCCATACTTCACGTTGTGCATCTGTTGAGAGAATGAATTAAAATGTAGCAACAAGTTTGTGTTAAGGGATTCCTTATTGAATTGGGCTGTGATACCAAGATTCACTTTTTTCCTCGAACAATGCAGGAGACCTGTGTGTCATTTCATTAAGAAAGAAAAATGGAGAGACAAGAGTCTACTCCGAGTACAAGGGGGGGAAATACAACTCTTGCACCCAACGCTTGAAAAACAATAAAAACTAAAAGGAAAAAACCTCCCATCACACTAAGACAGCACATAAGTCTGTGTGCTTAGCAGCTGAAGGAACATCTCACTAAGAGCAGAGGTTCCAGCCATGCACCACAAAGCACTCTCACTAGCCACAATTTGTAGAACCAAGTACACATTTGGAGAAGCTCCTTCGAACACACAAGCATTGTAGCATCATGATGCTTACATATTTCAAATGGGCTATGCTACCAAGAGTCATGAATAAGGGATTATGATGACCCACAGGCCACATCTTAAAACTGACAAAGGACTTGTATTAGATACCTCGTCTTTTGATCTTATAATTAAGAGAGGAATGTGCTTTTTTATAAAAGAAATGATCATGGTGACGAGACACTTGAAGTGGCTTTTGAAGGAGAACTTTAGATTTCCATCCAAGTAAGCAGTGGCCTCACCTTGGAAGTTTTAATTGTTGACACTTGTGTTTGTATACCTTAGAGTTTGGAATCTTTCACATTGAAAGGAAATGGATATTGCAAATCCATGTTAATGCTATCATGCAACGAGAAGAAAGCCTGTGTGATTTGCTATGTTTCTGTGTGGCCTGTCCTGCATATGGGTGGTTTTTAGTGGATTTTGACCTCTTGAGATTATATAGTTTTTCCTAGAAGGGCTATTTGAAAATTACGTCACTTTTAAAAATTACTTATGTTTCACTTGATATGAATATGAAATTGCGCCAAACAATGTAGTGTTAGTTGATGAAAGCGAGACATAATATTTGGGATCCAGTTCGTCTGCCTCGCAACATTTGACATCTAATTCGTCCACCTTTCAAAGTATGACATTGGAGATGTGAAATGTTTCAAGATAAGGGATTTCAGCCATTTTCTCAAGATATGGGCCCACTGGTCAGACAAGTATATGTACATAAAACGCATATGGACATCAAGTCCGGCCTCCTCTGTAACTCCATTAGAAGAAGCCCGCCCACGGTGTCGAGTTGCGAGTCAGAGCGGGCACATGAGGTAGAACAGCGGCGCTTGCCCACAACGTCCTGCGGGTGAGCACCCGTGGTGGCCTAGAGTGTGATGAGGCAGAGTCTAATGAGCGCCCGCGGCGGCTTGCGCAGAGGTCGTGCGAGTCTGGGAAGAAGCACATGCGTCGATGGACTCCACCGCGGCGTTGGTGACGAGCGCGATGGCTATCAGGGACTGGCGGCAAAAGCGCTCGCCCGACCGATACTTCGGACTATGTCGCTGAAGTCGCTCACCCGCGAGGTCATGGGCGTAGGGAGGTAGAGGGTGGTTGGGAAGAGGAGGGCAAGGGCGGCAGAGGGGCGGAGAGGGCTCGCTAGCGGCGGCCTGTCGGCACAGGGGCGCGGACGTCCATCGCAACTGAAGGGGACGAACCAAGAGGTCACAATGGAATTGATACGTTTCAGTACGCCAAGGGTACTTTGGTCCTTTTAGGTGGCTAGGAGAGGTGAAAAGATGAAAAAAAGGGAAAAATAAGAGAAAATAGCTGAAATCCCTTATCTTGAAACAATTTGCATCCCCGGTGTAATATTTTGAAAGGCAGGCGAATTGGATGTCAAATGTTACGAGGTAGATGAATTGGATCCTAAATATTGAAATTTCTCGATGAAATACAGGCAGGAGTAAATAATAAACTTAAGCTGTGGCGGCAAACCCTTGAGTCTAAAGGTTTTAGATTAAGCAGAACTAAAACTGAGTACATGAGGAGCGGTTTTGGCGCAGCTGCACAGGAGGGAGATTTGAAAGCTTGGGTCGTCATATGTGCTTGGAAAACATCTATTAAAGTGCCTAACCTTGACTTGGGTGCTGGGTTTCAACTCTACACTGCCCCAACTTGCTTGAGACTGACACGCTATGCTGTTGTTGCAAAACAATCTAGAGATCATTATTACTTTTATATGCTATATGAAAACTAAATTCATTTTACTTTGAACAGTCTACCTAACCCGCATGCTTAAAGTCATCCTGGTCTGATGGGGCTACTTTTAGAATTGTTTTGCACGCACCCGGAATGGGACCGACATTCCCAGGATGAGGAATGAGCATCATTCCACATTCTTAATGATCTTAAATTATCAAAGCTTCCTTGGATGAGGAACTTGACATTGAGCATGCCTCCAATTTGTGTCAAGAAACTACAGTAAGGTGCTTCATGATGTTCTTCTCTCAGATTATCAAAGGTGGAAGAATCAATGTTGCAAGAGCTAGCGGTAGAGCGCGACAAGAATAAGTCTTTGACAGAAAGGGTATGCACTTGTGTCTTTTCTGCCTACTGTTTTGCTCTAACAAATATAGTTGCTTGATCTAAAAAGATGAGGCTGCCCACTGTATTGTTTGACCTAAAAAGACAAGCTGTGTATCTGTTATCATTCTAGTTTTGTCACTTGTTGGTTGATATGATTTACCATCGAATCCTATGTTTATATGCTGCGGCACAAATGTGCTTGGTAACTTTAGTTTCCCCATCCACTATGTGGATTCATTTTTTGTTGTGTTTGGTCAGTAAGATAACTGGCCATTGATATTTTAATTTTGTCCTAATTCATGCTATGATGTATCATATATTTATGATATGCCTGTCTTTGCTTTATAAGAATACATTGTGCTTCTAGAATAATACATGTTGCTCGTCGCCCTCCTATTTTTCAGGTGGAGGATCTGCAGAGACAACTTGAGTCTGCAACCAAGGAACAAGAAGCGTTGATTGACATCTTCTCAGAAGAAAGGAACCGACGAGACCAAGAAGAGGAGAGCCTGAGGAAGAAGCTGAAGGTGAGTGAACAAACTGTGACTGATGGAAAGTTGCAGCACTGCATGAACCTTATTTCTGCACTTCTGAACATTTTCGTGCGACTTTATCCCCTCTTTGGCAGGACACATCTTCCACAATACAGGACTTGCTGGAGCAGCTGAATGCTGCCAGGAAAGGCCGTAAAGTTTGAGGAAATAAGCTAGGCTACCAACATTGCTGCGGGGGTGGGGGGGGGCGGGGAGTGTCTTGCTACATGTGTAGTTCCTTTCCATACTGTCTCGGTTTACAGTTGCGGGCTACCTGCATCTACAAAGAGCCCCAGGTCGTTTCGAGCATCCCATGTGTCTTGCTACATGTGTAGTTCCTTGCCATACTGTCTTGGTTTAGAGTTGCGGGTTAGCTGCATCTACAAAGAGCCCCAGGTCGTTTGGAGCATCCCATGAACACCCAAGCAGTAGTGACCACTGAAAGACACTATGCTTTATCTGCAGGCAGCAGTTACCCTACAGGAAAGAAATTGCGTAGTTATCTTTTCATTATGTTACATCATATGTCGATTACTTAATTTTCTGTGCTCTCGTTGCTGGCATGGGCTTCGGGCATACTTGTATACCTGTTGGCCATGGTTGGTTGAAACATTAGGTTGCAGGCAAGCCATGAATCTCAGTAGTACATAAGCACATGCAAATTGCTCATACGGTGAAAACAACGCTGGTCGCCGCATGATGCGGAATTTGCAGTTTACTCTAATATCTCAAAACATACATTTGGTTTGCGCAGTACAAATTCCTTAGTCGAGGTTTTGCTTAGAGATGAGTAACTGGTCAATCATACTCCCTATTAAAATAGATGTTCTCGCTAAATCAACTTTTATGAAATTTGACTGATTATATATTAAATAATATTAATATATATAATACTTCCTCTGTTTTAAATTGTAGTTCGTTTTGACTTGTTTGGTGTATGTATTTTGTTATGTACCTAGATAAATAATATGTTTAGATACATAACAAAATATATGTACCGAAAAAGTCAAAGTGAACTATAATTTTGAACGGAAGGAGTACATAATTAGTATTAGATAGATCATTAAACATACTTAAATAATAAACTTGTTTAAAGATATAACTGTTGCACGTTTTCCTTATCAATGTAGTCAAAGTTGAGAGTTTGATTGATATGCTTTCATAATGATCTTTATTTTGGGACTGAGGGAGCAATCTTTATTTTGGGACCGAGGGAGCATGCTTCGACTACAGAGATACGAAAGGGTTAGGAAGAACTTACAATATGGCATGAAAGACAAGTGAAAACATTCTTATTCGTTGTACATTAGATAAGAGAGAACTTGCATGGCGGCGCACGCTTGGCCGGGGCCCAGGTGCCTCTCCATCACTGGACCTGCTCCTTTCAAGTCGACGATTACTCAGTGAAATGCTCTTTGGGTCCAGCCCTACTAGTCATTATCTAGAGTGGCCACAGTTAGTGGGCCTGGGTGCCAGGGAGGTTAGTAAGGCTGTCATTCGCTAAACACTTACATGACGGGCACACTTGGCCGGAGCCCGGGTGCCTCTCCGCTACTGGATCCGTCCTGCCCTACTTATCATTATCAGGAGTCGCCGCAATTAGTAGGGGAGTTTTGCCCTTGACCCCGAAACATGCAAAAGATAAAAAAATAGAAACAAAAGGGAATTTCCTCCATTAGAGACAGGAAAACGTTCTTGCCACCAAGGCTGGGATGCAACGCCCGCTGTGATGCGAGTTACAAACATAATCATGTCGATCATAACGGAGGAGAAAGAGGCAAGATCCAATGCGGGGACGGAAGAGGGACAATTCTAGTCAAAGGGACGCGTGGTCGTGGGCTACGCCTACTCGTACCCATCGTAGTTGTTGCACCACCATGTACCATCCACCTCGAGAGGGTTGTCGTCAGCCTCACGGTGTTGCTCCGCGGGTGGCGGAGCCCGGGATTCGGTACCACCGGCCCGGTTGCCCTCCTCATTGCCAACGGCACTTGCTGTCGTAGTAGCAGTGGCGTAGAGGCTCACGCGCCCTTGCATGTGTCCGGCGCGCGGATCTGGTGACAAATCACCTGCCTGATGTGCGAGGTTTGCCTGTGTTGGTATTTGTTAACGCAGTGAAATCCGCAAGCGAACGGATACTACTGTAGCTTTCACCTAAGTGTATTTCAGGGTATCGTATTTATCATCAGGGAAGCAATGTGTAAAAAGGTTGATAAATACCATCATGTATCTGCTAGCTAATATACCGACTAGACTAAAGTAGGATAAAAGATAAGGATTGAGTTTTTGATAAATGACACACACAGGAGAACTCTAAATAAGATAGCAGAGTAGATAAGCTAAGCCAGGAGGTCAACGGGAGATATCAAGATTCCTATTTCCTTCTTCCTTACTGTTGTTCTATTCTAGCTCACACCAAAGGAATAACCAAGCAAAGAACAGACATAAAGGTTACACCAAGGCACTTCAGATCCGCTGTTCCTTTCCAATTCTCGACAAGACTAGGAAGGGGTAACCGGGTAAAGGCAGTCAAAAGCTCTACAAAAACATCAGCCTGAACGTGGTGGAATACAAAGGCCTGGTCGAGTCTGTCACCCCCGAGGCTACCACCACTATCCATAGGGCTGGGCGCAAACTCAGGTAATACTCTAGCCTAGACACCACGTCTATGCTAATGGTTACTACTCTAGTCACAATTTATAACTAGAGCGTTCGGTCGAATGGAGAACCCATGCCAAGGTATAAAACCAAAATATCAACTAAGCTTAGCTAAAGAACTAAGGGATGAATAGATAACCATATGGATAATTCAGTAATGTAGAGAAGATAAATATATTGAAAGTACTTAAACCTTACAGAGGACCCTTCCAGAACTTGAACTCTCTCCCTCACTCCCAACAACGTTAGGACTACTACTACATCTTGGAAATATGGAGTGGAGCTCTTCCTTTGTTGTGTGTGTGAAAGGAAGCTCCTCCCCTCCTCTTATAGCTAGTGGAAGGCGGTTCGGGGATAGAACGGGAAAACCCTGTAGCACATCACCCTCCTGCGCATTGATGTTACCGACATGAGGCGGATGGGCCCGAACCGCATTTGGGGTGCTTCGACCTACCCACCTGGTCCGGCTGACCCACCACCGGGTCGGTCCGCGACCAACTTCGCGTGGTGGATGTTGGCGGTCCTTATCGACCAGTTTTAAATGTCAATTTATAGCCAAAAAGAGAGAAACAAGCATACCTTAACACGTACACTTGTGCTATTAGCGTAGTTCCACTTGTACCTCTAGTGATCATGTTTTGCAGGTTTATTGACGAAAACAAGTGGAAATATGCAAAGCAAAAGAGAAAGCGCAAAAGCAGGCCTCGAATTCAGGAATGCGCAAACAAAGAATAACGAAAAAGCCAACCTTCATGGCACATCTGGGCCCGATCGTAACCACAGGGGAGGTCCGTGCCTAGAGGAGAACCGACCACGCGAAGACATTGGCCAAAGGTCCCACCCAGGGACCGACTGCTGTGGGGGTATAGACCCCGTATACCCTCGCAGCTAGGCTTTGGGCTGCTCGGTCCAGACGGCCCAGACCAAAAGACGAAGGCTGGTCCATCACCCTCCTGGTCGGTGGGCCAGACAACAAGACTAAGCCCGTGGTCCGCTACCACCCAGGCTGGTGAGCCGCACGGGTGCTGAAGGCTACTTGGCGTGCAAGGAGTCTTAGTCGGTTAGATCTGTTCGTGTCCTCCAAGGATACGACGTAATGTAACCGACCATAGGGAAACCCTAGATATATAATCTTGTCCCCAGGCTATATAAGGCGGACATGGACCCCCTAGAACGCATCGAAACTCATCTCATTGTACTTTGGTACTCATCAATACAACAGCAGAGACGCAGGACGTAGGGTATTACTCTTCCGAGCGGCCTAAACCTAGATAAACCCTAGTTGTCCTGGTTGTTTGTCTTGCGTCTCACATCTAAATCGTAGGTCTTAGCGTGCCCTCATCGTAAATCTACTACCTCGGGGTATCCCGTGGTAGACTGTCGAGGAGATATCGTCAACAGTGGCGCACCAGGTTGGGGGTGCGCGATCTGATCATTAGGCGACTAGCGGCTTCCTCGTTACCAGAGGAGGCACATCGACAACTCCGATCTAATCGAGTTGATCAATCGGCAGGGTGAACCCTAGTCGAGATCTTGAACATGGTCGAGTCCGCTCGTCAGCGTTTCGCCTAGGGTCCAGATTTCTTAGACTTCACCCCTGTCCGTCCACGTTGACGCAATCGTGCTGACCACCCATGTCGCACATATCCAAATCTGCTCGTGGTTCGTGGGCAGCCACCTGTCCGTCTAGATGACAACGTTTGGCACCGGAAAGGACGTACGGGCCAAGCCAGTGGCCCACGCCGACCAGATCCAAATCTGACTCCGGCCCGAGCACCACCTGCAAACCGCAGAGGAGGACCACTGGCCGCTCACTGAGGCGGACCTCCCACTATGGTGGAACAACGTCAACAACAGCCTGCGCCCAACCAGGGCACCACAAGCAATGCCCTGTGCATAATCAGGCTCGCCGCCCGCGCCGACCAGATCCAACTCTGGCCGCTGCGCGTGCTCCGCCTCCAGTTAGGTTGGACGAGTTCATCAACGTGCACCAGCACCAGCGCATGCTCAGCCACGCCAGTCGCCAGGCCCAAGCGGAGCAAAGGCGGCAGTGTTGGGCACAGTAGATGCAACCTGCACCAGGGCCGACAGATCCAGTCGCTCCCGGCCCGAGTAGTGCGCCTGTCTTCCCGCACGGGTTGAGCAATGCAGCCGCGTCCTACGCGAGGAACCTGCAGATTGCTCCCCGGCGACGTGATGACCATCTCCTGGACCTAGATCCCAATCCGACTCTAGTCCTGGAGGATCTAAGACACGTGGTTGGCATGCTGGCTTTGCAGCAGGTCCCTTCCGGATCGAATGAAACGATCCCCTAGGACAGCACCATGCCTGATCTGCTCCCGGGGCTCGTCAGGACGCCCTTCGTGTCCTTCGACTTTACCGAGTATTTCCTCTTCGACGAAGAGAGTCCTGAGGTCCGGAGTCAGGAGAACATCGAGTACAAGAAAGCGACCACACCGGTCCACCGACACGGCGCCAGACACCCCCAGAGTCCCACCTGGGTTCGACGGCATGGTGTTCATAGTCAGCGTGAATGAGCCCCCTGTTCCAAATGAAACGGAGCAGGAAAAGCAGGCAACAGAGGCTCACAACGCTGATCAGGAATGCCAACGCCTCCTGGAAGCACAACAAGCAAACGCCACCAATAATGGCGACAACGACGCCGTCAACAGCGGCAATGGTGCAGGTGCTCAGCCGCGCCGTCTCCAACGCAATCTCAACGGCGAGTTCAACATGGTAGGGAATCAACCTGTCCATGAAACACCCATGGCCAACATCGCTATGGCCATGGATCGGCTCAACAACCTTCCCCCAAACACACCCGTGGTCGAAGCAATCCGCGATTTTTTGATCGCCGCCGAAGCACAAGTGGTTCAGCTCCGCTCTGCCGGTTCTTTTACCACGTCACGTCGGTCATGGCGATCCCGGCGCAGTCGTCGTCACCAACCCGCGGAGAGTAGCGCAGACAATGAATCCAACCAAGGAGGACCTCCACTCGAGCAGCCTCGGCAAGCCAACGCCAACGACGCCCCACGTGAGGAGCCGCGTGATGACCGACGCCAACATGGCAATCGTCAGCACGACAATCGAGTACAGGCCAACCGCCACGCTGAACGTAATCAGGAAGTCGAGCAGCCCCGAGACCGTGATCTTCGTGGCCACCTCGATGAACATTACCGTGCTCGTCGACACATGAGCGGACCAGCACCGCTCTCAGAAGACCTCAAGGTCGTTCTCTGGCCAAAAATTTTCCGGATCAGTGACGTCAAGATGTACAATGGACAAGACGATCCTGAGCACTGGATTATGCTGTACGAGGTGGCTGTCCAAACAGCTGGCGGCAACAAGTACGTCATGGCCAACTACCTCCCGGTAGTCTTGAGCAACGTCGCTACCTCTTGGCTGCTTCGCCACCGTGCCGGCTCTATCCACAGTTGGGCTCAGCTCAAACAGATGTTCGTCGACAACTTTAAGCCCACCTGCATTCAGCCGAGCACCAAGTATGCCCTGGCGCAGGTATGACATCATCCAAGGGAGTCGCTGCGACACGTGGAATCATGTGACCAACGTCACTCCGGAGGAAGGAGTCAACCTCTTCATCGCTGGTCTGGTCCAACCACGTGGTCTGGACCTCAAGAAGGAGTTGCTCCTCGAGCAAGAGAGAACCGTGGAAAAACTCCTCTCCATTGCCCACAGGTTCGCCCACCTCGACGACGGGCTGAACAAAGGTGACCCCGGCCCCTCCAACCGCAACTACCGCAGCGACAACGACCACGACCGCGACAGCAATCAAGACCACTGACTAGATTGATGAGATGATCGCCGCGGCAACCATCGCGGCGACCATGAGCCCGACCACCGTGACGACGATTGCTCTTTCAAGCGCCGTGGTCAGGACGAATACAATGGTGGTTGGCATAACCGCAATGACTCCTCCGTCAACGCGGTGAAGGGCCAGAAGAGGGGGAAGAACAAAGAACTCGACAAGGTCCTCAGCCAAGACTGCCCTTGTCATCCTGGCAAGGGCCACACGATGGACGAATGTAGAGTCCTAGCAGACGCGCTCGAGAAGACAACCAACAAGAAGCCACGCCCAGCCCCCAAAGGAAAAGCTAAGAATGTCATCCAGCAGAACGACACCGATGAGGAAGAAGCTCAAGATCCAAACCCACGACATGCCTACAGGGAGCCCGTGAAGAACGTGACTATTGTCATCTTCGGCGGCAAGGTCGGAGTGGAGAATGCCCGTGACAAGAAGCTACTGACGCGGGCCATCGCGGCCATCCAGGAGGCTGATGATTTCATCGCGGATGTCAAGGTGCCCACCTGGTCCGAGCAGCCCATATCGTTCAGCCATAATGATATGTGGGCCAAAATCCCCGACGCTGGTCAGTTCCCGCTAGTCTTTGACCCGGTGATAGGGGGTGTCCGATTTGAGAAGGTGCTCGTTGACGGTGGTAGTGCCTTGAACATTCTTTTCTACTTGACCTTCAAGGAGCTAGGGATGAAGCAAGAGAACCTCAAACCATACAAGTCCCTGTTCTGGGGCATCATGTTGGGCAAACCCTCATATCCCCTTGGGCAGATCACTTTACCCGTCCAGTTCGGGACGAAGTAGCACTTTCGCATCGACCACGTCAACTTCATCATGGCCGACTTCGAGGGCATCTACCACACCATCCTCGTTCGTCCAGGGATCGCCAAGTTCATGGTAGTTCCCCATTATGGGTACCTCATGCTCAAACTCCCCACTGAGCAGGGCATCCTGTCCCTGCGTGGTAACATCTTCACGGCACGTGTGTGCGAGTCTGACGCCTATGCAGCCACGGAGTTTGAGGAGTTGAAGCACGCCATGGAGCACACCAGCTTGGAGGTCAAAGAGGCGCCCCCAACAGACCTTGAGGTCCCGGTCGGGTCTGCTCGATGACCTTCCAACAAGGTCAAGCAGCACAAGGCGATCTAGCTCGACCCAGCCGACCCCTCGAGGACCACGAAGATCAGGGCTACCCTTCCCCCCAAATAGGAAGACACGCTCGTCCATTTCCTTCGAGAGCACATTAGCGTGTTCACGTGGAAACCCGCAGACATGCCAGGTGTTTCGAGGGAAAGGCTGAGCACTACCTTGACGTCTTGAAGATCGCTAAACCGATCAAGCAGAAGATGCGACGGTTTCTCTCATGACCGCAAGGAAGTCATTAGGGTAGAAGTAGCAACTCCTCTAGCATCTGGCTTTATCAAAGAGGTGTATCACTCGGAGTGGTTAGCCAATCTGGTTCTTGTACTAAAAAAGAATAATGAATGGAGAATGTGCGTTGATTACACCGATCTCAACAAACACTGCCCTAAATAGGCTTTCAATCTCCCTCGAATCGACGAGGTTGTAGACTCTACTGCAGATTGCGAGTTGCTCTCAACAAACACTCAAGAAGGAGGACCAGGAAAAGACCGCCTTCATCACCCCCTATGGGGGTATAGACCCGTATACCCTCGCGGCTAGACTTTGGGCTGCTCGGTACAAGATGGCCCAGACCAGAAGACGAAGGCTGGTCCATCATCATCCTGATCGATGGGCCAGACAACAAGACAAAGCCCGTGGTCCGCTACCGCCTAGGTCAATGGGTCGCACGGGTGTTGAAGGTTGCTTGGCGTGAAGGAGTCTTAGTTGGTTAGATCTTCGTGTCCTCCAAGGATGCGACGCAATGTAACCGACCATAGGAAAACCCTAGATATGTAACCTTGTCCTCCGGCTATATAAGGCGGACAAGGACTCCCCTAGAACAGATCTGAACCCATCTCATTGTACTCCGGTACTGCTCAATATAGCAGCAGAGACGCAGGACGTAGGGTATTACGCTTTCGAGCGGCCTGAACCTGGATAAACCCTGGTTGTCCTAGTTGTTTGTCTTGCGTCTCACATCTAGATCATAGGTCTTAGCGCGCCCTCACCGCAAATCTACTGCCTCGGGGTATCCCATGGTAGACCGCCGAGGATATTTCATCGACACCCCCTTCGGTGCTTTTTGCTACATGACCATGCCGTTCGGCCTCAAGAACGTCGGAGCTACCTACCAGTGGGCCATCCAGGCCTGTCTTGAGCACGAGATCGCCGACAACCTTGTCAAGGCGTATGTAGATGACGTGGTGGTGAAGACCAGGGAATCCAACACACTGGTGGCAAATCTCAAGCGGACCTTCGCGGCCCTCAACGAGTTCCAGTGGAAGTTGAACCCCAACAAGTGTATCTTTGGCGTCCCTTCCGGGATCTTGCTCGGCAACGTTGTCAGTCAAGATGGCATATGCCCAAATCCCGAGAAGGTTCAAATCGTGCTAAATTTACAACCACCGTGAAGCGTCAAAAATATCCAGAAACTCACCGGGTGCTTGGCGGCCCTGAGCCGCTACATCTTCTGCATGGGCGAGAAAGGGCTTCCCTTCTTCAAACTCCTCAAAGCTAAAGAGAAGTTCGAGTGGACGGAGGAGGCCGACAAGGCCTTTAAATAGCTCAAGAGTACGTCACGACTCCCCTAGTTCTAACGGTCCCACGTGACAGTGAGGAGCTTCTCCTCTACATTGCCGCCAAATCCAATGTGGTCAGTACCGTGATGGTGGTCGAGCGCGAGGAACCCGGCACGTCTACGGTGTACAACACCCAGTCTATTTGTTAGCGAGGTTCTCAACAAAACCAAGCAGCATTACAAACATGTTCAGAAGCTGCTCTACGCGCTCCTGATCACCAAGCGGAAGCTCCTCCACTACTTTCAGGCCTACAAAATTACGGTGGTTACGAAAGCCACGCTTGGTGACATCCTTCGCAATAGAGACGCTAGTGGCCGTATTGTAAAATACGCGTTAGAGCTCTCTGAGTTCACGCTTAACTTTTGTAGCCGTAACACTATGAAATCTCATGCCCTGGTCGATTTCATTGTGGAGTGGTCGGACCTTAACCTGCCCCTGGCCGATACGTCTGCGGACCACTGGTGGATGTACTTTGATGGGTCCGTGAACATCGATGGTGCCGGAGCAGGGGTCTACTTCATATCTCCTTCCAAGGACACGCTCCACTATGTCTTGCGCATCCACTTTAAGGCATCCAACAATGTGGCCGAGTACGAAGCCGCCCTCCACGGCCTCCGCATTGTAGTCGAGCTAGGTATAAAACGGCTCCTGGTGTATAGAGATTCTTCTCTGGACATTCGACAAGTTAATAAGGATTGGGACGTAGTCAACGAGAAGATGGATGCCTACGTGGCTAAGATTCGCAAGCTAGAGAACAAGTTCTATGGATTGGAGTTTACCCATGTACCTCGTTCTGAGAACACAGGTGCCGATGAGCTATCCAAGCTCAAATCATCACGAGCTGAGGTACCACCTAGTGTTTTCATAGAGGATCTGATTAAGCCTTTGATCCCTTATCAGGCTTATGAAGCACCTGCACCCAGTACCGCTACCGACCAGCTCATAGCAGCGCTCAGCGGTAAGCTTAAAGAGTTAGAGGATAGCAACCTCGATGAGTTTTTTGACTTTTGCAATGATAATGGCATCAAAGTCAAATATGTGTCCATCGCTCATCCTCGAGCCAACGGACAGATGGAATGAGCCAACAGTATGATCATCGATGCTTTGCGCAAGAGGGTATACCTAGACGACAAGGACCTCAAGCCTGGTCGGTGGCTCAAGGAATTGCCTGCAGTGGTCTGTGGACTTCGTTGCCAAAGAGGAAGGAGCACTCGAGTCCTGTCCTCGAACGTCTAAGTATTTAGCCTCTATGTGCCGTTACTATAACCGCAATGTCAAGGGCAGGCTGTTCGTGGTCGGTGACACGGTGTTACAATGAATCCAGAACATAGATAACCTGCACAAGTTGTCATCCAGATGGGAAGGGCCGTATAGGATCAAGGTTGTTACACGCCCAACATCCTACCGGTTGGAGACGATGAAGGGTGTCGAGGAGTCCAACTCCTGGCACATCGACCATCTCATACGCTTCTATCCATAGAATAAGATATGTACCCAATTTTTATTATTCAGATGTTTAATAAAGTTTTCTTTTTTGTCTTCTTTCCTATCAACAACTCTATATCTGTGCACACATCTGTCATACATGCGCCCAGCATAAGTCATAATTAAACTTTGTTTTCTGCCCGACGAGAACGGCTTGACAAGGCACTGTCAAGAAAACTCTTACGATGTGTTACAGCTCCGCGCTACATGGCACTAGGAGATTTCAGCAGTCGCTCTCTAACGGTCCTAGGTACCTAGTGATCCCGGCGGTCCTACGCTGTTCACTAGTGCATCCTAGTTACCCGACAGAGTTAGCTCGCTTCGAGGGTGGGGGCAAAACTTAATTGTCGACATTTTTTAAAAAATGAACTATGCATAAATATGCATCTAAAAAACAACAATATGTTTATTACCGCTTAAACATGCCTAACATGTCTGCATCAAAAGGCTAAAAGTTTACGAGCACCCCTCGCTCGGCTCAACTTACAAACAATGTTTTTCATCACAAATTCATTGTTTACGGCCTATGATCATCATCATTTTCTGCAGGATCTTTGATGAGCGTCATTTCATCAACAAGGGCGGCGGCAGCAGGGGTAGACGTGGTCCGTAGGTCCTCGGTGGTGTTCTCATTAATCTCTGGTGCAATGCCAAGCACAACTTCTGTCGGCTCCACCTTCGGGTAGCCACCGCGTAGCGCCCGACCTCTGCAACAAACCCCTGAAGCGCTGGCCACAGCCTCCAGCACTGGTCTGCCATAACCACTGCCTCACCCACGGGATCGGCAGGGCGCTCCTCTCCTTTGAAGATCACCCTCAACGCCGGCTTGATGTGCTCGCGCATGGCCCGCATTTTCTGTTGGAGGACGGCGATGGACTCTTCTAGCACGTAGAACTGGACCATGTGGCGGTTCCTTACATCTGTGTAAATAAACAATGGTGGTTAGCATACCATGGTCCGCCCAGTATGCAGCAGACTATATACAACAATTCTATGTTGTCATCCTTTCCAGTGAGCTCAGCAATCTGCTTCTGGTGCTCCATCGCTTGCTCTCAGTGGCCTCCTTCTGGACCAACAGGCTGGCAAGCTCCTGAGCCATGGCCTCATTTTGGCCATTCAGTTCTACATACAAGTGCGCATAAGCATATAGCAAACTCCAACATGCACCGAATAGGAAAAATTACTTACTCTCATTCTTCGCCTTTAGGGTGCACTTGTTGGTGCAGCGCAGTGACCTCTTCCTCATGTTGCAGCTCCCGCTCCTGGTAGATTTTGGCCTGCGCCTCCAGTTGGGCCTTGTCCACCCTGAGCGTCTGGCACTCCTCCCAGGTAGCTACAAAGAGGTCGATGGTCTTGCCCCGTTGCGCGTTGGTCTCTTGCAGGGACCGTGGACACAATGCATTAGTCAGTTCGCGTAATTCATATGCATGGAATCTCTCAGTTGTTACAGGGTATTTCATATTACCTTGATCCAGTCCAATAGCACCTCCACCACATCCTGGATGCCCGTATCAATGTCATCGTCAGGAATTTCCTCGTACGTCACGAAGTCATCATTCCCACGCTTGCGTGTGGTGTGCACACGCTGAGTGGGGATGTCCGTGCATGGCATCTTGGGCACCCTCGGCACCTTCACTCCCTCCGGTGGCGCTGGCCTGCTCGGGCCCGCTCGTAGCCTTGATGGCCCTAAACTGTACCACCCGCCTGTCTGGCTGACGGGTTGTTGTTGGGGCTGGTCTGGTGGGAGTTGTGGTGTTGCTGGCCACCTCCCCTTGCCCTACGGGTTGCGCTGTGTCGTCGGCCGTCGCTTGCTCAGTGGTCGGCTGTGGGGTGGTCTGGCTGGGCGGTGGGGTTGGCGGCGAGGTCGGAGGAGCACGACTGCAATTCATACCATAAAACCAATTTGTCTACAAAAAATGCAATAATTAATGAGAAGCAAGATACACAAAGTCATCGACACTTACCTGGCTGGCCACTGGAATCCTCCTCTAAACTGTGGGGCTGCTCACTCGCCTGGAGCACCTGGGGCCCCGCCTGGAGCGCCTGGGGCCCCGCCTGTCGCCCCGCTACCGCGCCCGGGGATTCGGTCCGACGCCTCGCCCGTCCTGCTCGTCCCGATGGGGCGTATCAGAGAGGTCGGCTCCTTTGCCACCTCCTGGTGCCCTAGTGACGAGGCAGCTCCGGCTGGAGGCGTCGCCAACCCGTGCGACACAGGTGGCGGTGATGGCAGCGGTGGTGCTGAACGCCTGGCCTGCTCCGGCTGAGTGGTTGAAGTGGTCTCCCCCTGATACTGGAGAGGAGGTTGTGGTGGCGCATTTCGTGCGGATCTTCTGGGTGTTGTTGTGGGCGGGGGCCTCGGTGTTCCCCCGTCTGAGGCACCTGGGCCTGACGTTTCCACTAGCGCTCCTTGAGCGTCATGGCGTCGTCAGAGTCCGATGACTCCGGGGTACTCGGAGCGCCCCTCTTTTTGCTCCCCTCTATCCGCCGTCCAGGTTTTGCTTGCCCCCGGACAACAGGGAGGAGGGTTTCTTCTTCTTGGCCGCGGCTGACACGGGACGTTTGCCCGCAGCCCGATGCCTCCCTTGGGCAGCAGGGACTTCTTCGTCATCGGAGTCGGAGATGTCCAGTGTCTCCTGTCCTGCTCTGGCCCTGCTCCGGTAGTGGGTCTCCTCAGTCCTCCGCTGGTTCGCCTGCGCCTCACCCTAAGGCCATGGCTCCACTGGCACAACGGAGAAAAAGACTTTTCAGTCCTGTCCAAGCAGTGTCTGATAGTTAGACCATCCATGTTATGGATATCATTACATAGCATGGTATATCATTCAAATTAAAGTATGGAACTTGTCAGCTTACCTCTGGTGGTGGTCGGGAAAGGTCGTACGGCCGTGCACGCACTTCTGGATAGCTGGTGGTCGGGTCAAACTTCTCAAATAGTGAAGACATCTGCCGACTCACCGCTTCTAGCGTCGTCTTCTCTGGGGTCTCCTGCGACGGCTCATCCCGGCCAGCGTACTCGTACAGGTGGTTCACCCGCTCCTTGCACGGCTGGATCCGGCGCATCAGCCATGTTCCCGCCACCAGCGCTCCATTGACAGTCTTGTTGTCAATCAATGTTAGCAATTTTCATTCACCTGATGCATCTCATCTGGGGATGGAGGGTCCGACCACCGTGGGTTGAACTTCGGCACCTGTGTTATGTCGCACGGCACCCTCATCCCCTCCACGTCCTGGCTCATGTAGAACCAGCAGCTGTTCCAGCTCTTCGGGGCTGATTGGTGCTGACTCCCTAGCCAGTGCGCCTTCATCCTGTCACGAAGACGCACATAGCACCCTCCGGCAACCTAGGACCCCTTGATCTTAGCCCCCTTCTTCCTCAGTAGGTAGAAGTGGCAGAACAGATTGAAATAGGGGTCGATCCCCAAGAACATCTCGCAGAAACCGATGAAAATGGCAATAGAGAGGATGGAGTTGGGGTTCAGATTGCAGATGGACACCATCCAGTAGATGCAAAGGTCCTAGAGAAACCCATTCACCGACACCCCCAATCCCCGCGTCACCATATCCTCGAACACCATGATTTCTCCCTCCCGGGGAAGAGGAGAATCCTCACCTCGTGGCTCACGCCATGCCCCATCTCGAACGGTGGCAAGAAGCCCTTGTTAGCGAATGCCTACAGTGACTCCTGCGTGGACGTTGATTGCTGCCAGTGCAGCCCCGGCGCTTCAGATCCAGCCGCCTTCCTCGCCTTCTTGGCTCCCTTCTTCGCCATTTCCTCCGAGGATGGTGGGTTGCGAGGTGAGCGGAGTGTGGTGGTGGTGCAGATGCGCTAGATCTGCTCGGTTGCTCGCGGCGGCGGGCAGATTTATTGCAGTGGATTGACGGTGGCAGTGGTTGCGAGGTGAAGCGAGGCAGCAGAGCGCTCGAGAAATGCGTGAGTGGGTAGGTGGAAAATGATTGTTGTTCGAGAACCATCTTCCTCCTGTGGCGCCTGCTATTTATACTAACCGGTTGACGTCGGTTTGACTTCTAGGTTTGGACACCGCTTGACTCGTGTGGATGCGGCTTGTGGGCCGTCCTGGTCTCGAGTGCGAGCGTGGGCTGGGATATTTTATTCCCCCATGTGCGCTTGGTTGCGGATCCAATCCTGGATCTTGTGCACGTGTCCGGTAGTCTTGGGATCTAATCCCAGATTTGCCCTTAATTATATTCTTCTTTCCAAATTTGTCTTAGATTTTTTCCTCAAACCTAGAGACTAATTTTGTGGGTCAAATATTTTATTGCCTATTCCTAGGAACTGCGTGGTAGTTTTCCTACCTAAGTGGTGTTTATGAACCACGACTCTCGGTGGCCTCGCCCCGATGGAGTCTGTGCATGTCTCGGCACACATGGGGACTGCGTGGCAGTACTCCACCCAGTGATGCTCACAGGCCATGGGTTCTCGGTGTTCTTGACCCGATTGAGCCTCTGACGTACCCTGAGCACGCTTGGGGACTGGACATCAGTTGGAACACGTCTAGTTCTTTGACACTAGCCTTGATTAGTTGATGTTGTTTTTCACTTTTTCCTTAAAAAGCTCAATGCAACATATCCTATCTTCTATCGAGCTTGGGGACTACGTGGGCCCATGTCAACTCGCAGTGACTTGGGCTTATGCTTTACTCTCTGCTCTAGAATGGGTATTCAGTGTTAACCACATCGGGTTGGTATTTTATTTTGACTTTTTCTTAAAAAGCTCAATACAACATATATTATCTTATATCGAGCTTAGGAACTACGTGGGCCCACATCACCTCATGGTGACTTGGGCTTATCTTCTGTTCTTGGTTCGCTGCACTTACCTCTACGGATGGTCCATATTAGCATTCCAGTGATACTTCGTGTCACGTGTTAATGTGGGCCCACGTCTCCGGACGTAAAAAGAATTTTTCTTTTTCTTAGAACACCATGCATCTTTCGACAGATCACCTTCCTTGACAAAAGCCGTGGTCAGCAACAGACGTACAAACTGCTCGGGAGAAGCCTGGACGACACCGCCTGGTCGGCATCAGTGCTGGTCAAGAGTGTGAGGTCTGCATCTTCACTGCTTAGCGTCGCGTGGTCTGCATCTTCGCTGCTCGGCATCACGTGGTCTGCAACTTCGCTATTCGGCGTCATGTGGTCTGCATCTTCACTGCTCGGTATAGGTCAAGACGGCAACTCCCTCAAGATACATGGTGCTCGGGGACTAGCTGTGGGGGTATATACCCCGTATACCCCCGCGGCTATACTTTGGGCCGCTCGGTACAAGACGGCCCAGACCAGAAGACGAAGGCTGGTCCATCATCATCATGATCGGTAGGCCGAACAACAAGACGGAGCCTGTGGTCCACTACTTCCCAGGTCGATGGGCCGCACGGGTGTTGAAGGCTGCTTGGCGTGGAAGGAGTCTTAGTTGGTTAGATCTTCGTGTCCTCCAAGGATGCGGCGCAATGTAACCGACCATAGGAAAACCCTAGATATGTAACCTTGTCCCCCGGCTATATAAGGCGGACAAGGACCCCCTAGAACGGATCTGAACCCATCTCATTGTACTCCGGTACTCATCAATACAGCAGCAAAGACGCAGGACGTAGAGTATTATGCTTCCGAACGGCCTGAACCTAGATAAACCCTATTGTCCTGGTTGTTTGTCTTGCGTCTCACATCTAGATCATAGGTCTTAGTGCACCCTCATCGCAAATCTACTACCTCAGGGTATCACATGGTAGACTACCGAGGATATTTCATCGACACCCCCTTCGGCGCTTTCTTCTACACGACCATGTCGTTTGGCCTCAAGAACGCCGGAGCTACCTACCAACGGGCCCTCCATGTTTGTCTCGACGACGAGATCACTGATGACCTTGTCGAGGCATACGTAGACGATGTGGTGGTGAAGACCAGGCAATCTCATTTACTCGTCAAAAACCTCAAACAGACCTTCGCGGCCCTCAATGAGTTCCAGTGGAAACTCAACCCCAACAAGTATGTCTTTGGCGTACCCTCCGTGATCCTGCTCGGCAACATGGTCAGTTAGGATGGCATACGCCCAAAACCCGAGAAGGTCCAAACCGTGCTGGACTTACAACCACCATATTGTGTCAAAGACATCCAAAAACTCACGGGGTGCATGGCGGCGCTAAGCCGCTACATCTCCTGCATGGTCGAAAAAGGGCTCCCCTTTTTCAAACTTCTCAAAGCAAAAGAGAAGTTTGAGTGGACGGAGGAGGCCGACCAGGACTTCAAGCAGCTCAAGGAGTACCTTACGACTCCCCCAGTACTCACAGTCCCACAAGAAGGCGAGGAGCTTCTCCTTTACATTGCCGCTACAACTAACATGGTCAGTACCGTGATAGTGGTCGAGCACGAGGAACCCGGGCACGTCTATAGTGTGCAGCACCCAATCTACTACGTTAGCGAGGTTCTTAATGAAACCAAGAAACGTTATAACCATGTCCAGAAGCTGCTCTATGCACTCCTGATCACCAAGATAAAGCTTTTGCATTATTTCCAAGCCTACTCGATTACGGTGGTCACCGAAGCACCACTTGGGGATATTTTGTGTAACAAAGATGCCAGCGGCCGTATTGTTAAATACACACTAGAGCTCTCCGCATTTACACTAAAATTTCACAGTCGCTAGACTTAATGGTAGAGTGGTCGGATATCAACCTGCACCTGGCCCATGCAACTGCCGACCAATGGCGGATGTACTTCGATGGTTCCTTGAACATCGATGGTGCTAGAGCAGGTGTGTACTTCATCTCTCCTTCTAAGGACACACTCTGTTATGTTTTGCGCATTCACTTTAAGGCATCCAACAATGTGGCCGAGTGCAAAGCTGCCCTGCATGGCCTCCGCATTGGAGTTGAGCTGGGCATTAAACGGCTCCTGGTGTATGGAGATTCTGCTCTGGTCATCCGGCAAGTCAACAAAGAATGGGACGTTGTCCACGAAAAAATGGATGCTTACATGGCCGAGATTCGCAAGCTGGAGAACAAGTTCTATGGACTGGAGCTCACCCATATTCGTCGCACCGAGAACATAGGTGCTGATGAGCTATCCAAGCTCGGATCATCTCGCGCCGAGGTACCTCCCGGCATGTTTGTCGAAGAATTAATTAAGCCTTTGATCCCCGATCAGGCTTACGATGCACCTGCGCCCAGTACCGCTACCGACCAGCTTGTAGCGGCCCTCAGTGGCAAAGCTGAAGAGGTTGAGCAGAGCTACCTCGACCTGTAAGGATCTGACGATGGTAGTGAGCCAGCCGAGCAGGCAGCGCCTCCCCAGCCTGACTAGAGAGAGCCCTTTGTCAGATACCTGAATGACCACCTTGATCTAGAGGATAAGATTAAAGCCCAACAGCTGATCCGCTGAGCCCATGCCTACCTCATGGTTAACGACGAGCTAATACGCAAGGGCCCAAGGTCCGTGATTTTCCAGAAGTGCATCACCTAGAAGGAGGATATATAGCTTCTGAAGAATATTCATGCCGGCACTTGTGGGAACCATGCTGCATCCTAGATGCTGGTCGGCAAAACGTACCGGGCAGGGTTCTACTGGCCTACAGCTGTCACTGATGCAGAAGACTATGTACGCCGGTGCAAAAACTGGCAGATGTTTGCCGAGTAGATTCATGTTCCTGCACATGAACTTCAGACCATCCCGATCGCTTGGCCATTCTCATGCTGGGGACTTGACATGATTGGTCCCTTCAAGAAGGCTCCTAGCAGCCACACATGTGTCTATATGCTCATCGACAAGTTTTCCATGTGGATCGAGTACAAGGCCATCAAGAAAGCTACGTCTGAAAAAGCGGTGCAGTTCCTCGATGATGTCATCCACTGGTTTGGCATACCCAACACCATCATCACCGATTTGGGCTCCTAGATCACCAGCAAAGAGTTTTTTTGACTTTTGCAATGATAACAACATCAAAGTCAAATATGTGTCCATTGCTCACCCTCGAGCAAATGGACAGGTGGAGCGAGCTAATGGTATGATCATCGATGCCTTGCGCAAAAGAGTATACCAGGACGACAAGGATCTCAAACCTGGTCGGTGGCTCAAGGAATTGCCTGCCATGGTCTGGGGACTGCGTACCCAGCCCAGTCACAACACTGGAGTCTCCCCGTACTTCATGGTGTTTGGATCCGAGGCTGTCCTACCAGCTGAGGTCGCTCTCCTCTCACCGCGTGTCCTGCACTACGATAAAGAGGCCTCCAACGAAGCTAGAGAAGTAGACATCATTGCCAAAGAGGAGCACACACTCGAATCTTGTGGTTGTATGGCTAGGTACCTAGCTTCTGTGCGTCGTTACTATAACCACAATGTCAAAGGCAGGTTGTTCGTGGTCGGCGACGCGGTGTTGCGACAAATCTAGAACATAGACGGTCTACACAAGCTATCATCTAGGTAGGAAGGGCCGTTTAGGATCAAGGCTGTTACACGCCCAACATCCTATCGTTGGAAACGATGAAGGGTGTAGAAGAAGACAACTCGTGGCACATCAACCACCTCATACACTTCTATCCATAGAATAAGATATGTACATAGTTTTTCGTTATCTAATATTTAATAAAGTTCCTTTTTTTGTTTTCTTTCCCTGTCACCGCTCTACATTTGTGCACACATCTATTATACATGCGCCCTACATAAGCCACAGTTAAACTTTGTTTCCTGCCCGTCGAGAACGGATTGACAAGGCACTGTCTTGAAGCCTCTTACGATGTGTTACAGCTCCGCACTACATGGCACTAGGAGATTCAGCAGTCGCTCTCTAACACTGCTAGGTACCTAGTGATCCTGGCGGTCCTACGCTGTTCATTAGTGCATCCCTAGTCACCCAATAGATTTAGCTCGCTTCGAGGGTGGGGGAAAAACTTAATTGTCAACATTTTTTGATAAATGAACTACGCATAGATATGCATCTAAAAAATGGCAATATGTTTATCACCCACTTAAACATGCCTACCTTGTCTGCATCAACTGGCTAAAAGTTTTTGAGTGCTCGGCACAACTTACAAACAGTGTTTTCATATAACTACATTGTTTACAGCCTACTGACCACCAACACCTGTGGCAAGATCTTCAATCAGCGTCATGTCTTCAACAAGGGCAGCGGCAGCAAGGGCCGACGTGGTCCGGAGGTCCTCGACGGCGGTCTCGGTAAGCTCTGGCGTGATGCCAAGCGCAACATCCACCGGCTCCACCTCCGGGTACCTGGAGCGGACCACCGAAAGCGCGGTTGCAACCGCGTAGCGCCCGGCTCCTGCAACGAACTCCTGGAGCGTCGGCCACAGTCTATAGAACTAATCTGCAATGACGACTGTGTCACCTACAGGTTTGGCAGGGTGCTCCTCTCCTCGGAAGATGGCCCACGACATCGGCCTGACATGGTCGGTCATGGTTTGGATCCTTCCTTGGAGGGAGGAGATGGAGTCCTCTAGCACCTGAAATTGGATCATGTGGCGGTCCCTCACATCAGCAAAAACAAAGCATGGTAGTTAGCATACCATGGTCTGCCCAGTATGTTGCATACTACACACAATAACCCTATGTTGTTCTACTTACTAGTGAGCTCAGCAATCCGCTTCTAGTCCTCCTTCTCCTGCTCCTCAGCGGCCTCCTTCTGGCCCAGCAGGCTGGCAAGCTCCTGAGCCATGGCCTCATTCTGGCTGCTCAGCTCTATACAACAATATATCAGTATGCAGCAAATTTCAGCGTATGTGGTATGGTCGGGAAACTTAAATCTCGTTGTCCGCTTCCAGGGTTTCCACCCTTTGGTGCAGCGCAGCGACCTCCTCTTCATGTTGGACCTCCCGGTCCTGGTAGACCTTGGCCTGTGCCTCCAGCTCAGCTTTGGCCACGGGGAGGGTTTTGCACTCCTCCCAGGTTGCTGCAAACCGGTCAATGGTCGTGCCCCACTGAGCATTGGTCTCCTGCAGGGACTGTACACACCATGCGCTGGTCAGCGTGCGTGCTCCAAAGCACCGAGTTTCCAAACATGCAAGCAAATGGTGATCAGGTTTACCTTGATCCTGTCTAGTAGCACCTCCATGGCATCCTAGACACTTGCGTTGATGTCGTCGTCCAGGATCTCCTCATAAGACACAAATTTGTCGTTCCCCAGCTTGTGCATCATGTGGACGCGTTGTTTGGGCAGGTCCGTGCGTAGCATCCTGGGTACTCTGGGTACCTCTTCGACCTCCTCAGGTGGTGCCGGCCTACTTAACTCCACCTGATCTGACGCGCGGTGGGGCAGACGACCTGCTATGGCCTTGATCGCCCTAAACGGCACCACCTGCTTCTCTGGCTGATGGGTCAGTGTCGAGGCTGACTGGGTGGGCTTTGCGGTACTGCTTGCTGCCAACTTTGCCCTGCGGACTGCGCCGCGTCATCAGCCGTCGCCTACTCGGTGGTTGGTTGCGGCGTGGTCTAACTGGGCGGCGGGGTCGGTACTGTCATCGCTGGAGTGTGGCTACAAAACACATCAAACGAAGATTCTATTTACAAGAAAACCAAACAACGTAAGGAGATGCAAGATACGTGAATTACACGAAACTTACCCGACTGGCCGCCGGAACCCTCCTCTGAACTGCAGGGTCGCTCCTACGCCGGGAGTGCCTGGGGCCCGGCCTGTCGCCCCGCTGCCGTGCCCGGGGACTCGGTCCGATGCCTTGCCCGTTCTGCTCATCCTAATGGGGTGCACCAAAGAAATCAGCTCTCTTGCCGCCTCTCGGTGCCCCAGAGACGAGGCTATTTTGGCTGGAGACGTCGCCACACTATGTGGTGCAGGTGGTGGTGGTGGTGGTGGTGTTGGTGGTGTTGACCTCCTGGCCTGCTCCAGCCAAGTGGTTGAGGTAGTTTGCCCCTGATGCGGGGGAGGAGGTGGTGGCAGCGCATTCCACGCAGACCTCCTCGGTGTTGTCATGGTTGGGGGCCTCAGTGTCCTCCCCGTCTAAGGCGTCTGGGCCTGACGCTTCCTCTGGCACTGATCCAGCGTCAGGAAGTCATCGTCCGATGACTCCGGGGTGGCCAGAGCACCCCTCTTCTTGACTCCGGTCCTGTCCAAGCTATGTCTGACAGGCAGACCTTACATGTTATATACATCATCATATACCAGTGCAAACTAATCGAATCAAAGTGTAGAACTGGTCGGCTTACTGCTAGTGGTCGTCGGGCGAGATCATACGGCAGTGCACGCACCTCTGGGTAGCTAGTGCCCTGGTCAAACTTCTCAAACAGCGAGGAAATTCACTGGTCCACCGCCTCCAGTGTCGTCCTCTCCTAGGTCTCCTATGAGGGGTCAGCTCGACCAGTGTACTCATACAAGCAGTTCACCTGCTCCTTGCACGGTTGGATCCGGCATGTCAACCAGGTTCCAGCCACCAGTGCTCCATTGACCATCTTGTTGTCAATCAAGGTCAACAACTCTTTCACTTGATGCATCTCCTCCGGGGTTGGTGGGTCCAACCACCTAGGGTTGGACTCCGGCACCTGCGTCACATCGCAAAGGCACCCTCCTCCCCTCCACGTCCTGGCTCATATAGAACCAGCGGGTATTCCATCCCGTTGTGGCCGATTGGTGCCGGCTCCCTAGCCAGTGTGCCTTCATCCTGTCCCGAATGTGCACGTAGCACCCACCAGCAATCTGGGACCCCCAGATTTAGCCCCTTCTTCCTCAATAGATAGAAGTGGCAGAATAGATTGAAATGGGGGTCGATGCCCAAGAACATCTCTCAGTAGGCAATGAAAATAGAAATGGAGAGGATGGAATTGGGATTCAGATTGCAAATGGAGATCATCCAGTAAAGGAAGAGGTCCCGGAGGAATCCATTCACGGGCACACCCAGTCCCTGTGTCACCACATCCTCAAAAACTACTATTTCCCCATCCCGGGGTAGGGGAGAATCCTCACCTCGTGGCTCGTGCCACAACTCCATCTCTCGCGGCAGTAGCAAGCCCTCATCGGCGAGTGCTTACAGTGACTCCTGCGTGGAGGTCGATTGCTGCCATTGCGGCCCCGGTGCGCCACATCTGGACGCCTTCCGTGCCTTGTTGGCTCCCTTCTTTGCTATCTCCCCTAAGGATGGTGGGTGGATGGGTGAGCAGAGTGTGGTGATGGTGTGGATGCACTAGATCTGCTTGCCTGCTTCACGGAGGTAGGCGGATTTATGGCGGCAGTTGCTCGGGAGTAGGTAGATGGAGCGCTCGAGAAGGTGGAGAGAGTGGGGAGTTGAAATGAATGCGATGCGGAACCGATTCCCCCAGCGGCGGCTACTTATTTATAGGAACTGGATGACGTCGCTTTGACTTCTAGGGTTGGACCCAGTTGACTCGTGTGGATGCGGCTTTTTTAACCCTATTAGTCTGTACTGGTTGCCGAGCGCGAACGTGGGCCGTGGGAATTTTTATTCCTTCACGCGCCTTTCCTGCTGGTCTTTCCTCAAGTCTGGCATGTGCCCAATAATCTTGGGATCTAATCCCAGATTTGCCTTTAATTATATACTTCTTTCCAAATTTGTTCCAGATTTTTATTCCTTAAAACCTGGGGACTGTTTTTATGCGTCAAATTTTTTATTTCCCATACCTGGGGACTGCATGGCAGTTTCACACCCAGTGGTGCTTATGAACATTGGTTTCTCGCTGTCCTTGACCCGATCGAGCCTGTGACATGTCTCGGGTACACATGGGGACTGCGTGGTAGTTTCCCACCCAGTGGTGCTTACGGACCACGGGTTCTCGGTGTCCTCGACCCGATCGAGCCTGTGACCTGTCCTGGGCACACTTGGGGACTATAAATCAGTTGGAACACGTCTAGTCCTTTAATACCGGGTATGACTAGTTGATGCTATTTTTGACTTTTTCCTTAAAAAGCTCAATGTAGCATATCCTATCTTCTATCGAGCTTGGGGTCTATGTGGGCCCATGTCACCTTGTGGTGACTTGGGCTTATTTTTGGTTCTTGGCTCTAGAGTCTCCTATATGGATATACAACATTAACTACACCTAGCTAGTGTTTTGTTTTGACTTTTTCTTTCAAAAAGAATAATACAACATATTCTATCATCTATCGAGCTTGGGGACTACGTGAGCCCACATCACCTAGCTGTGACTTGGGCCTATCTTCTGTTCTTGGTTCGTTGCCCTCATTTATATGGATAGTTCATGTTAGCATCCCAGTGATACTTCGAGTCACGTGTTAACATGGGCCCACGTCTCAAGACGTGGAAATAATTTTTCTTTTTCTTGGAACACCATGCATCTTTCGACAGATCACCTTCCTCGACGGGAGCCGTGATCGAGAGTAGACTTATGAACTACTCGGGAGAAGCCTGGACGACACCGACTGGTCAGCATCGGAGCTGGTCGAGACTACATGGTCTGTATCTTCACTACTCGGCATCACGTGGTCTGCATCTTCACTGCTCGGCACAGGTCAAGACGGCGACTTCCTCAAGATACATGGTGCTCGGGGACTAGCTGTGGGGGTATAGACCCTGTATACCCTCGTAGCTAGGCTTTAGGCTGCTCGGTCCAGATGGCCTAGACCAGAAGATGAAGGCTGGTCCATCACCCTCCTGGTCGGTGGGCCAAACGACAAGACTAAGCCCGTGGTCCGCTACCGCCCAGGCTGGTGGGCCGCACGGGTGCTGAAGGCTGCTTGGCGTGCAAGGAGTCTTAGTCGGTTAGATCTGTTCGTGTCCTCCAAGGATACCGCACAATGTAACCGACCATAGGGAAACCCTAGATATGTAACCTTGTCCCTCGGCTATATGAGGTGGACAAGGACCCCCTAGAACGCATCAAAACTCATCTCATTGTACTCCGGTACTCATCAATACAGCAGCAGAGACGCAGGTCGTTGGGTATTACGCTTTCGAGCGGCCTGAACTTGGATAAACCCTGGTTGTCCTGGTTGTTTGTCTTGCGTCTCACATCTAGATCATAGGTCCTAGCACGCCCTCACCGCAAATCTACTACCACGGGGTATCCCATGGTAGACTGCCGAGGAGATATCGTCGACAACCGCCCCCAGCTAGCGCCTCCCGGGCCCTGTCTCCTTTGGCGGTTTGCAGGCGGTTCGGCAACATCGGTTCCACCTACGATCGGTGCAGATGGAAAGTGCAAACCACCCTTTCGAGGTTGGTTTGGATCCTTCCATGTGGGGATGGTCCTTTTGCATAGAGCCTCCGCCTCTCAAGCTATAAAAGGAGGCCTCCTCTCTTCATATGGAATTCATGCATTATTCATCAACACAAGAGATTACAATGTCGAGAGGAAGAGCAAGCTCCATTCCACTAGCTTCTAGCTACATTAGTATAGGGAGTGAGAGAGGGAAAGGGCTGAAGAAAGAGCAGAGTCAAAGCAGTTCTACCTCCGGGTGGACGATTTGCCGGACTTGTCGGATCTCACTCCAACTTGTACCTCTATGATCGTCTTGCTACTTGAAGTCAGAAGTTTGTGTTCAACTTTGTTTTGATTCATTAAGCATGCCTCTTTCATAATGCTACTTGTTTGTGGGCTCGTCGTCCATCCTTTGGGTGGATGCTCTAGTAGAGGGTCCCTAATAAAGACGGATCGCCCTGTACGTGCTAGAGTAGTAGTCACTTGCGTAGACGTGGTGTCTAGACTGAGGCTACCTTCGTTCGCTGCGTATCCCACGGGTAGAGGGGTAGACGGGCAGGTAGTGACAGCCCTATTCGTTCGTACCAGTATTCCCCATGTTCGGATACGGAGTGGAGCTAGAGACTGGTATTGCATGGCAGACCAAGTGCGCCAGTGCCTGAAGCAAGTAAGTAGTGGAAAAGTTACCATCGCTTAAGGTTTCTTACCTTAGACGAACCTTTTTACCCAAGCTACTTGTCGGTGTCTTGACCCGAGGGCCAAGCACCAACGAGTGAATTTGTGCTGCGTGCTCCCTTATCCAGATGGTGATGCAAGAAGAACACACGATTTTTATCCTGGTTCAGGCAAGAGAAGGCCCTACATCCAGTGGGGGAAAGAGATTGTATTATCTTGCACCGAAGTGCTTGTACAGGGGGGATACAAGCGAGCGAGTATGAATGGGGGATGAAGAGAAATGCCTGAGCCTGAGAGTGCTAAGTCTATGCCTTGCTAGTGGAGAGCTCGGATTTCTCTAAGTGTTATCCGATGCGTGTTCGAATGAATGAAACTAGCCCCTGGCGTCCCCTTTTATAGGCTAAGGGGAGGCTCAGGTGTACAGGAACCCTAGGGCTGTCATAGGTGATGACGTCGAGAGGTTGATGTCGTTCATGTCATTGTTGTTGTAGAGGCGTGAACTAGACATGGCCTGCCCTGTAGCGACATGCTCGGAGATGCTGGCTGTCCTCCGGATGCGTCACGATGATGCCGTCGATGATCAATGAAAGACCTGTGTCCCTATGGAGGGCGTGCTAGTCCCTGTAGACGCCGCATCAGGAGTTGTTGGAGCACTGATCGGAGGCATCGAGGTCCAAGTCGAGGGGTGGTCGAGGGGGTCTAGGCCTGGACAGATAAGACTAAGCCCCGAAAATACGGTGCGGGTGTTGACAATCGCGTCTCCAGGGGGTGCCTGACGAGGCACAATGTTCGGCATGGTGTAACAATGCGATACGAATCGCCGATTCTCCGGGTATGGGCAGTAAAAAGAGGATTTGACCGTCATACCTGGTCACTGTAACCATGCCATAGCTATGAGGTTAGGCATGAGTTGGTGGAAGCATTAAATGCCCTGGATCCCATACATGAAGTAGGTGAGCCGAAGGGGGAGCAGCAGTCGACGGGGGGTCGTCCGCGCGCGTGGAGTTTCATTACTCGACGGGGGCGGTCGATCGCCCGTGTCAAGTTCTGTCACTCGAGGATCCTTGTCGAGGCAGGGCTCGCATGGGCTGGTTCTTCCCGTTCGTGGACCGGCCCAGTACGATTTGCATCCCGAGTATTGGGCTCTGTTTCTTTTGAAGGGAGTAGCAAGCATGATTTACGGTGGGCTTTTTCAGAGATTTAGGCTGATTGATCAGGAATTATTTCTCTAGGTCTAGGTTAAGGGTACCCCCTTGTACACCCGATAGTAGCCCCCGAGTCTCTGTGCGAGTGCTGGCACTCACGCAGAGGCTCTTGAACTGGAGTCATAGCGCTTGTCGTTTTTTGAACGGTGCACGCGAGCGTACCCTTCGGGGGTAGCCCCGAGGCCTCGAAGGAGTATAATACTCCTCCGAGGGCTTTATGCGCTTTTTGTCGAGGGGTTAAGTCTCTCTGGTGGGCTTAATCCTCTCTCATCAAGGCCTTCCCCGTGGTGGTGGAGTGTGGTAGGTTTTCTTCGAGGGCGGAGGAGTCTTGAACTGGAGTCGTAGCGCTGACACTAAGCGCTTGGTCGAGGGGTACATGTGCGATCGAGCCCCCGAGTGCATTCAACCCTCTTTTTGTCAAGGGGTGCCTAGCATAGTCGAGTCCCCGGGCCTCATGTGGCTGGGGCTTTTCTAGCTCTTAGCGTCTATCCCCATGAGCCCTTTTGATCAGTTATGGGGTGAGGAGCATCATACTACCCTCGATAGGCAAGTCTCGTCATCCTCTGTCAAGCTGTTATCGGGAAGTTTAAGTAAGAGCTCGTGCCCCGTTCAATAGGGGTTGACTTATGGCCGTGGGGGCGCTCTTATTGAAGCAAACAATCGGACACATGGATGCCACCCCTTTCGATAGGGTTCGGTGGCCTGATGCCTCCCTCCGAAGGGATTCCTTAGTGGTCCCTTAGTTTTGCCTTGAATATGTTCGGGGGGGCCTCGAGAGTTCATTCTCGAGCCAGGGCCTCGCGTCGGTCCCCCTAGTCATCCCTGACTCAGGTACTCGAGGGCGGTTGTCAAACCCTGAACAAGGGCCAACCTTCGCTCCCTTGAGATTTTTATGTGGGGCCAAGGCCTGCTTTCCTTCTCGTGGAAGATATCGTCATGGATAACTCCTCCCGTCCGTTGGACGTGCCTTTTTATGCAGGAGACGGAACGGTGCAGTCGTGGGAGGGCGTAGGCAATGGCTAGAGATCAAGCACGTGATGCGTGTCCCTATACCCAGGAATTGAGGGAGCGGTTAGGTATGAGCATTAAATGTGAAGATTTACCTGCTCCTTGGTTGGATCCGCCCATTGCTCTTCGGCCTGCCTATAAATTCGGGAGGTAGGGTTTTGTTTGTTCCCGATCTTGCCTTCTTGCTTTCGCCGCCGCCACCACCGGAGACCAGAGCGAATCGATCTGTTAGCGCAAGGAAGAGGGAGAGAGAAAGAGTGAGATTAGGAACCTTCCCTCCCGTCCATCCACCGAGCAGATCCAATCCTTCGCCATGGGTGTGGAGCTTCTCCCGTGGAAGACTGGCCCCCATCGGCCGTGATGGTGTAGGAGCTGCAGAAGTTGGTGGACGAGGGGCTCCTCCGCCCCGTCACCTCGGCCGGCCGACCGGAGTGGAGGGTGCTGGCGAGGAACCACCGGGAGCTGGACCCATTGACGGGCTATGTTGTAAGCTTCATCGCCTTCCACAAGATGGGGCTCGGGGCACTACAGAGCCGATTCATGCACGCGCTGACTCATCATTATGAGGTTGAGCTCCAGCACTTCTCCCCCAACGCCATCTCCAATGTGGCAATCTACGCCTCCATCTGTGAGGGATACCTAGGGATGGAGCCACACTGAGAGTTGTGGCTCCATCTCTTTGTTTTTTGTTTCTTCATTAAAATTAAAAACAGGTACAAGAAAAAGTACGGGGGAGATCTCTCAAGCACAACTAACATAACCTTCAAGATCTCCCCTCAATGTTGCACAAACATCAAGCAGGACATCATATAGAGGGACAAGACACATGACTTCCATGAACTCATTCTTCTACACCGATGGTTTGTGCAACAACTCTCTCACTACCCTAATCAACCATGAATCCATGCATATCTTGGATCACACTTCATTTAAAGATTCTAAAAAAACAAAGGGGAGTCATGGTTGCAACATTTCTTTTAGATAGAAGCTTGCATGAAGTTGTTCCTCCTACATTTGTCGTGTATGCAAGCCACTAACATGTACCAATAAATGACTTACTACATGACGACATGCTACTAAAAGTGACGGACTCCAACCCATGCCTTGGTAGTCACTTGAGTTGGGGACCGAGCCACCGCAGCAGCAACTCCGATGCTTCATCCATACATACTGTGGTACACACATTCATGTATGTCAATGTAATGTTGACCAACTCATTCACTCATATTTGTCTCCATGAATATATAAAATCATTGTTGACACTGGATATAGCACCCAGATAAATCCGCAAGCGCACGGATGTCAATGTAGCTTTCACTAAGGAGCATTCCAAGGTATCAAATTTCTACGGGGAACGTGAAGTGAACTATTGAAGAACTAAGTGTATCCAAGTATAGGTGATGAAATGATAGAGAGAATATGTGTGGTTTCTCTGACTAAGGCCATACTAAATAAGACCTTACTAAAGTTAATTACTGTGAGCACACTCCCTTGGAACTTACCACAGCAAATGGCTCCGACAGTAAGCACCTAAAGCTCTACTCAAGCTAAACCTATCGTGGTGGACTACACAGGAAAATAGGGCTGTCACCACCTATTGTTACCACCTCCAGAGATTTAGGAGCATTCACAGGCAAGCTATAGCTAAGAACCTTGCTTAATCTATAAACTCGACTACTCTAATTCGGTACCTAGAACTAGAGCACCTTAACCGGGCGGTGAAACAAGTAAAGAATAATAAAGTAAAGTAATACTTAAGTAATGCATAGAACAAAGTTACCACACGATAGAAGAAGAAGAAGGCCGACTTTATTACTCGAAGAAGAGTTGACTCCGCCGAGCTACAAGAGGAGAGGTTGCTGATATGGTCGAATCCTTTCCAAGCTTCTCTTCACTCTCTCTTTCTATCTAGAACTTCTCACTAGGAGAGCCATTGAACTACAACTCTCATGTGGAGAGTAACTACTCTAATGGAAGAAGTATTTGATATTCATGGTGTGTGTTACAAATCAAGGATGAGGGTCCTATTTAAAGTGCTCTGGAGGTCAAAAGCCTTGAGAGTGGGGGCGGCCGCCCTAGGCCTAGGGTGGGCGCCCTGGCCAGGGTGGGCGCCCTGGACATACCGTCCACTCGCACCGACCTTCGATCCAACGGCGATGGCTCACTCCCCCAAGTCGGTTGCATGCGAGATACGTCGGTTTGGAGTCGGTTCCAACCGACTTAGCCTCCTTGGGTGTATGACAATAGGCCCATGAATCCAAGTGACATCCATCGAGCGCCCTTGGATCAAACCGACTTGGTTTCGACGGTTGGGACACGTGGGATGTTGTTGTCACGGATTGGTGACGTGGCTGGGTCGGTTTGGTGGCACAGCCAGGGTGGGCGCCCTGGCCCCGGCTGGGTTGTTGGCCCTACCACATTTCATTGCTTCCGTTTGGTCCATTTGCACTTATTTTTGGTACTTTTCCTGCATACAAATATAGACTCCAAGTACAAATGGAACTAGGTGAATTATAAACATAAATCACTATTTGTATTGTTGGTTGTCCTCATTTTGATGCAATAATGACGATCAAAAATTGGTAGTTAAGGACTGTCAACAAGCTCCCTCACACTAAACCTTTGCTCATCCCGAGCAAAGATGTGGGCTTAAGCATGTTGGATCAGGAGTTGCTACAATGTGACGCCCTGCAAAAACTCATATACAAACCAATACTACTTTTGAGTTGAGCAGGTTAGAGTTAGAAATCCACCATTAATCTTAGCCATATGGGGCTTATGGCTTTTACCTTGTAATATGCAAGAGTAAGATAGAGCAGTTGGTAGAAACTTTGTACCTTGCTTTGGTAAAGCTGAGACTCTTTCTAGAGGTTTTCAAGATTTTTAGAGTAGAAGCTTGCCTAAGTTCCTCAAATGGTACACTTGAGCGCTCAATGGTGTTTGATAATTCTTACCAAGGCCAAAGATAGAGACCTTTTTTTTGCACCTATACTAAAGCTTATGTGGAGCCTCATAGGTAGGGAAAGCTTAAGCAGACTTGAACTGAATATATTGCTAAGTTACACACTTAGATCAAAAGGAGCAACAAGGCATACAAAATGATCAAGATGTGCAAGTGTGAATATTTGGTATTTGGTGGAACTCCTTGAGACTTTTCTGATGGTAACTTCTTTTTGAAGGGAGCATGGCTACCAGAGATTCTACATGGGACATCTGGTCCTCTTTTTTTTGCTCGACTTTTTTTTCATCGAGAGCACTTGATTATTTTTCGCAGCGGGTATTGAGGCTTTCGCTGTATAATCTCTCATTTAGGGACTATATCCCTCTTTTCTTCAATATTTTTTCTGGTAGCTCATGCCCTTTAAATATATGTCTCAAAATGATGTGTGGAGCTAGTTGCATATTTCCAATGTGGAAACAGCAAGGGGTGCATGGTTATTTGGTGGTTGCGTAATTCCAATGTAGAAGTAGCAAGGGGTGCACGTGTAAGTGATCTTGATCAAGAAGCATGACTAGTTTCTATACTTAGATCAATAAAGCCTAACCAAGCTCAAAGCAGTCAAGTGGCTTTTTGTGGGTCTGTCCTATCTAGGGAACATGTATATGGCTTGTGGGAGGAATTTAACACCATCGAGGAACTTTAGCAAGGGTTTTGAGATTTTTCAAAATGGAATTCCAGATTTGTCTCAACCATTCCTCAGACAAGTCAAAAGATTTACTCTATTCCCTACCACAACTAATCTCACAAGAGCATAGACTTGGTTATATCATGTGCAGCCCACAATAGCGTTTGACTTAAGACGAACTCTAGTTTCACATGCTCAAAACTTAAGCAGTAAAGGGTTGTATGAAGAGCTTTTGCAAAGTATTACAGAGCAACTATTCATCATTTCCAACAAAATTTTAAGGTGTCAAATTAAGATAGGTACTTAAGTTAAGATTAATGTCACCTCTTTTGCATCAGATTCTAGCAAAGCAAGGAAAGATTGTATATGTAAGAATTCTAGCCTTGCAAACTTTTATCTTTCACAATGTGATCATGATTATTATTGTATCATTGTTATTATTATTTGCACATTATTTATTTCACAATGTGAAGATAGAAAACTGATGAGGGTAAATGAGAGTGGAGTAATGCCATACTTGAGCGGGGGAGGTACTCTCCCACACTTTCCTTTTCATGGAGTTGGAATTCTTCTGCTTGGACGAGTCTCCTTCGATTCTTTATTTATTTATTACTTCTAAGATGCATGTCTACTATGATGAATGATTATTTTTTATGTTTTTTATATTATTTATTTATTTGTTTTTGAAATAAGCCTATTCTAAATGCATAACACTTTGATGAGTGTTTTTATTGAAATGTAAACATGCAACCTATAAGCTAAAAAAATGCAGATTTGGAAAGGAAAACATGAAGGTGCCACCTATACTAAATTTCGTAAAGCACTTAAATGTTACCTCCATGCAGTGATGAGAATGGTGGTCTCCTTTGGTTGCTTGAGTTGGGGTTGGGTTTCCCAACCCCCACACTGGTTTTTCTTTTTCTCTTTTTTTTTCAATATCTGTGCAGATTCAAAGACACCAAGAGTGAAAGCAATAGGGTTCTACTAGTACATAAGTACTAGTGAACCAAAACTTTATTCATCACAACGCAAATTGAGGCACATAGCATGATAGAAAATGGAGCAATATTTTATCATGCTAAAGGGAGATCATGGTGAAAGAGGAAGACACTTATGTCATGTATAAAAATTTTTAGATTTTTTTGTAACATTTAACATGACAACAAGTTGCATAAGAAGAGGGTTTCATGTTTAATCATTTAATTTAGAGATGAAGATGTAAAGATAAAACATGGGCACTGAATTTTAACATCTCAATCTCCACTCTTCCTATGTTAAGACAAGACATGTAGAAGTTCATATGCACAAGAATGTGATTTGATTTATTTTAAGAAAAAGTAATGATTTAAAAATCAGCCACATACCTTTCTGATGTTACCTTTATGAGTCGGTTTGGCAGCGGGAGCCGTGGAGGTGAAGGCGCTCACCATGGCCAGGGCGGGCGCCCTGGGTGTGAGGGCAGCCGCCCCCACACTAACGGGTGGATCACTCCCCCTTTGGTGTGCCGCCTCCTGGGGTGTAGTAGAGTGTGGGCATAACACACACTTGTTGATTTGGGCACGGGCAAAGTCGGTTGGTGCCTCCATATGTATGACAGTGAGCCCATGGATCCAAGTGACCTCAGTCAATAGCCCTTGGATCAAACCGACTTGATTTCGATGATTGGGAGACATGGGAAGGTGTTGTCACGGATCGATGACATGGCTGGGTCGGGGAGCCGGCACCCCCAGGGAGGGCGCCGCCTGGTGAGGGCGGGTGCCGTGGCCCTGGTTGGGTCACTGGCCCTGTCACGTTCGACTGCCTTCCCTTAGTATTTTTCCTTGAATGGACCATCATTGCTTTTAAGTTCTCCATTCCCGATTAGCCTCAGTCTTGAATTGCATCTTATCTTCATCACGAATTCCTTCTTGATTTCTCCCATCATCTACTTGCTAAGTCTTGATTCATGATTTTCGATATCTACAACAAAGACTAGTTCAAGGTGATACTACAAACCCGACCGATGTGTGAGCGCATGGGCCGGTGCAATAATTAAGCTCTTTTTTTAGGTTGGCACCATTTTATTTAAAAAGGAATATGCATGAATTTAAAGGTAAAATATTTTTTTATTATTTTTGTTCATTTGTTTTGTGATTATATATATATATGTTTCAAACTTACGATGATAAAAGCTAAATAGACTTTATTGAAATTAAAAAACAAGCTCATGGGTTATTTCTCGCCAGTGCTTTGTTTTAAATCATATGCTAGACCTTTGCAATTAGGCTGCAAGAACTTGCGCCAATGCAATTACGAGTTTTGGAATACTTATGGTAAACAAAAGTGTCCACAACCATCCTTTTGAAGGTTTCATAAAGGAGAGACATAGGATGGTTGTTGCTCTCATAATTGCTAGCAACAACAGGAAAGATGGATTTGGGAGATTTTGCATGACAGTGTGGATTTTGTGGTTCTTCTACAATATAGCTTTGATGTTCATCCACATGATCCATCTTATTGGACTCCAAATTTGATCCCTCGAGAGTGTCTATAGACCAAACATATTCATGAATGCCTTCTTGTTTATGACATTCTATGAGTGGATCTTCATCCTCCTCTTATATTAGGACAGGGGTCCACGCCTCTGACGATTCTTGTTCCCATTCCAGTTAACCCAAGGGTTTAGATTGTCTCCTTGGTTTGAGTTACCAATGAAGAAACAAGGGGGTTCATACGGGGAAGCAAAGTCAAAGGTGGAAGATGATATTAGTTTGAGGGGCTCTTAGACGACCAAATCTTGATGATGATTTGAGTCATCGATGCGAATGATCTATGTTGGAAGTTATTTCCAACATTAGAAGAGCGATCCTCCTCAAATTTTAAAGGATGAATTTCTTCTTCCTTTGTTGTCCCTTCGAATGGTTCAAGAATTGAGGTGATAGCCAATGGTATGGATGGAATTGGTAAGGATTTGGCTATCGAAACTTTTCTTGCATGGAGGTTGGAATGTCCTTTTCTTCAGGGGAGTCATCATGGACATCAGTGTAGGGGGTGTTTTCTAGGATCCTATCAAGGATAGCTCTCGCCTCATTACTAGAAAGATGTAAGAAGGCTCCACCAGAAGCAAGATCAAGGAACTGTGCGGATTCCTTCCTAATACCCACATAGAAACGTTCCAAAAGCATAGGATCGGGTATAGAAAGTTCAGGGCCAGATGTGTAAAGGTGTATGAAGCGGGCCCATGTTGCACCTAAAGATTCCTTTTCTTTTTGCTTGAAGGTTAGGACTTCATTTCTGAGACAAGTCACTCGGATGATATGGAAGAAAGTTATGCAAAACTTGGATTTAAGAACTTCCCATTCTCCTTCTACACTCTCGACGGTTCGAGCATACCACAGTTTGGCTAATCCCGTCAAAGAAAACGAAAATAGCTTCCACTTAAGAGTTTCATGTGACATGCTAGGAATGTGTAAGCATGAACACAATTGCTCGAATTCTCGAAGATGAGTATATGGATTTTCATGTCTATCCCTAGAAAAAGATTGTTTTTGAGCTCTAGTTATGAAAGAAGAACTAATGTCATAACCATTAGCAAGGATAGGTTTTGATGATGGAGGTGGTTCAAATCTAGTGCCCTTTGGAGAGGCGGATTCAATGATAGTAATGGGACACATGGTATGATGGATAAATGATACTCGAATGACTCAGTTCTAAACTAGAACAGCTATCGTTCTGTGGCAACGGCGCCAGAAAACTTGTTAACACTAGATATAGCACCCAGATAGATCCGCAAGCGCATGGATGTCAATGTAGCTTTCACCAAGGAGCATTCCAAGGTATGAATTTCCACAGGGAACGTGAAGTGAACTATTGAAGAACTAAGTGTATCCAAGTATAGGTGATGAAATGATAGAGAGAATATGTGTGGGTTCTCTGACTAAGGCAGTACTAAATAAGACCTTACTAAAGTTAATTACTATGAGCACACTCCCTCGGAACTCACCACAACAAATGGCTCTGATAGTAAGCACCTAAAGCTCTACTCAAGCTAAACCTATCGTGGTGGACTACACAGGCAAATAGGGCTGTCACCAGCTATTGCTACCACCTCCAGAGATTTAGGAGCATTCATAGGCAAGCTATAGCCTAAGCACCTCGCTTAATCTATAAACTTGACTACTCTAATTCGGTACCTAGAACTAGAGCAACTTAACCGGGCGGTGAAACAAGTAAAGAACAATAAAGTAAAGTAATACTTAAGTAATGCAATAGAACAAAGTTACCACACGATAGAAGAAGAAGGCCGACTTTATTACTCGAAGAAGAGTTGACTCCGCCGAGCTACAAGAGGAGAGGTTGCCGACATGGTCGAATCCTTTCCAAGCTTCTCTTCACTCTCTCTTTCTATCTTCAACTTCTCACTAGGAGAGCCATTGAACTACAACTCTCATGTGGAGAGTGACTACTCTAATGGAAGAAGTATTTGATGTTCATGGTGTGTGTTACAAATGAAGGATGAGGGTCCTATTTACAGTGCTATGGAGGTCGGTAGCCTTGAGAGTGGGGCGGCCGCCCTGGGCCTAGGGTGGGCGCCCTGGACATACCGTCCACTCGCACCGACCTTCGATCCAACGGTGATGGCTCACTCCCCCAAGTCGGTTGCATGCGAGATAAGTCGGTTTGGAGTCGGTTCCAACCGACTTAGCCTCCTTGGGTGTATGACAATGGGCCCATGAATCCAAGTGACATTCATCGAGCGCCCTTGGATCAAACCGACTTGGTTTTGACGGTTGGGAGACTGGGATGATTTGTCATGGATTGGTGATGTGGCTAGGTCGGTTTGGTGGCACGACCAGGGTGGGTGCCCTGAGTCAGGGTGGGTGCCCTGGGTCCTAGGTGGGCGCCCTGGCCCTGGCTGGGTTGCTAGCCCTACCACATTTCATTGCTACCATTTGGTCCATTTGCACTTATTTTTGGTACTTTTCTTGCATACAAATATAGACTCCAAGTACAAGTGGAACTAGGTGAATTATAAACATAAATCACTACTTGTATTGTTGGTTGTCCTAATTTTGATGCAATAATGATGGCCAAAAATTGGTAGTTAAGGACCATCAACAATCATGCTCTTCCTCTGTTCTCGCCATATGCTCTGAGTTTGGGTTTATTCAGATGAGCGCACATGTGGTATATCCATAGGCTTTTAAATTAAGCATGGTGCTTAGGTTAAATAGCCTTCTTTAATCAACATTGTGACATGGTGTTGAATTTTGATTAATGAACTTTGAGTTGTTGTCATAAATAGTGGAAGAAATTCATGTTGGAGATGAAGTAAGGCATGCCTTTCTTTGCATTTTTATCCTAGCCTTGTTTGAGTTTGAATAAAAGATTGGCTGAGCAAAACTTCTAATAAAATACCAAATAAAAGACTACTTATGGTTCCCTTGTTCAAAAATTTGTCTGTATTGGATGAATCTTATTTATCTCGTGATGACTCAATTTCTATGCTGGTAAGTTTTGGTTTGGAAGTACTGGTTACGCATCTTTTGAATTAAGCATGGTGCTTAGTTTGAAGTTTGGATGTAGATCATGCTTCTTTAGGCTCGTTAATTTAAGCATGATTCTTAGATTAAGTTGCCTGCCTATACCAAATTTGACATGGTGTCTAGTTTGATCTTCGAACCAAAACTGCTAGTATAGATTTTGGTTGATCTTACGGACTAACCCCTTGCAGGAATTTATCAACTTGATGAGGGTAAGTCTTTGAGATGACAGCAGAGACAAACATTTCTTTGGTGAACCTTGAAAATAAAAATATAATAATAAGTAAAATCATGATAAAAGAAAGTAATATACCTTTAAACCCCAAGCTTTGTTGTCTTGTTATCTCAATGTCACCATAAAGACAAGCTTGGGGGAAGCTTCCTAGCACGTTCAAGAGAGGCCACGAACTACACATCAGGCCGAAGCACAACCAGCTAGCCGCACTCGCAGGTGAATCACATTGGTAAGTCAAGAGCAAGCTTGGGGGAGGACTCCCACAAAGGTAACTTGTATCTCACATTTCTTTTTAGTTAATTTTCTAACTTATAAAATGGTGAGATATGATTAATAAATATATTTTTCTCTCTCATATATGCCAAGATAACCTTGTTGAGAAGATGAATAGTTGCTCTGTCTTATGTTTCCTTTGTACCTAATTTATAATTGAACTTTCTCTAAAGTTTGGGTTTATCAGCTATAAATGTCTCATCCGAAAAACTTGAACTAATGGGTTGCATCTTGTCTAAGTTATTTTCTGATATGATATAGTGCCATAGACTACGCTCACTAGCACAAAAATTGATATTAGTAACGCCACCCATTTTTAGCAGAGGCGGTTAACATAGCACACCGCCTCTGACCGAGCGAGGCCGCACTGTAGCTACACGACCGCCCTTGAATATCTGTCTTCTAAAGTGGTTATGTTAAGAAACCTGCCTCTGAAACTAGCTAATCTTCTAAGTTGGTTCAGTTATGTGCGCCGCCTGCAAAGAATAATTTTCAAGGGCAATTTTTTTATGTCAACCGATCCTGAAGATTGCATGATCTAGAGGCGGTTGTATTAATCTATCTGCTTCTGAAGAACAAGTTTCCAGGGTGGTTCTTCAACCGATCCTGAAGCTTACGTGTGCTTGAGGTGGTTGTCTTAATCCATCCGCCTCTGACAACCGATTTGAGCTGGCACTCATTTTGGTTTTTTGGAATAGCGATGTCCTTCATGTATATTACAAACTCTCATGTAAACAAGAGACATCATGTATATTTGCAAACTCTCATATAAATAAGAGACACCTCATGAAGAAATCTGACAAAAAAGATAACAAAGCTTTTTGGAATAACATTGTCCTTCATGTATATTGCAAACTCTCATATAAATATGAGACATCATCAAGAAATCTGACAATAAAAAATGCCAAGTATTTAGAACTATGCATGGTATGCATGTCCACTTGAAACACACCATGTCGAAGCATGTGTATCAATTGGACATGACTACCATGCTTAGACTATTTTTAAACCCACGCCGTCTTTTTTGCTCAAATGATTTAAAAAAGTAATTCAAAATGGAGCATCCATCAAACTAAAATTCTCTCTCCATGGACTGCTCCCTCAGTCGTGAAACAAACAGTTAAAAATTTTGAATAAGGCTTCAAGTTGAAAATGTAGGTAGAATAACGTTACTCTTGAGTCTTTTAGAGTTCTAAGGCTATCACTTCACAATTAATGCCGCCACCTGACAAGGATTGTCCCTAGTTCGAATATTTTCAAACCCCGGACAACAGACGAGGGTTTTTCATTCCTTCCACCCGAAGGAAGTTCCATGATTATCCGTTGTGGGGAAAATTTTAGTTCATATATATTGCAAGCTCTCATAAATAAGAGACAATAGGTGTCACTATGATTTTATTTTATTTATTACATTTTTTAAAAATAAAGCGAGAAAAGCCGAACATGCATCACTACTAATTTCTTTTAATTATTTTTGAGTCGGCTCAACTTCCATGACTGTCAGTTGCGCTTCAAAGGCTGTTAATTCACAACTAAACATCGCTAGAATCCAAGACATGGCCGTACTATCCTTTGGTTCACCTTTTGCCAATGCCAGACCAAGCTTGAGGATTTTCTTTGCTCTGTTGTAGTTATTTTTTCAATGGACGGACAATGGCCAAGTGTTTTCTAATGCGAAAAGCAAGAGGCCGCACACAGTGCTATAAATACATGTCATCTGACCTTCTTCTCCACCACAACTTTACTTCAACCAGCTTCTTCTGCCTCCCTCGCCAAACAAAAACGCCATGGCTGAGAGCCTAATTGAGTGGCCAAGTTCCCCATCGTTGCAAGATGGGGACTCCTCCCACCACTCTGACGACGACGTCGTTCCCTCGTCCCCCTGAACTCCAAGCCTGCCTTCAGTTCAGATGAGGAGAAGGAGGATGCAGAGGAAGAGGAGTAGGAGGACGCCGATGACGAGGTGGACAATGACGATGTAGATGGCAGCGATGAGGAGGAGGAAGGTGGCGGCGACAATGGCGGCAGCGGGGGGGGGCAATGGCGGAGGGGACAATGGGGGAGGCAGCGGCAGCAATGTTGGCGGCAGCGGTGATTACGGCGGCGAAGGCCCCGTCATCGCCTACAATGATCGCAGGGCCTACGAGAGCTGGAGCTCCTTCGATAGCGGCACGGACACCGACAATGGTGGTGGCGCTGGCGAATCCAACAACGACATCACTGACCAGCCTCGTCTCAAGCGTGCAAGGGGAGGATGATCCTCTGTGAGATGATCATGTTTGTTTTTAGAATTATATTTTAAGTAGTTCAAAATTTAGTTGTAGTAGTTGTCATATGGTCGTCCTAAATGTAAATTATATTTGAATCAATGTTCAAGTTTGTGTGCAAGTCTTTGAATCATAATAGTTATGTTTGTGTGGAATACTTTGCGTCTAAATTTTTATGCAGAAATCCTTGGTTTATTGTAGTGCGTCTAAATTGTTTTAACTAATGGTGGGGTGGTCTGTGCATGCGCAAAACTCAAAGTCTGGATAGAAATTATCAGGGAGCAGTTTTTTTGGTAGGACAAGACTTTTTTTATTCGTGCAAACAAAAACCATCTCGATGGATGGGCCACAGTGCAACAACATTAATTAGTATCTACAAAATAACCAAAGTAGTACTTTAATCACTCTCTCTAACACCAACAAACATGACATGTCTACACATATATAAGAAACTACTTTCCATCCTGATGACAAGGGCCTGACACATGAGAACATGACCTTCAGAAGGCCATGGATCCAGAAGATGATGTCAAGGTTTTTGCCACCCTTACCATTGGGGGGATCTAGAGCCCCCTCTGTAGATCCCGCTCTGGGGTCAAGGTTTTTGTCGCCCTTAACAAACGAACTTAACACCCGCTCCACCGCTCACCCCCCAATAACTAACCTCCCCCTCCCCAAACCAATTGACAAATCCACCAATGTGTTTGCCCCAAATTTGAATCTGAAACCCTACTGCAAACTAATAAGAAACAAAGCAAATTAATGAAGGCAAAGATGCGAGATGCTTGCCTTCCATCCATGGCAGATTCGATGATGGGCTTCTTCATTTCCACGTCTTAGGCTTTGGTTCCCGAGATGACGGCTTCAGTGGCAGCTTGAATGTCGGAGCGACGGAAGAGTGACAAATGTAAATTTATCCACAGTGACAGTTGCAATTGACGACTATAGAGAGGTACGACCCAATTGTCACTTGGCCCATTTAAGAAAGACTATCCTGACTGTAGATCATACCAACGGAAGGACTGTCCTATGATTCTGAATGTTTTCTCTATGATCCAGTTACTATCAGAGTTGCTCAGATAAACCATTGTAGAACTGTCCTACCATGTCCAAGAAAAATCAGATGATATTTGGCATAATTTGACCTTGCACATTTATAATAGTATCAAACAAAACATAGATCACTTTTAACGTATGTACATGGAACGAGTACAATTTCACGATTGTTCTTGCATTTATAGGATTGTGTAACTACCAGGAACTACCTCATCGTTGAGTATGCACTGACAATAGAGACTATACCATATAGTCTAAGCCTAATTATTTGTCTCCTAGTTATAGTATTTTGCCGATGTAGCACTATATTAATTGAAGAGATAGGGAGAGAAACTAATACTTTGTCGATTATTTACATTCCAAGCTCATGATACCTTGGAGCTTCATAAATAGTCTTGCACTCTATCATAGAGTTTGTATTGTGAATGCCCTGAGAGCATTAGAGGTTTTTATATGCCAGGGACTGCATTTGAACAGTCCTTTCCTGCATGTTTGTTATAAGATTTAGTCCCAGAAGCAAATAATAACAAGTTTAACCATAGACCTGTAGGGATATGAGGGTGCTACACTAGCCAGAAAATAAAACTTTTCTACCTCATAAATCAGGATCTACTGTCAGATATAGGTCACGGGATTACCACTAGATGTGCAGGTGCAGTGGAAGACTTGATGTAGTCGAACACGTTGCAGCAGTGCCGTACAGTTGCGTGGTTGTCCGTCAAGTACGTGCTTTACTCGCGGATTGTCCCAGCACGTTCTTGACCAGCCCAACTAGTCGCTGACCAGTTGCCGACCACCGTGATCGATGGGGTCCGTCCTTGTGCTGTAGATGCAGCACCTCCAAGGTATCACACACGTGCGAATAGAAGCAATGCTCAACCGAACTGCTAGGTCCGCGAGGAGCAGAAGGCGTGTGGGGTGGGCCACGGCGGCTGAATAGATCAAGCAAATTAGTCTTGCCTCACCCTACCCCTTGCTTTTATGGTGTTCCTATGCAACCCCAACTTGGAGGCCCATCAGGAACCCTAAGCCTTGTCTAATCCGGGTCCAACCCGAAATAGGTTTCTAGCCCTTAAGCATGCGACCCTATGGGTTCACGCACACATAGACATGGGCTGAGTACTCCTACTCATCCAATAGTTGATAGCGGCCTCTAGCAAGGCGTGACAACTCCTATGCGCACATAAAGATCATATCAGATGAACCACTATGACCACGTACCAGTTGTCAATATATGGTTTAACTCGTGGGTTAACACTTAACCCAAGCATGACCATGCATTTATTGATCCAATCACTTGAGTGATCTAGTGATATCTCTCTCATGCAGAGAGGGGCAAATTCCATCTTGACTTTCTATGTCTTACAACATGCTTCCTGACCACCCGAAGACCACCTTTATAACTACCCAGTTACGGAGCAGCGTTTGACAGTCCCTAAGTAGGCCATTTCACATCTCAAGTACATACCACAATCTTAGGTCTAAGGACATAACGTGAATAGAGACAATCTCATGTTGTGTCAGTCCAGCCTACATGTCTCACATGTGCCCACATTATTAGTTCGACTTCTCTATGTCCATGACTTGTGAAACACAGTCATCAACTAATACATGTGCTGGTCTAGTATTCAAGTGTGTTACCAGGGACAACATTAGAATAACCATTCATGTAAATGAGTTCCACAAATAATTCTCATAATTGTCAATCAAAACAAGTTGTCTATAATGAACACTTAATACATGTCATAGATACAATTGGAATATCATCATCTCTATGATTACCTCTAGGGCATATTCCCAACAATCTCCCACTTTCACTAGAGTTAATCTCTAATCCCCATAGACCTCTGTGCACCTCATGCTTAGGCTGTGGAAGAGCCTTTGTCAAAGGATTTGCTATATTCAAATCCATATGTATTTTGCATAATTTGATCTCTTCTTGTTTCACAAATAGTCGAATGAGATGAAACTTCTAGAGTACATGTTTGTTCTTCTAGTGATCCCTAGCTGCTTAGCCTGTGCAATTGCCCTATTGTTATCACAATGTAAGTTCAATGGACCCGACGCATTCGGAAACACACCAAGTTCAATGAGGAATCTCCTCAACCTTTGCAGCTGCACCAGCCGTAATGTACTCAGCCTCTGCTACAGAATCGATCATCGTATCCTGCTTGGAACTCTTCCAGCTTACTGCACCACCATTTATTGTGAACACAAAACCTAATTGAGATAGTGAATCATCTGCGTCAGTTTGGAAGCTAGCATCGGTGCAACCGTTTACAATGAGCTCCTCCTCACCTCCATGGATTAGGAACACATCCTTAGTCCTTCTCAAGTACTTAAGGATGTTTTTAACCAGCGTCCAGTGACTCTCACCAGGATTAGCTTGGTACCTGCTTGCAACAGTCAGAGCATATGCAACATCTGGGCAAGTACATATCATGGAATACATGATGGAACCAACTACCGAAGCATATGGAGCCTTACTCAAGCGTTTGCGCTCAGCATTAGTGGAAGGACACTGCTTGTCATTGAAACACATACCATGTGACACAGGCAAGAACTCTTTCTTGGACTATTCCATGTTGAACCACTTCAACACTTTGTCAATGTACGTATCCTGGCTTAATCCTATTAGCCTCCTCGACTTATCTCTATAGATCTTAATGCCCAAGATGTATGCTGCCTCTCCTAAAACCTTCATAAAAAACTATTATTCAGTGAAGTATTTACGGATTGCAACATTGGAATGTCATTCCTTATCAGTAATATGTCATCCACATACAAGATCAGAAACACCACAACGCTCCCACTTTCCTTCTTATAAATACAAGGTTCTTCTTCATTCTGCCAGAAGCCAAACCATTTGACGACCTCATCAAAATGAATATTCCAACTCCGAGATGCCTGCTTTAACCCATAAATGGATTTCTTAAGCTTGCATATTTTTCTAGCATTTTTAGGATCAACAAAACTTTCGGGCTGTATCATATACACGTCCTCTTCCAAATATCCATTCAGAAAGGCTGTTTAACATCCATCTGCCATATCTCATTATCAAAATATGCAACAAATGCTAGAATGATCTGGATAGATTTAAGCATCGCTAGCGGCGAGAATGTCTCGTTGTAGTCAATTCCTTCCACTTGCCGAAAACCCTTTGCAACAAGCCGAGCTTTATAGATGTGAACATTCACGTCCATATCTTTCTTCTTCTTAAAGATCCATTTGCACTCTATGGGTCTAACCCCATCAGGCGGGTCAACCAAGTTTCAAACTTGATTGTCTCCCATGGAATCTATCTCGGATCTCATGGCACTCTGCCATTTCTCAGAATCTGGGTCCATCATTCCCTTTACCACTCGATATATGGTTCAACTCGTGGGTTAACACTTAACCCAAGCATGACCATGCATTTGTTGATCCAATCACTTGAGTGATCTAGTGATATCTCTCTCATGCAGAGAGGGGCAAATTCCATCTTGACTGTCTATGTCTCACAGCATGCTTCTTGACCACCCGAAGACCACCTTTATAACTACCCAGTTTTGAAGCAGCGTTTGACAGTCCCTAAGTAGGCCGTTTCACATCTCGAGTACATACCACAATCTCAGGTCTAAGGACATAACGTACATGATGTGAATAGAGACAATCTCATGTTGGGTCAGTCCAGCCTACATATCTCACATGTTCCCACATTATTAGTTCGGCATCTCTATGTCCATGACTTGTGAAACATATTCATCAACTAATACATATGCTGGTCATAAGAATGTTGACCAGGGACAACATTAGAATAACCATTCATGTAAATGAGTTCCACAAAAAATTCTCATAATTGCCAACAATTGGAATATCATCATATCTATGATTACTTCTAGGGCATATTCCCAACAAGACCAACCAATCATGATCAATGAATTGAAGGTCAACCATTTTTCCAATGACCGGACAGTCAGTACATAGATAACTTGACAAGAAAGGACTAAACAAGTTTGTCCGACTGTACCTATATAAGGTACAGAAAGCAGTTGCATGGATGGATAAGTGGTAATTCAAAAGGAAGGCACACATACGGCCTTCTGTAAACCAAACTGGCACCATCCAGATGGATGGCCCATAGTGCAATGACATATTAGTATCTAGTAAAATTTAACCAAATGATTTTAACCACTCTCTCACACCAACAACCATGACTCCTATTAACACAAGCTACTTCCATTCATTGAGGACAAGGGCCTGAGATGCGAGAACCATGAGTGTGGGCTAAAAAGGAAGAACACATGAGTTAGACAATTTTGTAATACAATGTTATGGTAAGAGTTAGTCCACCTAAGTAGGAAAGCAAATTAAGAGTGCAAAACTATAACTTGTAGAGCAAGAGTCCGTGTCGAAAGATATCTTAGTCACTTGATTCACTTCCACTTCCATTGAGCAGTACATGTGAAGGCAGGACAAGTTAGTGTACAATTACCTCCAACAATATGGATCACGTGCAATAATTTAAGGGTCAACATAATAAGCTCTGACCATTAGAATAAGATGTTGGCATGTTCGCTGAGGTTGGTGGCACTGATAACAAGACAAGTTAGTATAAAAATAACTCCAAAAATGACATCATGTGCCATGAAGTAAAGGGCATTAAGAGAATAAGCTCTGACCTATAGAATATGATGGTGTCATATCGTCTAATGGAGACCTATTCTCCTCGCATGATGGCACAAAGGTTAAACGTGATGGACTCCTTTGCAAGATTTGCCAGTCATGGTTGTGGATCCTGTGGCTATGGTGAACTGTTTCCATGTGACCTTGTAAATCAAGAAGCTTGAGCAGCACCAAAGCCATTATGTAAGGCTAGAAATCAAAGGGCAGTCTGGGTCCCACCTATGGTCATCTATCTGAGAAACCATCCATTCTGCAATATTTAGTTTTTCCTTTGTCATCATGGCCATTATCATCTCGAGGATGGGAGAAGTTTGCTCAGTATCATTGTCGTTGTCGTCAGGCATGATTGTCCACCTGAGAAGCTTCTAAATAACCTTGGGTATCCTCTTCAAACCTTGACAACCACCATTCTCAGTAGCTTGATAGTGAAGGCTGTCTTCCTCCTCATCCTCCAATAACTCAAGTTTCTCTACTATCATCCCTTGCTTCATTGCCTCGTAGTCCAATTTGCAAGCTTGTGCAAGATCAGAGGAAGATGCCTCTAATCTCCCGGTGCCGGTCATCCAGATGAGTTTATCCTTCTTTTCCCTAACTTCAAGTATGGCATAGAACTGTCTGATTACCATCTCATTCTAGTTTTGCTTCATCTCCATCATATCCCTCAAACCCAAAGCCACAAACGCAGTCACAACATTTTCCATTTGGGGAAATTTCTCCAAGTGGTCCCAACTCACCCACCTATGTCTTTCGTTCATAGGTCTCGTATCTAAGCCTCCTCGAAACATCATAAACTGTTTGTTTGTGTGAAAATATGCTGATGGAGAATCCCTTGGTTTGTTGTAGTGCCTCTCATCACAAGCCCATACATTCCATTTAAAACTCCCTTTAGGGACAAGACCCAAGTCCATGGGATGCCTTGTCTCGTCAAAACTGCCATCACTTATAGAAAAAATATAAATAAGAAATTAGAATTGTTTCAAGCTAACCAATACACAACCATTCATGGTCGAGCCCCCAAAAGTTTCAAGCTATAATTGTTTATGTGTGTGTGGGTTTCGAGCTACACATTTTCATGTTCACTGTTCATGTGTGTGTATTAGAATGGCCAGCATAGGTGGTGTGCGGCCATGCATGGCAGGCGGGTCAAGGTCTGCAGCCCTAAATCAAGAACCCGCCTCCCGCCCCCACCCCCACCCAAACCCCAAAGCACATTGGCAAACTCAACACTACGTTTTCCCAGATCCAAATCTAAAACCCTATGGCTAGCTCCTAAGGGATAAAGCAAATGAAATCAAGGATGAGATTCTTACGTTGTGGCCATTACAGCTTCAATGATGACTTCTTCGTCCATGATTTTCGGCCTTGGTCCCCGAGGTGACTACTTCAATGGCGGATTCAATGACAGATTCAATGATGGCTTCAATGGAAGATGGCAGCAACAGTTACTATCGTTGCAAAGTAAGTCAATGGTCGCCACTGTGTGGCCCAAATATCACATGGCCCAATTATGAAGACTGTCATGCACCAAACGGTAAATTGAAGGACTATCCATCGATCCATCGACGGCCTAATAAGAGTTACTTTCCGGCTCGGCTAAAAAATAATCACCTGTGTGTCCCTTTTGTTGATTTTTCCTGTCCAAGCAAAATTATTTGATATATGGCATAATTTGACTTTACACATTTGTAATTATATCAACTGAAATATATAAACGTATTGAGTTAATAAGCTTTGATCATAATTGTCAGTAATCTTTCATGTGGAACTACCAAGACTTTCCTTATTACTTATAATCCAAGTAAGTTCTGCCGTGAGAGTGTTAGACATTTCAACACAGGAAGAGTTGCATTTCAATTTTTTATTCCCTTGGTGGGTACACGATTTTCAACCACTAATACATAGTAACAAGTTGAAACAACCAATAGCGATCAAGAAATTGTGGGAATGATAAGAAGAAAGGACAAAACAGTTTTGTCCGATCATGTAAATAAAGCCTTCGGTAAAGAAATCCGGCATCATCTCGACGAATGGACCACACCAGCAAACCAACAAAAATAACAAAACAACCATAACTATCTCAACAAAAGCAACAACGAATTAACACTAACATGCTAGGATAATAGAAGTATAAGGACGACACACCATCTCATGGATGGCCCATAGTGCAATGACATATTAGTACGTATACAACTTAACCAAAGTATCTGACCCACTCTTTGACTCTCATCACTAAGACCTCTACAAGCAACTATGGTTTTTTTGGATGCCGACCACCTAAGACCTAGGGCTTGTGACATGTGTACCAACAGTGCGGGCTGAAAAAAGGAAAGTTCACATGAGTTGGACAATTTTGTAATATAAAGGGATGGTAGGAGAAATTTAGTCCACCTATCTAGGAAAGAAAATTAAGAATGCAAAACTCTAACCTTTACAGCAGGAGGCAACACTGCTTTGTGTTGAGTCAAAAGAAATTTCAATGACTGGATGCACTTCCACTTCCATTGGAGCATGGCCTACGAAGATACAAGACAAGTTAGCTAGTATACAAACAACTCTAAAAATAAAAGAAAGGAACACCATAATAAGCTCTGACCTACCGAAGAGGACTCCAGTATGGGCTCCTGGTTTTCTGGCCCTGAGGAAAAGACAAGTTAGTATACAACAATTAACTCAAAACAAAATCAACATGTGTACCATAAAATAAAGGACAATACAATAAGCTCTGACCTTTCAGGCTTGGTGGCACATAGGACAAAGGTGATGGCTCTCTCCGAAATACATCCAAGTCAAGGATGTTGACCTTGTACGGCCGTTGCTCTTCGTTCGTGCGAACTTTGTAAGTTGGTAGCATGCACAGCACCAAAGACATTATGTAAGGCTGGAAGATCAAAGGGCAGTCTGGGTCCTGCCTGTGGACCTATATATGAGTAACCATGCATTCTACAATGTTTACTCTATACTCTTGCATCACAGCATTTATCAGTGAGCTGGTCATAGGATCTAGATTTGTTTCATCGTCTTCATCATCAGGCATGATTGTTCGCCTTAGAATCTTGCAAATAACCCTGGTGTGGGGATATGACCCCCATATACCCTCGTGGCTATACTTGGGCCGCACCATCAAAGATGACCCAACCCAAGATGAAGACATGCTGCACACAACGTGCACCGCATGGTTTAGTAATAGTACCAAATAGGCTATTCTACTTGTAACTCTGTCCCTTCAGCATATATAAGGAGGGGCAGAGGTCCTTTAGAAGACTAGGTCACCATGACCACACTCCTAAATACGAAGCAGATCTCCATAATCTCTTTTGTAACCCAAACCTCTGTGGTCTGGGGCAATCTGAACTCTTGTACTCCGGTACTCATCAATACAGCAGTAGAGACGCAGGACATAGGATATTACACTTCATAGCGGCCTGAACCTAGATAAACCCTTATTTGTCCTGGTTATTTGTCTTGCGTCTCACATCTGGTTCGTGTCTTAGTGCGCCCCCACCGCAAATCTACTACCTCGAGGTATCCCGTGGTAGACGTCAACAGTGGCGTGCCAGATAGGGGGTGCGCGATTCGATCTTGAGGTGAACCAGATGGTTTTCTTTCCTACTTCCATGGAGTTCGAGGCAGGTCTGACCTTCACCGACCACTGACGTAGCAATGACCACCGGAACCGTGGAGGCGGTGCAGCCTGCTTCTGCACCAACATCATCGACCACTTCACCAACAAGTTTGATCTCGGGACCTCTCCCGAGGTCGTTTGCTCTAGCGACTCGTCAGCAGCTTCCTTGGTAAATCGATCCACATCGACCTTCCAAGGACGGCTTCACTACCGTTCATCGTCGTCGGCACGGACAAACGAGTAGTACCAATCACTCGGGCCGCCCAGATCCAAATCTGGCCGCGGACCGACCAACCAGCACCATCGTCGTGAGACATCATTTATCAGCATCGTCAACGACAACCCACCTTCGTCGAGGGTGGACTATGACATCAAAGCAGCAAAGTCAAACCATGGACATGGTTGTTGGTATTTCTTAGCATAGCAAATAATTTTGCAAGTGCACGAAGTACCATTGTAGCTTTCGCCCAGGAGTATTCCAAGGTATCGTATTTATCCACAGGGAAGCAAGATTAAAGATAGTGATAGCTAGCCATCATGTATCTACTAATTAGCACACCAACTGGACTAAAGTGGGCCTAAACGATATTCAAATGGATAGGACGACACACACAAAGATCCACTCCTAAAAGATAGCTTAGCTAATTGGGAGGATAGGGGGTGATGAAGAGAGAGGCACTTGGTCGATAAAGCTAGGGCTTTCTAATTAATTGTGCAGGATAGTTATTAGTAAAATGACCTACTTCGAGCGCTTGGGACCAACCAACTCATAGAAAGGGATGAGAAGGGGAGTCAGCGAGTCCACCCCTAAGTCCTACAGAATAGAACTAACGTGGTGGAATACGTAGGCCGGACAGGGCTGTCACCACCTGCCGGCTACCACTGCGATCCATTAAACTGAATGGACCAGGGTAATTAATAGCCTAGACCCCACGTCTACACTATTAATTACTACCTTACTTCCTAGCAAAGCAAGGCACTCACACAAGTATATACTATGCAGTAAATACTAATAAGTAAATACTAAATAGTAAATACTAAGTAATGAGCAAGGAACAAAGTAAATCACTCTATTAAATAACTAAATGCTCAATTAAAGAAAGACACTAGGGTTACCAGACTGAAGACGACTCCCGAAGACTACTTCCGACTCTAGGAAGAACTCCTCATCAGTCTTCTCCCACTCCAACACTAAGACTACATCTTGAAAGTAGAGAGATTTCCTCTTGTGGTGTGTGTTACAAATGAGACAGTGAGGGGGTATTTATAGGTAGAAGGTGGAGTAGGGGCTACTCCAATGCCACCTCATCAATCCGCGTGGTGTCTCATAGCCTCCGTAGGATCAAACCATCATTGAACCAGCGGCTAGGATGCTCGAAGTGGCCCCAACCGACTTCTGTAGGTCGGTGGAGATGTTTCCCACGTGTTGGCGTTGAAAACCGGAGAAGAACCGGATCCTAATTGGGTGAACCGGTTTTGACGCTCCTTAATGTCAATTTTTAACCATCAACTATTGCCTGATATAATATGAAATGAATTGCAAAGCATAGTTGTAGGGTTTGAAACTAACAGGTTTCACGAGTTCTAGTGTTCTAACTTGTTTTGTAGGAGATTGAATTTTCTACTGAATAAAGTACCTCCAATGATGAATTCAAGGACGCCATTGTGAAGGCCTCGTCGAGCTGATCAAAATAGATATATTATTTGCTATATTTGGAGTCCAGAATAAAAAGATATTAATAAAAGAAGAGCCCTCCATCATAAAGCTACGAGATTAATTGAGCCTAAATCAGAATTTGGCCCATTAAGGCCTATGTGCACTTTAATGAGATGTGGTGGAGAGGTTTAGTACCACATTGCTAATCCAGGGAGGAGGCAAGGCCAGGCGCCCCTATATAAGAAGCCCAGGACCCCCTAAGCACCATCATCAATCAATAGAGAAGAGAGCTATCCCTCGAATGGATATCCTCTCTACTCTCGATTTAGAGTAGATCTAGTCCTCTAGATAGTAGAGAGATGGAGAGTGAGGGAGGAGTTCAGAGGAGGTGCCGGCCTGTCGGTGCTTCTTTAACACTTGTACGTCGACGGGATCGGGCTCTACGTGGGCTTGTTCTTGAGATGACTCAGGCTCTGGCAATCAACTTCTGATTCAAGTAAGATATATGTTTATATTATTCTTCTGGTCTTTGAGTCTCTTTTGAGCGCTTTAATCTAATGCATTAGGTTAGAGTATAATCTGTTGTGTAAGCGTGGTTCTTAGACTCGGCTTACTCATAGATGTCCCCTATGTTCGGGGCCATGTGGTAGATCGTGAAAGGTGACAACTTCATTGAGTCCTCTGTAGTCCACTCCCCGAATATAGGACATGCAGGAGATTTGGTTACGTGGTAGATTCGTACTCTATTTGCGGTCTTCCATTGTAATCCCCCAGTTGAATAGTAGAAGACGTGGACTGCCCATATTAGAAGTAGAAACCCTGATCGAGTTATCCTCTCTATACTCCTACTATCGACCGCATGCTAGATTGATCTTCCCTTACCTTTCAATCTTGTTTCCACTTTAGATTTAGCCCCTACCATAGTTTATATTTCCAACTCATCTATCTTTTCTGGTTAAGTTGGTACATAGTTGACTCACCCATTTCCCTTTGGATACGATATTTAAAACCCTCCAGGTGAAAGCTACAATGGTATCCGTGCGCTTGCGGATCTTTTTCTGTTCGCGTTAATAAATACCAACAAGCTTCCTAGCGCCGTTGCTGGCTAAACGGTTGCTGGATTGACTACGAATCTAGCCTAACCTTTTCAAAAAACAAAAAAAGGTATATATATAAAAGAAAAAAATCATTCCTTTTCTTATCTTTATCCTTTCCTATTATATTTTTTAATAAAAAAATCCTTTTTCATATTTTCTTTTTATCCTATACTTTTTTCTTTTTATCCTTTGCCTCATCCCTTCTATTCTTTCTTTTGTTTTCTTTCATCTTTTGTCTACCATGGATAACAACGCTTCTATCTATCTATATGGTAGAACCACGGGCACACACCTCAAAGCACCAGAATCTTCAGAGCCTATCACAGCAGATGGTTTTGAGATAAGCCTAGATTTCATAAAGTTTGTTCAGAAAAAACCTTTTTGGAGAATGTGAGGAAATCTCATATTCACAACTACGAGAGTTTAAGCTGATCTGTGGCCTCATTCGCATAAAAGGTATGTCCGATGAGACTCTCCAATGGAAGCTATTTCCGTTCTCCTTAATGGGAAAAGCTAAACATTGGTATAGACTCAATGTAGGACGTATGCAAGGAGATTGGGAGACACTATGCACTAAGTTGCTATCAAAATTCTTTCCCATCTCCAAAGTGAATGACCTATGGAAAGAGGTTCTAACTTTTAGAAAACTAGAAGAAGAATTCTTGCCAAATAATGGAATCGCTTTCTTGACCTTACCCTCACTGGCCCAAACTTTGCTATTCCAGACCCAATACTTCTTCAACATTTTTACGAAGGTCTTTCCAAGGATTCTAGGGAATCCCTTGATATATCCTCTAGAGGATCCTTCCTTCATTTGCTTGCACGAGAAGCAAGGGCTAAGGTCAAAATGATTATTAGTAACACTGCTAGCTGGACTAAAATTCATTTTGAGCCTCCCCCTGGTATTTTGAGTCCTCCAAGAAAACCAAGGAGTTTGCACCTGAACAAGAAGAGGAAGTCTTGATAGCTAAGTCACAACCACTCCAATCTCGAGATTCAGCTATCAAACCTAAGCCATCAACATAATGATGATAGCTTAGACTTCTAGTTTTGTAAGATGCTAGTAGATCAATATAAAAATAGAATAGCATCTAGAGAAAAATGTTCTCAACTACCTTTCCCCTGTAGAGCACATTGGTACAAGGATGGCATGTCTAATAATGCCATAGAAGGTGAGCCACACAATTTTGGAGATTCTTCTATCTTCTCCCCTTCTGTGCCTGCATTAGATAACTTATTTGAGCCCATTTTTCAATCCATCCTTGATCCTGATGCTCCCTCGTATGTTCGTCCTCCTAAGTCTCATAATGGTCCTAGAAATCCACCAAGACAA
>CM041642.1:35303038-35313246 GCA_023333625.1 Bothriochloa decipiens | reverse complement strand
AGTTATAGATGCATATGTTTATCATAAATATTGCAGATCTCGTTGTGCTCTTAAGGTTGGAATTGGAGGGGAAACCACTTTTCCAAAGCACATCTTAAAGGTTTCCCAAGGACAAGCTTAGTGTCCTTAAATAAGCACTTTTAGATCCTAATACACGTGTTCACCTTGCCGCTACCCTTGTGAAATGAGCATAGAGACTTAATTGTGAAATTATTCCTTCGGGTATTCTTGTCACTAACCTTTCAGGACTGGAGCAAGAAGATTGAAGGAATAACAAACACAAGGCATGTCCAACCAAATATCATGCAACATTGAATTACATTCATCCAATCTTGATTTTTGCAAAATTCAAGCTTGGGGGAAAACTTTCTGAGAACATCCCCCACCATGTTGCTATCCTGGTTGTCCCTACCTTTAAGACATGCTCAATTTACACCAGTCATATTCTCTTTCATCACCTGCTGAGTAAATCTCTATAATGCTTTCATGCTATCTTTGTTGATCATAAGTAAGTGTTGGTTTGGAAGTACTACTAGTATACTTCCATTGGCCTTTAATGTAAGCATGGTGCTTAGGTTAAACAGTCTTCCTTAACCTGATTAGACATGAAGTCTAGTTAGGTTATTGAACTAAAAACTGCTTGTGTACACATTGCATATTACTTCCCCGGCAATGGCGCTAGAAAGCTTGTTGGTATTTCTTAGCATAGCAAATAATTTTGCAAGCGCACGAAGTACCGTTGTAGCTTTCACCCAGGAGTATTCCAAGGTATCAGATTTATCCACAGGGAAGCAAGGTTAAAGATAGTGATAGCTAGCCATCATGTATCTACTAATTAGCACACCGACTAGACTAAAGTGGGGCTAAATGATATTCAAATAGATAGGATGACACACACAAAGATCCACTCCTAAAAGATAGCTTAGCTAATTGGGAGGATAAGGGGTGATGAAGAGAGAGGCACTTGGTCGATAAAGCTAGGGCTTTCTAATTAATTGAGCAGGATAGTTATTACTAAAATGACCTACTTCGGGCGCCTGGGACCAACCAACTCATAGAAAGGGATGAGAAGGGGAGTCGGTGAGTCCACCCCTAAGTCCTACAAAATAGAACTAACGTGGAGGAATACGTAGGCCAGACAGGGCTGTCACCACATGTCGGCTACCACTGTGATCCGTTGAACTGAATGTAGACCAGGGTAATTAATAGCCTAGACCCCATGTCTACACTATTAATTACTACCTTACTTCCTAGCAAAGCAAGGCACTCACACAAGTATATACTATGCGGTAATACTAATAAGTAAATACTAAATAGTAAATACTAAGTAATGAGCAAGGAACAAAGTAAATCACTCTATTAAATAACTAAATTCTCAATTAAAGAAAGACACTAGAGTTACCAGACCAAAGACGACTCCCGAAGACTACTTCCGACTCTAGGAAGAACTCCTCATCACTCTTCTCCCACTCCAACACTAAGACTACATCTTGAAAGTAGAGAGAGTTCCTCTTGTGGTGTCTCTTACAAATGATGGAGTGAGGGGTATTTATGGACAGAAGGTGGAGTAGGGGCTACTCCAATGCCACCTCATCAATCCGCGTGGGGTCGCATAGCCTCCGTAGGATCAAACCATCATTGAACCAGCGGCTAGGATGCTCCAAGTGGCCCCAACCGACTTCTTTAGGTCGGTGGAGATGTTTCCCACATGTTGGCGTTGAAAACCGAAGAAGAACCGGATGCTAAGTGGGTGAATCGGACTAAAACCAGTGGCTGGGTACTGCTGTCTGCGTTTCTGGAGGAAACTGGCGCGTCCGGCCAGCTGAACCGGTCGGTCTAGGTGGTCCAACCATGCCCGGACCGCCTGGACTGTAGCACCGCCTTCCCCCTCCTCTCCTACGCTGACACGTGTTCCTGGGAAACCGGCCGAACCGCAGCCGCTCGCTCTCCCACGTCACCGCGTGGACGCGCGCACGTGAGCGTGGGACGGGACCGGCTGGCCACGCATCGCCACCTGGTTGCCCGCCTGGTCGCCTGTCCCCGCGTGGGCCGGCAGCTGCTGCAGCTGTCAGCGACAGCTAGGGCCCACTTGGCCCGGCTGTCAGCATTGGTCGGACATCATGGGTGCTGATGTCAGCATGACGTCAACACTCCTTTTTAATTTACAAATTTCATATCTTTTTGCTTCGGACTCCAAATATAGCAAATAATATATCTGTTTCGATCAGCTCGACAAGACCGTCGCAATGGTGTACTCTAATTCATCATTTGAGATACTTTTATTTGATGTAATATTGAGAATCCTGTGGCACATGTGATGATAGCAAAACTTATAGAACTTGTTAGTTTAAAACTCTATAACTATCAATCGTGACCCATTTCATTATATTTCATGCACTAATTGATTGTTATAAAAGAGGTTTAATGACCGTCAACTATGGTCGCGTACGCAATCTGCTCACATACCAAATTCGACACGGCGCTGATGCCTAGCACGTGTGGCGGTGGAGTACAACTCCTACACAAGCCGCTTCGTACGTGCATCTACAGCAAGCCAAGAACAAGCAATCAAGTGCATACACGCATCTACAAGTCATGCACAGATTTGCGTACATGCATCAGGAGAATTTTCCAGCAGCAGCTGATCAGCGACATCTTGCCTAGAAAGCTAAGTCAATATTCCATATGTGTTCTCGTATCTGTCTCGCTTGGTTGCTGTTGCAGGACTCCGCTCGTTGTCGTTCTATGGCAGATGACCATACAGATTCGTTGCTGTTCCATCATGTCTCCGTCACCAGGACAACCTCGTCACCTCGTCCGACCGGATCGTGACGTCCGAGGCCACGTTGAGCCGTCCGAGCTAAATCTATCTGCTCGGCCACGACAACGACACGTCTTCGAAGACAAGCTAAGTTTATTTGAGAAATTAATAAAGTTTTTTGTTGTCTTCTCCGTGTTACAACTTTGTATACATACCCTGTCTATTATACATGCGCCCTGTATAAGTCACAATTAAACTTTGTTTCTTGTCCGCTGAGAACAGCTTGACAAGGCGCTGCTTCGATCCTCTTACGATGTGTTACAGCTCCGCGTTATATGGCACTAGGAGATTCTGCAGTTGCTCTCTAATGGTACTAGTTACCTAGTTATCCTGGTGGTCTCACGCTGTTCACTAGCGCATCCCTACGTCACCTACAGAGTTAGCTCGCTTCGAGGGTAGGGGCAAAACTTAATTGTCGACATTTTTCTACGACTAAATATCAAACATCTAAAAACAGCATAAATGTTATCACCCGCTTAACATGCCTAGATCAATTATTTATACATCATGTACTACCGCTCTTCGTGTTTATTTTTCAGGGACAAGGCTCGGTGTCACGCACCACACAGCCTCGCCTCCATCGCTCGGCTCGGTGCCACGCACTATACAGCCTCGTCTTCGACCTTGTGCTGCTCGGGGACTCGTCATCATCGCCTCGGCTCGGTGCCATGCACCACATAGCCTCGTCTCCGTCGCTCTGCTCGGTGCCATGCATCGTACAGCCTCATCTCTGACCTCATGCTGCTTGGGGACTCATCATCGTCACCTCGGCTCGGTGTCACACACCACACAGCCTCGCCTCCGTCGCTCAGCTCGGTGCCACGCACCATACAACCTCGTCTCTGACCTCATGCTGCTCGGGGACTCGTCATCATCGCCTCGGCTCGCTGCCATGCTGTTGGGATTTCTTAACGCAATTACCAGAAATAGACAGGAAGCCTATCTGGATAATGGCGGCAGAAATACCTGAGAGGTAATTCTAAGTCTATTGGATAATTCCGCAAGCGCACAGAATATACCACTATAGCACTTCACCCGGGAGTATTCCAAGGTATTGTACTTTATATTTTTCCAGGGGAAGCCGTAGCTAGGAATATTTAATAAAAGAGGAAGAGATCCTTATGTCTACTACAGCTTAGTATCACTAGTGTACAGGGGGTAAGTAAATAAACAGGAAGCATAGGTAAATGATCACAACAATCCAAAAATAACTGGTAAAGAGCTAGCCAGGTGGGAGGACAACGAATGAGTATAGGACTCCTATGTATCTTACTTTACTTCTGTGGACCAAATCCTAGCAGATAGTTGACTCAAACTAGATTGATGCCTTACTACTTGCGTGGCGGGGATAGGCGAGAAAGCAGGAGACAGAACTTCTACTAAAGTGGCTATACTCTTATGGGTGCCCTGCGTTTTAAGAACTAGTCCAAATGTGGTGAGAAAACCCTAATGCCGCTCGAGACCTATCACCTCTCGGGAGTGCGCTCACGAACTATCCATGCGGACCAGCGGCAATCAAAGGTAAGATTAAGTCTGAGCACCAAACTCACACTTACTCCTACAACTCTAACTAACGATCAGATAGCTAGAGCTCCTATGCATGATAGGACAATGATACACACACAAAGAAGTTGGTTACAGGAAACCAATCCAGCTAAGGCAGCTATACTACTAAGACAAGCACACAACAAGACTATGAAGACTATAGACTTGCACTAAGTAAATACTAAGTAAAACAAAGCAAGGATAATATATTAATAAAAAGAAAATCTTACAAAAGAATAAAGGTACAAGAGCTGTACCAGACTCTCCAGAAGATGACTCCAGAGACCCCGAGCTTCGCTTGACTCGACTCTAACTCCCACTCTAGGATGTTCAAGACCAATGCACAGCTCTAGGAGATGGCAGCTAGTTCTTTCCCCCTCGTGCCACCCGGTTTGACTCCTGAGTTGTGATCGCAGATGATGCAGAAGCAACCTAGCTGAAGATGGCCTCGCAATGGCTAAGACATGACTCACTTCTAAAGCAGAGTAGATTGTCCCCTTTTGAAGCCTACCTGCGCGTAGTGTGGAAATTCTCACGAGTCTTCTAGTGTAGTTACTAGGGACATCACCATGTAACAAACTCGATGTAATGGATGCTTGGGTCTTATCGCTTTTTATGGATCTTATGGTTCTTTGTATGAGTGTTGGATAGATGAAAATATTTTAAATTGGTAAATTTTCTTAATTACTAGCTATCTATTAATAACCCACATCACTTGCATGCCCTAGTGTCAAATGTCGACTCGTTGCTCCGAGTGCCTGACGAACCATCACATCCTTTCCCCTGCACTGCCTACCCGAGGCTGTAGGAATGGAAGTGGACGAGGACATGGTCGTCATGGAGGACGTGCGGAGCCTCACACGCCCACCCCTCCACCTAGTGGTGCCCCTTTTGGTAGAGGCTCGCCAGATGGCGCCCCCGTCAGAGAAGATCTTCCACCATCACCACCAGTTGATGCACCCGTCAGAGAAGATCTTCCACCGCCTCCACCGCCACCTGTGATGGAGCCAGAACCTGCTGAAGGCCCTCCACCTATTGCTGAACCAGAGGTCGCCGGTGGTCTTGATCCGCCACCACCCCCTGTACCAGGTCTAGAAGAAGTATTGTCTCAACAGACTTGCCTGATGGAGACTCTAGCCGATGGAATGCTACGCCACAATGGAGGTCCGCACAATGACTTCTAGCGGAGGTTGGGGGGTTTTCTTAAGCTGAAGCCTCCAACTTTTGATGGCGTTGACAGCGACCCCATCGTTGCTGACGACTGGCTCAGGGAGATTAAGAAGAGGTTGGACCTGGCCACTTGCTCCAACGAGGAGAGGGTTGGGATTGCAGCTCACCATCTCACTGGGATTGCACGCTGGTGGGACAGCTATCGCGAATTCCACCATGACCGTGCCAATATCTCATGGGAAGAGTTCGTGAAGAAATTCCACGAGCACCATATCTTTGAGTGTGCCGTGGAAGCCAAGGAGACTGAGTTTCGTAACATCACGATGGGGACTGACATGGTGCAAGAGTATACCAACCGTTTTAAGGCTTTGTTGCACTACGCACCCGCTGCATATAAGACCTCAGAAAAGAAGAAGATGTTCTACTACCACAAGGGTTTGAACTCTCATATCAGGCTCTCCCTTTCGGGTATGAAGAGCCACACCCTGCGGGATATGATTAACAGGTGCATGGAAATCGAGAAGGATCGCATGGAGGCTCGTATGGAAGCTAAAGCGCTTGGCAAGAAGCATTGTGCTGAGGACATCTCTCGCGCCCCGACCCCTCAGAGGCCACGTAAAGAAGCACATCCTCCTTCTCGCTCTCGCTTCGCTCAGGAGTTTGCTCCTACCCCGAGCCAAGATGGTGGTATCTACGCCGCCAACTACCACCACCTTGCTCAGGGTAACCCTGCTCAGAACACCCCTGCTCGTACCCCGGGCAAGATGAAGGCCATCGCACCTACACCCACATGTGGTGTGCCCTTTGCCTGCTATGGTTGTGGACAGCCTGGACATAGGGTAGCCAAATTCCCTAAGAAGACCGCTCCACCAGCTGCCGCCACTGACAAGAAGCCTCCAGGTTTCTTGAACCATAGTGCTCGTAGAGCTGCCCGTTGGCACCTCGCCCATTTGGCTACACAGAGTGCCCCTGCTACAGAGTACGGTATGAGTTTATAATTGAAGTCAATTTCAGTTTTTGCCTTACTTTTGGTATTGCATATATTATGCATATTCTACCAAGTTTGCATACGGGCTTAGCTTGCAAATGATCACAAATGGCACTAGCCTGCTTCAATGCCTCAAGAAGCCCAAGAGGATGAAGGTCAAGAGTATCGCTACCCTTGGATACCTCGGTAGCCGAACTCACCTTGCAACCCTTAATGGCATGACCAAAGGTTGGTAGGGATCCCCTCAAGTGAACACATGAATGAATGCAAGCCCACTAAGGTGAATGCAACCCTCTACACCAAAGGAAAAAATGAGGAAACAGGATGTAACGCTAACAAGAACGAGTACCCCCTGCCAAGGATAGAGACCTGCTAGATCACATGCATAATGCCAAGTACTTCACCAAGTTTGACCTTAGATCAGGTTACCATCAGATGAAGATCAGCAAAGAAGACATGCCTGAGACGACTATTGTCACCAGATGTGAGCAGCATCTGAGGATAATATTGGAGAAGATACAGAAGCATTCAGCTCTATGCCAAGTTCAGCAAGTATGAGTCTGGCTTGAATAGGTCAATTCTCCTAGGCCATGTACTCAACGCTATCAGAATAGCTATTGACCTGTCCAACATGAAGATAGTGAAGGAATGGGAGCCGCCGCAGGATGCGATCGATATGAGAGGTTTCTTGGGATTGGTCGGTTATTACCATCAATTCATCAAGAACTTCTCCAAGATAGCTGGCCCCAGGATCAACCTTCCGAAGAAGACCAAAGAGTTTGAATAGGTGCACCGAAGATCAAACAAGTCTTCCTGACCCTGATGAGGATATATGAGCTCAAGAAACCCAGAAAGTGCCAGGGTCAATAAGAATGGATGAAGCACCTTCGTGGCTCAAGGACAGAATCTATGTGCTTCTGATCCCACCGTATGCAAAGAGATCCTGTTAGAAGTGCACGATTCCAAGCGATTGTATCCGTCCTAGAAGCACCAAGAAGTATGCTGCCTCGAAGAAGGAAAATCCTAGTAGGAGGACGTGAAGGCAGATAACGCAGGACATGCTACTGGGAGTGGCATATTATGCAAACACGCCAAGCTGAGCACAAGAGACCTACAGAACTGCTAAGCCGCATAAGGTGCCTGGATGGAAATAAGGTAGCATGAGTACGGGTTTCATCGTGGGTTAGCCTAGAACCCCGAGGGACCTGCTATATGAGTGATAATCAATCGCCTGACCCAGAATAGTTCACCTTGTTGGCAATCAAGAGTGATGCCAGAGTTGGACTTCTAGCATATCCGTATGTTGGAAAACCTTCTCAAGCTACATGGAACCCCTGGAAGCATAGTATCTGATCATGGACCCTAGTGCGCAACCAAGTTTTGGTAAACCCCTGGATGAGGCTATAAGGACACAACTAGATTACTGCATCACTTACCACCCTTACATCAATGTACATACATGAAAGGTAAATCTAATCCTTGGAGACAAGCTTGAGCTTGTGCTTACCAATATGGACGAGATGTACCAAATCGGTCTTGAGATGTCTCCGCTTGAGGCCCTGTATGGAGGACCACTCAGAAACCACCCCTGGTGTGTGGTCAGTGGAAGGAAAGAGAGCAACCTTTGGACCTGCCACCCTCAGCGAGGCCAAAAAGGAGGAATCACCTAAGTGTGAAAGGATCTAAGGCTTTCATAGAAACCGTCAGAATCCTGACAATGGATGAACAGACCCTGAGTTGAAGTCAGGAGCTATGCCTTCCTTAAGGTCTCCCCGCTTCGAGGAACCCACAGATACAATGAAAAGAGAAAGCTAACTCTAGGATAAGAGGAACCGTACAGGATCGATAGGCAAGCCCGCCTACAGGATAGAGTTACCTGGGCAACTCATAGATGTACACCCAGTGATCCAAATGACATGATTGTGCAAGTGTTGGAGCTACCGCAACAGTCGATATCCATAGAGGAACTAGGGATTTTGGATGCCCTAGAATACCGAGAGCACCCCATCGCCATTTTGGAGAGGATCACCGAAGAAAACAAAAGCACCAATACACCAACATGCAAAGTTCAGTGGAGCAATCACACAAAAAGAGAAGTGACTTGGGAGAAGAAGTCAGAACTAAAGGAAGCTCTACCCCTACCCGTTGGAGAGTGGGTTACACCTTTAATCTCGAGGACGAGATTCTCATAAGGGGTAGGACTGTAACATCCCTAAAAATCCAAACACCAAAAATCACAACCAACAAAAATTTTTCTAAAATAACCAATGGTTGGTGAGTGTCATGTAGGAAAACATCCAATAGTTGCACACACAAGTAGCATCGATTGTTAGTGAAGCATTTGCATTTAACTACAAGAGTTTGATTTGCTTCTTATTTAATTTTCTGTGATGTTTAATAAAATCAAATAACCTTTATATCACAAGTGTGTGTATATATATGTATGTATATGTATATGTATAAGTATCACTAACCATGGACATGGCTACCACACCACCATGACACCCTAGGGGACCCACCAAGTATATACCTCAAGACAGAGAGTTAGAGATCATGGCATATATACTTTCGCCGCCGCCGGACCTTCGCCGACGACCGCCTGGCCGGGAGCCCCGCTTTCCAAATTGGAGTTACGGCAGCGCGCTCCTTGACCGCGTGGGCCAGATGCGCACCTCCGGAGTCGCCCTGATGCGCTGCTGCACCTTGCCATCGTGGCCTTGCCGCTGCCGTCGAGCCGTCGCCGCCTGCCTTGCCAAGGGCCGCTCAAGTCAAATTAAGGGGCTTGCCTCGTGCGCCTTGACAGCGCGAAGCCTATGTGCATGCCCACGCTACTCCTCTCATGCGGTAGCGCTCTGCTGCTACAACGCCGACTCCCGACACCGTCGAAGCACTGGTGCAGGCGAACCCGTGCACCGACGCCTCGCCGCACCACCGCGGCTGTCCTCACCATTGTCCCGCGTCACCTTGGCCACTGCTTGCCTAGCCTAAGCCAGCCGCAGTCGCTACTCGCCTCGCGCGAGCAAAGGAAAGGGGAAAAATTCCCCAACCCCTAGTGCACCGAGTCCACAGGGACAAGCTGGACCATTAGCGGGGAGCCACGTGGACTTCTAGTGATATGAACCTGCTAGGGTTTGTGGTCGATCTTTCGATGAGAGGCGTGAGTTAACTCGATTGGTGGATGGAGATGACGTTCACGGCCCGACTACAGCCTTCCAAGACCGTGCCTTAGCGACCGATACACCACTTCCAAAGGCCGTCACGATCTTGTGGAGCGTGACAACCAGCCACTAGGGCTCCCGTCCTGCAAGCAATCGAAAAACTAGCAAGAACGAGGAACAAGCACTGAAATTGCAAGATGTAATTGAAAGTTTCAATCTGAATCTTATTATGAGTGGGGTTCCGAAAACAAGGAGACGGACGGCTGGATCAGCATGCGCGCCTTCAAGCAAGTAGCGACGGCTAAACTTGACCTAAACAAAACCCAAGTGTTCCTGGTGGCGGCTATGGGGAATATAACATGGGTAGGACGACCACAAGAGAGTTTGGGTCATTCTCCAAACCTAGGACACGTCCCTATTGGACTCCAAACGATACAAGCCCATTGGGCTAAATTAAGGTGACGCAGCACCCTTGACAAAAAGACCTCTCGGTAGTTGTTGGCCTATTGACGCCGCCTCTGGACAG
>CM041642.1:35221775-35303028 GCA_023333625.1 Bothriochloa decipiens | reverse complement strand
TAATAGGACCAGCAGGTATTGGCGTGGCTGACTTGGATGTATGATTACTGTTGATGTCCTCATCATCTAGTCTACAGTCCACCATGAACCACATCCATCTAGCCGCAGCCGTAGACCCGGACCTGCTAACGGCCCAATGCGCCACGTGGACAGTCCCGTTGATCGACACGCGTCCAGGTCAGACCGGCCCATTGGGCCCAGATCCGGCCCTACCTAGTCCCGCCAGAGCCCAGTCGAGGCCCGGTCCACGTTGACCGTCGATCGATCAATGTTGACCGTTGACCTGGCCCCACCAGTCATTGACAGATTCAACCGGTCCAACATGTCAGTGGTTGTCTTTGCCCGAGCCAACCAGGCGCTGCCATGTGTCATGCTGAGAATTAACTGCTCCTTTTTCTTTTTCAGAAATAGATTAAATCTTGTAAAATCCATATCTTCTTCATACGAACTCCAAAAAATATGAACCAAGTGTCCAAATTTTCATAAAAATAAGCTCTACATCATAGGCTTATGTATGATGGCATTTGGAGTTATTGGATTTCATTTGGTTCTTTGTGATTGATCCATAGGGGTCGCCCCCGCGACCGTTACGTCTCGATTTCAAATCCTGCGAAGGAGTTGCCCGAGGAGGAGGACTAGGAGAGTGCCAAGGACTCGAGTGACAGCTGTTCAGGTGCCACGTCCCATCCAACTTCGTATATCCTATTACGCATGTAACATGATAGAATGCTAGTGCTCTATATTTATGCAATAATGCTATGATATGATGTATTAGGATTGCATGGTAGATTACTTGTATGCCTATCCCTTGACGTATCCTTTACCCCGCTCACCCGCTTATAGGATAGACACGCTCATATATATGCTTCTTGTTACTTGCTATTATTACTCCACTCGCATTGTATCTGTGATGTGATGCTAGCGGTGAACCCCTAGGAATGGTTCGACTTTGGGTGCCGGGCTTGGTGACTATTGAGCGATACATGGTGATGCTGTACGTCTTGAGTGAGCATGAGTGGTGAGGGTTGAGTCGATTGGACAGGATCTACGACGAGCCTTTGGGTGAGTCTTGCCGGGGATGCACCTAGGAATCCCCATAAGAGGTACCTGTTGCGGGTACATGTGACTTGAGGAGTATTCCGGGGAGGATTGCCTTTGTGGTATGAAACCCCAGAGGGAGGTGCTGCGGGAGGCACAAATAGAGGAGATATCCTATCTGATCCCACCTAGGAACCGATGTCTCTTGAGAACCAGAACCACGGACCTTTCGTGCACACCACTCGCTCTCGCTTCGGCGAGGGATAGATGTTTGACTAATTTGGGCGATGCCATTACTGGGTTGTTAGGTGGTATGGGTGGGCAGTTGGATGATAGTTTCCCAAACCGTCCTAGATGCATAGTGCCACTTGTCGGGCCCGGTGACTACGTCTCCCACTCTCAGCTTCCCCGAGACGGCTATCCGGAGTTCCCCAGGGCTGAGAGGTAGGATGGTATCGTTCCAGGTTAGGAGGCCATTCGGCATCCGCTTAGGTGATGATCAGCACCGATGACGGCGATCTGGTGGTTACGGGTGTACACACTCTGCTGAGTTGTTTAAATCTATATATAGTCTGCAGCCTCGGTATGGCTATTCCGTGACCTACGTTTCTTTTGAGTAGTGAGAGGAGTCCTATCTACCTCCCCCTAGTGTTACCCGACGGCATAATGGCCACTTAGGCATGGACGAGAGGGAGTTGTCCTTGCTGCCCACGTATGAGCGTGGTTGTTGAGTGAGCTGAGAGGATGACATGATGGATGATGATTTAGAGTAGGATTCTAGGAATGGGAATGAGATAAAACTTGATGTTTTACTATACTATATTGATCTACTCTTGCATAGGAAAACTACAGCCATATATAGGCCTTTTTGATATACCCCTATGCATCCACCTACCACAAAGCATAAGCAAAGCATAAGGTGAGAGCCGGTGGCTAGTAAAAATCATACTGAAACTTATTTGGCAGGTGAGCCCGACTACGCCTACGACGACGAGGGGCTCAAGGATTAGATGGTCTCGTGCCTAGGCTCAAGATGGTGCAAGACGATGCTTCCGCAATATCCCTCTACTTCCGTAGCTATTCTGGAATGCTAGATACTCTGATGAATCCGCCATGTGGCGATGTAATAATTTATGTAAACCCCTTTATTCTATTCATTTATTCGATGTATGGCTTTGTAATCAACTGTTATCGGATAATTGATGATTTGACCTCCTGGCTATCATTATATCCTTCATTCTGTGTATTTTCCCTTCGTGGAAAATGTAGGATGTTACAGTGATGCTCTCCAAGGGTGGTGTCAGCCTCCTTATATAGGGGATGGAGAGGGATGCCACGTCAGCGATCCGTGTGCTCCTTGCTTCCTTGCCCTTAAATAAACCAACCTTGCAACCGACTTGAATGGAAGCTCTTGATGAGGTGAGCTGCATGGCGGCATGCTGGAGGTCGGTGGAGCCAACCGACCTAGTGGGACCCATATGAGGGGGTTGGCCGACCCCCTCAATGACAGGTGGGCCCTGCTAGATCTTCTAGAAGGTGACCCCACCTGTCATGTGAAGTGGCTCGATGTCCTTCCCAATATTTGTCATGTTGCTTGCTTGCTTGTGGGTCCATCAATCCATGTGAAATGAGCTTGTGCCGTTGGATGAAGACATTAGTTGATCTGATGGCTGAGTTGCACTCTAGTGAGCTTGGCTTGGATCATGCTCGAAGCTGAGCTCAAGAGGAGCTCATAAGGGGGTCAGTCAACCCCCTCATTAGGACCCATAAAGCTGGAAATTGTTGTTCCCTGAAATCACAAGCTAAGAGTACAAGTGGAACTAGTTATTGATAAAATATTCTCATGATATGTTATTCTTCCTTGGAACCGAGGCATGTTGACGGTGTTTTCAGTGGGTATTTTCATGGTATAATCACCGTCAGCAAGATCCCCCAAGCTTAACCTTTGCTCATCCCGAGCAAACAATCAAACTTAGTCTCGGTGGATCAGGTATTATTACTATACCCACATTTGAATAGAACCATGTGCACAACAAAGTTCTTCTTCTTGAATGGAAAAATTAGCTATAAAAACTCACCCATATTACCTTAGTCCTCTATGGGGCTTATGGCTTTTCCTTTGTTGGGCGGTTGAAAGACAGAACAGTTTGACTTGAGCACTAATTTTCTTATTCTTAGCAAGTTTCATACCGGAGGTTTTGCAATGTTTTTCAAAAGAAACTTAATGTTCCTCATATGGTACTCTCACGTCGCTCAAAATGGTGTATGATTCCTCACCAAGGCATAAGGTAAGATTGCGATTCCTTATTTCATCCTACTTCTAAAAAGGCTTATGTGGAGCTCAAGGTAGGGATAACAAGGAGATAGCATACTTACTTGCATATGTTGCGAAGTCAAAGCTCGGTTCCTTGAAGAGAAGTGTCATCCCCCAAATCAAGATGTGCAAGTGTGTGGTATATGATATACTAGGTTGCTCCTTTATTTGATGAGATCGCTCTCTATTTCTCTATTGAGACAGGGCTAGCATTATATATATATATTTTTCATGGACTTTCATGTGTCCATCTCAATAATTATTTTGCCTAGCCCTTATCTTGTGTCTCATCTTTCAAATAATACTTAGAGAGATTTTCTAACACTTAGAACATGGAGCAATTTATTTGGTGGAAATGAAATGCATGTTTGTGCGTACTTCCAATGTAGAAGCAGCATAAATATATAGGGCGTGTGTGTGATCTTGATCTTATGAGTATGAAAAGTCTCTTAACAAAAGGGTCAACAAGACTTAAGGAACAGTTAATAGCTCATGCAAAAGGTTTTTGAACATGTAAAGCATATATGATTGTGGTAGGAATTTCATCACCATTGAGGAACAGTTAAGGTTTTGATCATTTTTAAGAATAAATTCTCTGGTAATCAATCATGCTTAGAACAATATTATAGCAGCTCTTGTCTTACTATCTCATATCTCCCAACAACTTAGACTTAGTTCTAGCACTCGCAACCCACAAGGTTTTCAGGTTCATGATGATTTAAGAGAGCTAAGTAATCCATACTTAAAGAAGTACTAAGTTGTAAACTAGGCACTAGAGAAACATTGACAAAGCAACTACTCATCATATCCAGAAGGAGAAAGACATACATGAAGCATGGGCACTACTAAAAATAAACAAATAAATATTTTTGGTATTTTTAAACTTTTCCATTTTTTATATGCATTAAAATAAACAACTAGAATGCAAATGCTAAGATAGAATACTTACCTTAGTAGGGGAGAGGATCTCCCCCAAGCTTGGCTTTTGCTCATTGAGGTGGAGGATAGTATTGGAACCATCCAATCCAGCCGTTGTGCTTCCTCCTCTCGCATCACTTGCAGGTATTGGGCATTCTGTTGCGCTAATTGTAATGTTGCTTCTTGTTCGATGCACATTGTGCCCATGTTGTTGATGAGGTCGTCCATATTTGTCCCTTGGGGGCGCCTCTCCCTACGCCTTGGGCGAGGAGTGTCATGTGGACGTGGAGGCCTCCCCATGGACCCTGAAATATCCATGGAGCTTGCCTCCTCACCTTCTTCAACTTCTTCTTCTGTAGGGGCCTGCATGGTCCATCTGTGTAGCTCGTGACATGCCTCTTGTCATCCTGTCTGTCTCTGCAACATTTTGGCCTCTTGCCTCGTGATCCAATTTGATGGTTAATGTACAAAGCCTATACAACCGATGTTTCTCACAAAGGAGAGAGACTTCGGCAGTATGGCCAGGACAAATCATTCTAAGCCCACCTCTTGGACCTCTTTTGAGCACATTAGAAGCAATGAATATATTTCATCTAAGACATTCCTAGCAGAGGTAATATAATCAAAGGTATGTGACTCTGTTGCACCCCAAGTGTCGGCTATGCGAGTAATGAATGATGTGCAGTAGACAGAGTTTCCACTTTCAAAGCAATTAAGCCAAAAATTCACTAGCATTTTAATAGGAGAGACCTTAATCTTGTGTACCATGGCATAAAGTAGTTTAAGTTCATTATCACTTATGGCATTACCTCTAGTGTCAGGAAAAAGAGTGATAACCATCCAATAATGAAGAAAACATAGAGTTGGATTATGGAGTTTGGAAAAAGCGAGGCGAGAGCAATCATTGGAGCCAGAAATTTCTTTCCAAAATTTAGCTTTATTAAACCCATCAATGGCAATGTCTAAATCAAGTTGACAATCAGGATCACATCCCAAAGAGGTATTTAAGAGACTCCAAGACAAATTATATTCTTCCCCGAACATGCGAAAGGCTACCCCATCATTTGTTAATTTTAAGGTGCACAAAAATTCTTAGGTAAGCACTTTCATACCATTTTCCTGCATTTGCCAAAAACCTCCCCAACCAATTGCAATAAAGACATCATCGAATTCTTTACTCATACCTATGCGGTCCAAGAGGACCGGGTCAATGATGCTCGTGTGGTTGAAGTTGCTTCCTTGGAGGATGTTGAACTTTTACAGCTCTTCTTTGGCTTAGCATGAGGCCACTCTCGGGCTCTAGCACTCTTGATGGAGGCTCATAGAGTACCATTTGGTGGTAGCTCTCTTCCTCATCTCTTCTCCTATGAGTTCCTTCCTTGTTGTGGTGAGAGCCTCAGGAAGAGCTTTCACCTCCCGTGGACTTCTTGAACCGGGAGAGGAATCTTTTCTTCATCTTGCTGCACAATTGAGATAAAAAAGCTCTTCCTACTACTACTATGCAAGAGAAGGAAAATATTTTTGGGTTTTTGTTTATGGAAGACTACTACTATACTTGAGAAAGGACTTGCAACAAAGGAGAGAAGAAGAGAGATTGTGAGCTTGAGATGAGTCTGGTGGTTTTGGTTGTGGAGTTGAGCTCACAATGTAGGGGTATTTATAGGGGGAGAAGGGCAACTGGTGGACCCCAAAGGTAGGGGTCGGCCGACCCCCCCATAAAGCACTTTCAACTTTAGTTTGAATTCTAGCAGGGAATCTAGCACCATGGTGCAAAAACTTTTCAGAGTGTGTCCAAATTGGGGGTTGGCCGACCCCCTCCCTAGGCCCCATAGCACTTTAAACAGTGTGTTATCAAGTGTCTGGTAAAGTTAAATCTAGGTGTGGACCAAAGTAAAGTGCTTTTCAGAGATTCCCTTGCCTAGTGCTTTGTGAAAGAGAAAAGATGAATAGCAAAAGTGGAGGCATGTTTAAAGAGATTCCCATGGACCATGGGGACACTAAAGCATGTCTAGATGTCCACTTTGCTGCCATGAGCTGGTGGTGTGGTCCCAGAAACATCCAACATGAAAAAGAGTATCTCATGTCTAAAGTGATAAAGACAAGGACCATCACTTTTCAAAATTTGGCTGTACTAGCATGCATAGGATTCCTAGGTATGGCAAATGGGAGACAACTGACTACAAGAGGGGACATGGTGGGGGTCGGCCGACCCCCACATGAGAGCCCCAGGGGCACCCCAGTGGAGAGCAAGGACCAATGCATCGAGACAAAGTGAAAAGTGCAGGTGTGGGCCCATTGGTGGGGTCGGCCAACCCCACCCTGGGTGACCCAGCAGCTTTAAACTTTATTGCAGGTTATTCTCAAGATTTTATTCTTCATAACTAACTATTTTTGTCGAAGTAAAATATGCAAACTAGAACTAGGATGTAATGCAAATAAAATGCAGAAATTAAAAATGTAGAAAAAATAAATATGGGATAAATATTGATTTACCTTACCAGCAAGGGCTCCATGTTTTAGGTCCGTAGAGCAGGACCTCTCCGTCTTGTTCATTCTTCGGGTGCTTCGGTTGGCCTCGGAGATGGGGAACATGATTGCACCTCTTTCTCCTGCCATATTTGCTTACCTTTGCCTTGTGTTTTAGCGGGTTCTTCCTTCTTCACTTCGGCCTTCTTGGCCGACTCACCTTTCTTGTTGTTCCTTCGGTGCGGGTAGTAGCAAGGCTTGTTCTTTGGTTCATCATCCTTCACCTGTATGTTAGTTGTATAACCATTGAACGGACATTTTACCTTCTTTCCTGGGAATTGGAAATGAATCTGGTCGGATCCCATGTAGATGATCGCATTAACTGTGTTGAGGAATGGCCTTCCCAGGATGACGGGGACTTCATTGTTAGACCCCATGTCCAATATGATGAAGTCGGCAGGGACGTACTCGTCCTGAACCTTGACTAGTATGTCTCTTGCCAGTCCCTCAGGGAATCGAATGGTTTGATCCACCATCGGCAAACGAATAAATGTGGGGTGCAAAGGCCCCCCTAACAGATTATCATAAGTTACCTTGGCCATGATGTTGACACCCAATCCAAGGTCGCATAAGACGTTGTGGAAGATCTGTGGTCCAATTTCTCAGGTGATGGTCGGTAGGCCTGGATCTTCCTTCTTGGCGATGAAGGGTGGATCAAGAAGATAGCCCCAGTTGGAGTGTAGTGGAGGCTTACCGAACCTCTTGGTTACTAATTTAACACCTTCAATTGGGTCCTCAGGTTTCCCTGGGATCTTACCTTGTTCGAAGGATCGGATAGCTGCTGCTAACTGAGCTAATTGTGTTTCTAGCATTTTATTAAAGCTCAATTGATTTTTCATGGCTGTTGTAAAGCTATCCATTTTCTCACTTATGTTTTCAAGAATATTATCATTAGCCATCATTTTATTATTAATACTATCATTGATTTTAGTTTAGCCTAAGACAAGATCTCTTAAAGAAGGTTGGTTACCATAAGAGTTATTGAAATTATTACTGTAAGGTTGGTTACCATAAGAGTTATTGAAATTATTAGTGCAACTGTTACCTTGGTTTCCTTAGTAGAAGGGGCATGAGTTCCATCCTTGTTGTTGCTGTTGGGGCTGGTACCCATTGTTGTTGTTGTTGTTGTTGTTGTTGAAGCTCACTTCCTCCTTCGTTTTGGGACAATTGTTTCCCGAGTGATCTTCTCCTCCGCACACCTTGCACCATGGATCGGCTTCAACGGCTCATGCAGTGGCATGGGATTGAACGGCCTCTTGTTCCTTCTTGGAATCTTCTTCTATCTTCTTTGTCAAGAGGTCCATTTTTGCTGAGAGCATGTCCACCTCATTGAGGGCATGGACACCTCTCTTCTTTGGCTGAAGGTGTACCTCATTCCATCCTTGGTTGGTGACCATCTTCTCTATGAGGTCCTTGGCATCCTTAATATTATGTTGCAAGAATGCTCCTCCAGCGGCTGCATCAAGGTGACTCCTAGCCAAACCGGTCAAGCCATGGTAGAAACCTTGAATAATGAGCCATTCCTCTATCCCATGATGAGGATAGGCGCGAATGTACTCCTGGAGATGCTTCCATGCTTCGGGAATCGTCTCATCTGCATGCTGTTGGAAGCTTGAAATCTTTCCGCGAAGGGCGCTGGTTTTTGCCCATTGGGAAGAGCTTCTTCATGAACGCGTTGGCACACTTGTCCCAGGTGGTGACTTCACTCTTGTTGGCGTAGAACCACTGCTTCACCTTCCCCAACAACGAGCAGGGTAACAGGCGAAGACGGATGGCATTCTTGATGGTGAAGGTGCCGCACACCTCTAGGAAGTGTTGGAGATGGCATTAGCGTCCTCATGCTGCTTCCCACAGAATGGATTTGCTTTCACCATATTGATAAGTGCAGGCTTGAGCTCAAACGTCGCATCCCACAAGTTCAGCTGCGGACTCGTGGCGACATAGTCAGCCGATGGTGCAGAGTACTCAGAGATGGTCTTTTGGGCGGCCATAGCTTCCTTAACGACCGGTGCTGGGCTTCCTTCCTCTGGCGGATTCTGGTCTGAGATGAACCTCTGAGGTGGAACTTAACGGCATCTAGTTCAACTCAACAATTGCTCAGGATCTTCAACAAAGTTTAATGGCAATTGGAAACCACTCATGCACCTGCTAGTTTCACGATAACGAAAAACAAGACAGGTGATGGGTAAGCCCCTAACACTAATTGATAACTAAATTGATAGTAGACTCCGGATTCACTTTTATTAAAATTCCTAGGCTGACGCTTTTCCCGGCAATGGCACCAGAAATGCTTGTCGGGATTTCTTAACGCAATTACTAGAAATAGACAGGAAGCCTATCTTGATAACGGCGCCAAAAATACCTGAGGGGTAATTCTGTGTCTATTGGATTATTCCGCAAGCGCACAGAATATACCGCTGTAGCACTTCACCAAGGAGTATTCCAAGGTATCATAATTTATATTTACCCAGGGGAAAACTGTAGCTAGGAATATTTATTAAAAAGGGAAGAGATCCTTATGTCTACTACAACTTAATATGACTAGTGTACAGGGGGTAAGTAAATAAACAGGAAGGATAGGTAAATGATCACCACAATCCTAATCTAAAAATAACTGGTAGAGAGCTAGCTAGGTGGGAGGACAACAAGTGAGTATAGGACTCCTATGTATCTTACTTTACTTCTGTGGACCTAATCCTAACAGATAGTTGACTCAAACTAGATTGATGCCTTACTACTTGCATGGTGGGGATAGGCGAGAAAGCAGGAGATAGAACTCCTACTAAACTGGCTATACTCTTATGGGTGCCCTGCATTTTAAGAACTAGTCCGAACGTGGTGAGAAAACCCTAATGCCGCCTGAGACCTGTCACCTCTCAGGAGTGCGGTCATGAACTGTCCGTGCGGACCAGCGGCAATCAAAGGTAAGATTAAGTCTGAGCACCACACTCACACTACTCCTAAAACTCTAACTAACGATCAGATAGCTAGAGCTCCTATGCATGATAGGACAATGATACACACACAAGGAAGTTGGTTATAGGTAACCAATCCAGCTAAGGCAGCTATACTACTAAGCCAAGCACACAACATGACTATGAAGACTATAGACTTGCACTAAGTAAATATTAAGTAAAGTAAAGCAAGAATAATACATTAATAAAAGGAAAATCTTAAAAAAAGAGTAAAGGTACAAGAGCTAGACCAGACTCTCCAGAAGACGACTCTGGAGACCCCGAGCTTCGCTCGACTCAACTCTAACTCCCACTCTAGACTAAGTACTACTACTCTAGCTTGGAACTTGATGATGTAGTGATTGATGTGTTGTTGTGATGCTCTCCAAGGGTGGTGGCAGCCTCCTTATATAGGGGAAGGAGAGGGGATGCCACGTCAGCAATCCGTGTGCTCCTTGCTTCCTTGCCCTTGGATAAACCAACCTTGCAACCGACTTGAATGGACGCTCGTGATGAGGTGAGCTGCATGGCGGCATGCTGGAGGTTAGTGGAGCCAACCGACCTAGTGGGACCCATATGAGGGGGTCGGCCGACCCCCTCAATGGTAGGTGGGCCCGGCTAGATCTTCTAAAAGGTGACCCCACCTGTCATGTGAAGTGGCTCGGTGTCCTTCCAAATTTTTGTCACATTGCTTGCTTGCTTGTGGGTCCATCAATCCATGTGAAATGAGCTTGTGCCGTTGGATGAAGACATTAGTTGATCTGATGGCTGAGTTGCACTCTAGTGAGCTTGGCTTGGATCATGCTCGAAGCTGAGCTTAGGAGGAGCTCATAGGGGGGTCGGCCAACCCCCTCATTAGGACCCACAAAGCTGGAAATTGTTGTTCCCTGAAATCACAAGCTAAGAGTACAAGTGGAACTAGTTATTGATAAAATATGCTCATGATATGTTATTCTTCCTTGGAACCAAGGCATGTTGACGGTGTTTTGAGTGGGTATTTACATGGTGTAATCACCGTCAACACAGACACCATACAGCCACGTCTTCATCGCCACGGCTTCCGTATCGCAGTCGAGCTAGGCATAAAACGGCTCCTGATATACGATGATTATGCTCTGGTCATCCGCCAAGTCAACAAGGGACTGGGACAATATCTTTGAGAAGATAGCCAATGTGGCTGAGATACGTAAGCTCGAGAACAAGTTCTACGGACTAGCGGTTCTCGGTGTCCCTCGACCGATCGAGTCTGTGCTCCATCCAGGACTTACCTGGGGATTGCGCATCAACTTGCCACCCAGAGGTGTCTACGAACTAGCGGTTCTCGGTGTCCCTTGACCCAATCGAACTTGTGCTCCGTCTAGGACTTACCTAGGGACTGCGCGTCGACTTGCCACCCAAAGGTGTCTACGGACCAGTGGTTCTCGGTGTCCCTCGACCCGATCGAGCCTGTGCTCCATTTAGGACTTACCTGGGGACTGCACATCGACTTGCCACCCAGAGGTATCTACGGACCAGCTGTTCTCGATGTCGCTCGACCCAATCGAGCCTATGCTCCGTCCTCGACTTGCCTAGGGATTACGCATTGACTTACCAACCAGAGGTGTCTATGGACCAGTGGTACTCGGTGTCCCTCGGCCCGATCGAGCCTGTGCACCGTTTAGGACTTACCTGGGGACTGCGCATCGACTTGCCACCCAGAGGTCTACGGACCAGCAGTTCTCGATGTCGCTCAACCCGATCGAGCCTGTGCTCCATCCTTGACTTGCCTGGGGACTACGCATCGACTTGTCACTTGGCACTAACTACGGACCAGTTAGTGTTGTGTTCAGTTTTTCTTAAAAGCTCGATACAACATATTCCATCTTCCATCAAGCTTGGGGACTACATGGGCCCACGTCACCTCGCGGTGGCTGGACCTATCCTTTCTTGGATTGTTCATGTTAGCATTTCAGTGATTTCCATATCACGTGTTAATGTGGGCCCATGTCCCAGGGACGTGAAAAGTTTTTTCTTTTTCTTGGAGCACCATGCATCTTTTGACAAACCACCTTCCTTGACGAAAGCCATGGTCAGGAGCGGACTTACGAATTACTCGGGATGACGCTTCACTGGTCGACACTATGTGATCTGCATCCTCACTGGTTGGCGCTACGTGGTTTGCATCTACACTGCTCGACATAGGTCAAGCCGACATCTCCCTCAAGATACATGGTGCTCAAGGACTAGCTGTGGGGATATGACCCCCATATACCCTCGCGGCTATACTTGGGCTGCACCATCAAAGATGGCCCAGCCTAAGATGAAGACATGCTGCACATGACGTGCACTGCACGATTTAGTAATAGTACCAAATAGGCTATTCTACTTGTAACTCTGTCCCTTCGGCATATATAAGGAGGGACAGAGGTCCTTTAGCAGACCAGGTCACCATGACCACACTCCTAAATATGGAGCAGATCTCCATGATCTCTCTTGTAACCCAGACCTTCGTGGTATGGGGCAATCTGAACTCTTCTACTCCGGTACTCATCAATACAGCAGTAGAGACGCAGGACGTAGGGTATTACGCTTCATAGAGGCCTGAACTTGGATAAACCCTTGTTTGTCTTGGTTGTTTGTCTTGCATCTCACATCTGGTTCATAGGTCTTAGCGCGCCCTCACCGCAAATCTACCTGGGGGTATCCCATGGTAAACTGCTGAGGAGATATCGTCGACACCTAGGTATCCTCCTTAAACCTCTATGAGCACCATTCTCACATGCCCGATAGTGAAGGCTCTGTTCCTACTTGTCCTTCAATTCATCAAGGTCATCTACTATCTTCCCTCTATTCATTGCCTGGTAATCCAATCTGCAAGCTTTTGCAAGATCAGAGAAAGATGCCTCCAATCTCCCAGTGTCGGTCATCAAGATAAGCTTCTCCTTTTTGTGCCTAACTTCAAGTGTGGCATAGAACTGTTAGATTACACTCTCGTTCTAATTTTGGTGGAGCTGAATCATATGCATGGCCTCAAAGGCATGCACAACACTTTCCAATTGCTTAAAGTTCTCCATTTGCCTCCAATCTATGCACCTATGCTTTTTGTATATAGGTTTCTTATTCAGACCTCCTCGAAATAGCCTAAACTGTGCTTCTGTATGAAAATATTCTGATGGAGAGTCCCTTGGCTTGTGGTACTGCATCTCATCACAAGCCTTTTCATCCCACTCAAAATCCTCCCCTTCATCTGCCAACCAAGAGTACATGGGATAGTCTTACTATCATAAGTGTCATCACTTCAAAAAAGAAATAAATAACTAGTTAGAAAAAAATCTACAACACTTCGATTCCATGCTTAAATTATATCCAACAAACAATCATTCATATCTGTCCTAAGAAATTATTGATGCAAATCCTAGTATCAGTACATTAAGCATGATAATGAAATTATATATATATTGTATAAAAAGTATACAGAGCAATTAATAATATTAATGTTCATCTATGTGTGTGATAGATATATGGCCGCCATATGGGTGCGCGCGACAATTGTTAGGGGGGCTAAGGTTGGTCACTAACCCAGGACACCGCCCTCCCCCAACCACCGGCGACAAACCCAACTCTGCGTTGTACAAATCTAAATCTCAATCCCTACTGTCTACTCCAAAGAGACAAAGGAAATGAATACAAGGATCGATGTGATGCTTATTACCTTCTTCCGGCCATGGCAAAGCTTCAATGGCTTTGTTCGCCACCGACCTTGGTCCTCTCGTGTCCGCGCGGAACCGCCGATGTGGCTCGGTTTGTGGGCGGTAGCGTTTGTGAGCGGTAGTGTGCTAACTTGCGATGACGGTTGTCGAACGGTGTCCGCTTGTGTAAGGACCAACTAACACTAGGTCCATTTACATAGGATTATGCGGCAGTGAACAAAATGTAAACAAAGGACAGCCTATCGTTCATGTTTACTAATATTCTCCTAGAGCAACACGGCCCAAGTAAGGCCCATATCCAAGATTTGTCCTGTCTGAACAATGTATTAACAACCGTCTGTCAAAAGGAATAGAGTCAATTAGTGAGGAAATTAAGCTAAATAAAGTTGAGAATGGAAATCCAGCAATATCAGCATCTTGGTGTAGTGGTTAGAGCACATCTGTTTGAAGCCATTGATTCTTGTTCGAGCCCGAGCAGTGTCTTCTTCTTATTTTTTTGGTTTTATAGCTACGGATACTTATGACAGTTACCTTTGATGATGATCTTTAGTGGCGGCTGATGTAAGAAAACCGCCCAAAAAATGTTTTTTCTTATATAAGCACGCTTCGGCTGAAAATTTCCTTTGAGTGGCGCGCTTGTTCGAAATTGGTAGCCAAAATTTTCGTTTCCCACCTCTGCCCATCTTCAACATCTCTCCGCCCAGCGGCTCCCCTATGGATCTGCTGGTCTTCGTCCAACTTGCCCTGGCTTGGCGCCGAGCTTGCCACGGTGTACGCGTGTGGCGTCGCGCGTAGAAGCAGCTGCGCGTGGAGCTCAGATCCATCCACGTTCTCTCTAGCGACCATCATCTAGCAGCCGGCCGGGAGAGCCTCGCATTGCTGTGTTTTCACAGTGGTTTGGAGCTATGGAACATGGCCCCGTCTTCGCCACACGTACATTGATCCTGACTTAATTTTTCCCTCACGTACATTGACGACCACACAATCTCTCTCGCCCTGATCCCCTGCCCACAGTAGGAGCCACACGCACACGTCGAGAGTGGAGCCGAGCGTGGAAACGCGTCCGGCAACAACAAACCATGAGCACCACCTAGAAACCACGCCTCCAACTCTAGCAGAGTCCTCTCTCGATGTCGTGTGTGGCTAGGCGACGTCGTCGACCGTGCGCCCATGGTGTTACGCGCGGTCGGACTTTTGGGAACACATTGTCTTTGATCTCTCGCTCCTCCACCACAAGCTCTTGTCATCCACCTCGCGTCATTTTGAGCCCTCGGTGAGCACAAAACATGCATGTTTGTTTTTGTTTGAGCTGTCCCTTCAGGATATATGACAACATAAACCTCAACAACACTAATCGCCAAGAACCACCCTCGACGCCACAACGCTTCAGACTACTCTTTGGCGAAGAATTTGTTCCTCCGGAACATTAGAGAAATATATAAAACAACCTCCACCGCTACCAAGCCGAGACCCAGAAGTGGAGGGACAAGAAGGTCGAACCTCTCAGCCTCCGTGAGGGCGATTTGGTACTAATCTCGAAGTAAAATGGGAAGATGGCGGGCAAGCTCCAGCACAAGTGGCTTGGCCCCTTCGTCATCACCAAAACCATGAGGCCAGGCTCCTTCCAACTACAATATGCCAATGGCAACGATTTGCCTCACACTTGGAACATCGACGACCTTCGTAAGTACTACCCATAACAGCTTTCTCAAGACGTAACTTTCCAGTTTTTTTGTTTTACCTTCGAACTTTGCTACACTCTCTTTCCTCGCATTGGGGCGTGAGGTTTTTTAACAAGGCACGCAATGAATCATTCTGTAATATCAATGAAGTCTATCCCCATTAATTACCTTCACTGAGTTCATGTACGCTGAAATAGGCGGAGCCCCAGGACCTCCCTCATCAGCAGCCGCTGCAAAATAAAAGGATTGCCCCAGACTGACAAACGACCCCAGTCAGTCAGTCGAGGGTACGACTAAGAAACCCCAACAACCATGATCTGTAGGACCCCAACACCCACCCACACCTAAACCGCGAAGCATGCACGAGCCATAGCATACAAGCAAAGCACTTGCGACTGCGCCGCTCAACACCCAACACCACACAAACCCACATCCACCAGACCACTCAAACCATGCCTAGCTCATACACCACCAGCATCAAAGCACAAACCAGTGAGTATGTGAGGCAGTAGGATAGCACACGCGAGAGTGCTAGGCAGTCGAGGGTACGGCTAAGCAACCCCAACAACCATGATCCACAGGACCCCAGCACCTACCCACACCTAAACCGTGAAGCGTGCACGAGCCACAGCATACAAGCAAAGCACTTGCGACCTCTGCCTCTGCTTCAAGTGAGGGTCTATGCTAAGAAGCACAAAACCTTTCTGCCACCATGTAACCCTGTAGCCCAAGACAGTCACGTGGCACTCAGGGACAACTGAGCAGCAAATAGAGAATACACAATGCAGAATCATATCTTGGTGGCTGCTCCCTGACCATCCTTCACTGGGAATCTAGGAAAAGCAGTGCTTGAACCAAAATTTGAGCAATGACAACAAGCAAAGCTCCCAACGACAGTGCTCCAGCATGTGCAAATGATCAAGCTCATGCCATTTTTTGACTCCCGTGAAGCCAACAAGCCTGTGCTCATTCGGGCTCCTAGCACGTCGACAACAACCAAGGTGCATCATTAATCAGCACCAGCGTCCCTCAAGCTCACAAGCAACCCAATCGAGGGTCGCATCAATGGGCAACCCGGCGCCGTGCAGGCGTATTTGACTACAGCTTCGTGCAGACCACGCGTAAATAATTAAGTAGAAGCTACCATAAAAAGGGGACTCTGTGCAATGTCTACACTAGTGAATACAAATTTCACTCAAATTTCTCACATCGACTAAAATTGCGAGCCTCGCCTAAGGAAAAATGGGGCATCGCTGCGCTCTACCTCCGATTAAAATCGTGAGCCTCGCCTAAGAAAAAGTGGGGCGTCGCTATGCTCTACCTCTGATTAAAATCGTGAGCCTCGCTTAAGGAAAAGTGCGGCGTCGCGGTGCTCTACCTCTGATTAAAATCGCGAGCCTTGCTTAAGGAAAAGCGGTGCGTCGCTGCACTCTAGCTTTGATTAAAACCGTGAGCCTCACTTAAGGAAAAGCCGGGCGTCGCTGTGCTCTAGCTTCGATTAAAACCGGGAGCCTCGCTTAAGGAAAAGCGGCGCGTCACCGTGCTCTAGCTTCGATTAAAACCGTGAGCCTCGCTTAAGGAAAAGTGGGGCGTCACTGTGCTCTACCTCCAACAAAAACCATGAGCCTCGCTTAAGAAAAAGCAGGGCATCGCCATGCTCTAGCTTCGATTAAAACCGCGAGCCTCGCTTAAGGAAAAGCGGGCATCACTGCGCTCTACCTTCGATAAAAACTGTGAGCCTCGCTTAAGGAAAAGCGAGGCATTGCCATGCTCTAGCTTTGATTAAAACCACGAGTCTCACTTAAGGAAACGTGGGGCATCATTGCGCCCTACCTCCGACAAAAACCGCTCACTTAAGGAAAAGCAGGGCGTCACCACGCTCTATCTTCGACTAAAACCACAAGCCTCGCTTAAGGAAAGGTGGGGCATCGCTGCGCTCCACCTTCGACTAAATCATGAGCCTTGCTAAATGAAAAGCAGGGCATCATCGTGTTTTACCTTCAACCAGAATTGCAATCGACAAGTATACGACAAACAACCATAACCTCGAGTAACATCATTACAATTACAACTTCTCATTACAACCCAAAGGCTCACAAACCTACCAAATAGGCTTCATTCGACCACCGCCAACCTTACGACGAGAGTGCGGACGAGTAATATCCACCGTCAAAGTCGAAACCTTCTCCTCAAGAGCAATATCCACCAATTCGCTAGCCACAAGCTCCACAAACTCTTCCAACTCTGTCACCTCCACCAAACGGCCACCATAAGAGCTCTCCTCAGCCCCACAATCATTGCCAACTCTTAACCACCAGCGGTAGATCACCTTCCAGGACCCTTGTGCGATAGCTGCGTCGAAGATCACGCGGCTCCAATTCCACTGGCTCTGGCTTCAAAACCCTCAACACACCGCCCTCTTCAACCACCGATGTGCCTTTGCCGAAAGGATACTCCATTGCCATGTCATCATCAATGTCATTATCATCACAGACCTCGCCACCAGTGGATCCGAACAACCCGCACATACACTGCTTATCGGTCAGATCCACTGAACGCCAAAAAGCCATAGCCACTTGATTGGACTGATCATACCTCCATAACTTCCACCACCAAAAATCATCAAAAAATAGATGCAGGTGCTTGAGCCTCACACGCACCCAGCTCTCCCTAAACAGAAAAAAGTATTGCCTTTGGCTTCGCGCGAACCTACGCAACGAAGGCACAGTTAGTCAAACCCCATGTCAAATGCCCCTCGCACCGAAAAAACTAAAAGTCAAAAAACACAAACCATTCACAACCCAAACGCAATACAGATTTTGGTCACTGGCAACACAAAAGCATCAACCATCGTGAGAGTCCAAAGCGTCTTATTACAACACACACAACTTAAGTGTTCGCTCAAAATGAAACATTTCGCTCCCACAGCGCGAGACAACCTCCGACAGTTTCAAGTCCTTCAAATTCACCAAGAACCGCTCCCACGCTAGAACCAACATGTTTAGCAGCACCAGCATGAGCCTCACCCGTCTTAGTAGCGCCTGCCTCTCTTGGCGGGGTTCCAACAGCATCACCACCACCTCCGCCGACAGCCACCACATCCTCACCCATCATAGCCTCCGTGATCGCCGTCGCGTAGTCGCCTCCTCCTCCAGCACCGCCTCTTGCCCAGCAGCAATGCACGCACGGTGCTGCCCACAAAAAACAAAACTGAACCCCCATCAATTACAAGCCCGCAAACCAAAGGCACAGCGAATAGAAAAACTCCTTAGGGTACTCACCCGTTGAGTCACCGTAGCCGCCTCCTCATAAGCCATTGCGTTGCCACCCTCAAACCAAAACTTCGAGAGAACACACACAGTGACATTGCTGCATGTCACGTCATGCTTCAAAGCCCGAACCTCCGCGACCGACAGGTACTCAAAAGAATCAGATGAAAGCTTCTTCAAGTGTTTGCAATGCAACTTCTTTAGGGCGCTGGCAGTCGCCAGACCTTCGTAATACGTCACATGCTCTGTCAAACCCTCGAAAACCTAGGGCAGCAGACAAAGCTCATATTGAAGCCATCCGCGAAAGTTGTCTACCGTCGGCTCCTCGGGCAAGTCACTGGTGGGTTCATCGCTGGCAGAAAGTGTGCACCCCAAACTGACTCTCTTCCACCTCATCACCCACCTTCTTCCGCCGATGCTGAGTATGCATGTGATGCGTCCTCACAAAACCTTCAACCGTAGGAACCACCCCTTGCGAGTAGCAACCCCAGACAAACAAACACAGCTTTGGGAAGCAGTTCGGTGTCAGATGATGAAACGCATGCCAAACCTCCGCACCACATCCAGCACCAGCGGCAGCGGGGGGAACCGCAACCCTGCCTCGAAGAAGTCTTTGTAGACCACGACCTCTTCATCACGCGACACTGGAGTGGCCTCACCCTCGCAGTGCCGCACCTGACGATGATCCAGCCAACCGCGCCCAGCGAAGGTATCCAGATTCTTCTTAGTCACGTGGCTGACCCCAAACTCATAGATGGGGATAGGAACAGATGCATGGTTACCCATGACCACCACCAAAAAACCTTCGCATCATGAGCCCCGCCTTAGAAACTCCAACCATCGCCCCCCACAGTCAACCTCTGACACCCCAAGGTTTCAACCTTCGCTCTTCAGAGAATTAGGGCAACAACTCTCCCAAGGCAAACGTGCAAAGGCCAATAAAAAACCAATTCACCCATCCCCTCTATTTATAGGCATCAAGGTTTCACCTTGGTAACGGCCCGATCCGCATCTTGAGGAAATGCTGATCGACGGCGCTCCATGAAACACGCAAGCCCTAATAGTCACTTCACTGACTTCACCACACTTCAACCAGCACATGAGCCACGCTCCATGATAAGTGGGGACACCTACCAGGGGGCCCACCTTCCATAGAGGGGGTCGGCCAACCCCCTCTTTGGGTGCTCCCAAGGTCGGTTGCACCCCACCGACGTGTGCATGCCTCCATGCATTAGGTTTCATCACTAACCTCCATTCAAGTCAGTTTGATCCAACAGTGGAAGATTGGAGGCACACGGATCGATGATGTGGCGCTAGAGTAGGCCCTACTCTACCTTCCCTATAAATACCCCCTAGTCCTTCACTTTAGAGTATGTATCATAGGAAGAAAGACTACACTTGTAGCTTTAGTGTGAGCATTAAGGGAAGAGAGTGAGGAGTCTCCAAGGAGGAGTCCCAGCCTGTCGGGAGTCTTCTCCAAGGTGCACCTCAGCAGATGGGAGTCATTTTTTAAGTCTTACATTCGAGTCATTCTAGTTTGGTACTTTAAGTATACAGTCTTTTACTGGCACACTATTTTACTTTGTTGAATTACTTGAAGCATTAGCTATGCTTAGAGTAGTAAGATTAGTGTAGACATGGTGTTTAGACAACATCTTACCAGTGTGAGTTGCTCATCGCACTGTAAGACACCTAGTGTGAGAGTGACAGACCTCGCTGGGTGGAGAATTCCTTGTACGTGTTGTAGGCAAGTTAACTTAGTGAGAGTGAGGCTGAATAGGGTAGTCGCCTCGGTGAGGGAGGAGGTGACAACCTCTTTAATTTGACTTACCATTTCATCTATCGCCCCCAGTAAGGGAGGAGGTGGTAAACCTCATTATACATAGAGTACCATGGCTAGATATTTCTGGTAGATAGACCTCTCTATACCCAATCGTATACCCTTTGATCATCACCTGATGACCTTGAACCTAGTTGAACCACTTCATGTTCCCTGTGGAAGTTATGATACCTAGAATACTCCGGTGAAGGCTACATTGACTACTGTATGCTTGCGGTATATCCATTTGCCACTTCTAGTGTCAACAAGTTTTCTGGCGCCGTTGCCGGGGAATGGTAGCTGTTTTAACTAGGATAAAAATCGTCAAGTTATCTTTGTTTGACTAAAACCTTTCACACATATCTAAATGGATCATACAACCCTTTTCGATTACACGGCTCCATCGGGCACTGAGTTGGAGCCACAGAGTTCATCACAGGCCATTTTGGCCTGTCACTATGAGCTTTGCCCGAGTCTCATAGCAATGATTCAGGAGAATCCATTTTTAGGAGAAGGAGATGAGAATCCCTATACACACCTACGTTATTTCGAACAACTTTGTTCATGCATTCACATCCAAGGGATGAGGTGAGTAACCCTTAAGTGGAAGCTATTTTCGTTCTCTTTGACGAAAAAGCCAGACGGTGGTATACTCACTATGTAGGGGGTGTAGGAGGAGAATGGGAGAAACTGCAAGCCAAGTTTTGTCTTCCCTACTTCCCCATTTCTCGTGTAGCTCATCTTTGTAGAGATGTCTTAAACTTCAAGCAAGAAGAAAAGGAGTCTCTAGGTGCGGCCTGGGTGCATCTTACCAACTTTGCATCCTTTGGCCCAGACTTAGCTATAACCGAGCCAACTCTTATGCAACATTTCTACCTTAGCCAAACCTCTACACAATTCCTTGATTTAGCCTCTAAGGGAGCATTTATTGTGACCATTCTCGAGAACACCCCTACACTAATGATCATAACGAAGCCCCTAAGAAAGATCAATCTCCTAAGGAGGCACCCATGATAACCGAAATTCCTTTAGGCACCTTCCAAGCTGTTGAACCTGAACGACAACCACAAACTCCTCCAAGGGAAGAAGTAGTTCACCCTATGGAATATCCTCTTAACATTAAGACTAATCTCTTTGCCAATTTTGACAATGTCTCGAATCATCCTGTGCAAAAGAAATCTACAGCACGTAGAGCTCCTAATGATCACATCCCTACCCGTCTTGAGGCATGTTACCTCAAGGCAACTGCTCAAGAGCTCATGTCTATTATGAGCAATGAATGGCTCAGGGAGGCTGAGCCATCATCCGATGTCATTAAACTTGTCTCCTATTTCACATCCATTCCTTGTGTCATAAATAGGATCACTGTAGAATCTCTCTATGAACCCACTGTAGGAGTGAGCGTAATGTCAAAATCTTTAGCATCAACGCTCCTAGGCGAGGAGCCGCTAACTCTGACCAACAAATTTCTCAAGCTACCTTCTGGGAGATTGGTCGAGAGTTGCGGTATTGCACAAAACATCTCTGTCTCAATTAACAAAGTCACCATCCTCCTAAACTTCCTCATCTTTGATATGGATGAGGTTGACTTTTTAATCGAGCACCCAATCATGAGATTCCTTGAAGGATATTATGAAGGGCGCCTCAAGGTTCACCTGGGGAAGCATCTAGATCTTTCTGTTCCTTTTGTCGGCTCTGTTAATTCCAAAGCTGAATCACTACCTGAGCCTAACCCGATAGAGGAGGTGATGTCGGCATCTCTTCTAGAAGCCTCTTAGCTTGACTTAGAAGAGGATGCTAAGGATTTCATTTAGGAAGAAGCCGAGTTAGATGAACCGTTAGACTTAGATGAATCTGAGCCACCACCAAAGCCCTCTATAGAACTTAAGCCACTTCCTTCTGGGCTTAAGTATGCCTTTCTTAATGGTGATAGAGAGACCCCGATGATCATTAGCAATCAACTCTTAGAGGAAGAATCCGCTAAACTCATCACCATCTTAGAAAAGCACCGTTCTGTTTTAGGATACTCTTTGCAAGATCTCAAGCGAATTATTCTCGCTCTTTGCACATGTCGTATTCAGATCGAACCCGATGCTACACCTTCTAGGGAGCCTCAAAGGAGGCTAAATAATGTGATGAGAGAAGTAGTAAAGAAAGAGGTCTTGAAGCTCTTGCACGCGGGCATAATCTACCCTATTCCTAACAGTGAGTGGGTCAGCCCCATCCAAGTAGTTCCTAAGAAGGGAAGAATGAAAGTCGTTAAGAACAACAACAATGAGTTAATTCTCAACGAACTGTCACGGGATGGAGAATGTGTATAGATTACCGAAAGCTTAACAAGGCTATAAAGAAAGACCACTTTTCGTTACCCTTCATCGATGAGATGTTGGAACGGTTAGCCAAACACTCTTTCTTTTGTTTCCTTGATGGGTATTCGGGTTACCATCAAACCCCAATCCATCTCGATGACCAAAGTAAGAGCACGTTCACATGCCCTTATGGGACATATGCATATAGGCGCATGTCTTTTAGCCTATCCAATGCCCCTGCCTCTTTTCAAAGGTGCATGATATCCATCTACTCCGACATGATCAAAGAAATCATGGAAGTTTTCATGGATGACTTCTCAGTCTATGGAACAACTTTTGATCATTGCCTAGAGAATCTAGACCGTGTCTTACAACGGTGTCAAGAAAAGCACTTGATCTTGAACTAGGAAAAATGCCACTTCATGGTTCGAGAAGGGATAGTACTAGGTGTTGGTATTTATTAAGTGCAAATAAAAAATAAAAGATTCCACAAGCGCACAGAAAATACCATTGTAGCATTTTACCGGGAGTATCCAGGTATCGTTATTTATATTTTACCATAGGAAAGCATGGGTTAAAGAATCTGATAATTCACCATCATGTATCTACTAACTTAGTAAACCAACTAGACTAAAGCAGGGGGTAAATGATATATAATAGAATGATAACACACATAGGAGAATTATATGATAAATGAGTAGATAGCTATAGCGAGAGGACAACGGCAGAGATCAAGGTTCCTATGCACTGCTCTATTACTTTGGTTCTATGAAACTAAGGTATGGGTAGATATAGCAATCAAACACATGACACTTTGGAGCAACAATACCTTTCTGACTCTCGAAGAAGACTGGGAAGAAAGTAGTCAGGAGAAGGCTGCCAAAAGCTCTATAAAACATCAACCCAAAAGTGGTGGAATACAAAGGCCTTACAGAGCTGCCACCTCTAGGGTTACCACAACTAACCGTAGGATTGGGCGCAACCTCAGGTAACCTATAGACTAAACACCATGTCTAATCTATTGATTACTACTCTAATCACGGTCTATGAATAGAGCACTCAATACGAGCAAAGATCCCATGCCAAGATGTAACAACTATATTAATCATATATATGAAAGGCATAAAGTAAATAGAGAAGATGAATATATATGATAAGCACAAGTCTTGCAAAGAGTAGATACAAAGACATACCAAATCCCTGAAGACTTCTCTAGAACCGGAGCGCAACTCCGCTCTCCCTAACTCTCATCTAGAACTAACCTACTACATTGGAAAGTCTAGCCCTAATTCTCTAGAGATGAGAGATCATCCTTTCGAGGGACGCCTCTACATCTCCACAATGAGATATGAATAATGAATTAGGGTTTCTCCTAGGGCCAGGGGCCTTGCTTATATAGTCCCCTAAGATGCACCATGGCCGTCGGATCAAACTAACCTTAATCAACGACTTAGATTAGACCTCAAAGGCGGTGGGAGCAGGATCCGCGAGCCTGGACCTGATTGGGCCAGGTCAGCGGGCAGGCGCCCAAGAAGGTTGGGCGGGCACCCCACCACCCTGGCAGATCAGCCTCATCTTTGGTGGGCTTGTAGATATCGTCGTTAGCTTTCCGGATCATCTTGGATCACCCCAAACAGAGTTCGTATGTGTCCTGGGCGTCTGTTTTACTCCGGATTGCTCCTCAAGCCTATTTGCAATCTTCTAGAAGGCGTAACTTTCTCGTCAGGACTTCGATTTTAGTGAAACAAAACTTCATTTGATGTATCTCGATGAGCTCTACGTAATGGTTCACTTTATTTTATTAATTAATTACTTCTATTTGATGATTTTGGTACTTTTCTGCTTTAACCCCTGCAAAGCATAGATTCACCAAAACTCATAGAATTCTGTTAGTGTAACTCCTATATCTAGATGGTAATTATATTTAGGTCCTTTTTATGTCTCATTGACGGTTGAAAATTGACATTACTACCATCAACAAGTTCCCCAAGCTTAACCTTTGCTCGACCCTGAGCAAAGCTAAACTCAACAATGGATCAGGAGTTGCTGCAATGCTTTCACGCCCCAAAAGTACACATGTGTTCAAATAAGAACTCTCCTCTGGATTAGAGTCAACCATCCTGACTTTCAACTTACCAATATTACCTTCAACCATGGGGCTTATAGCCTTCACTTGGGTCTTGAGCAATTGAAAGATAGAACGATCAAATCAAGCACCAAGGCAACAAGGCAACAATGGTGTTTTGCCTCCTCTCAGAATATGTGGTATTTTTAAAATAAGGCAGAGTAACATTGTGCTTCATCTCTCTCACCCTATAACTAATAAAATTACGTGGAGTTCGTAGGTGTGAAAGAAACAGCTCATACATACTTGCAATACATATGTTGCCTAATCCAACCATGGATCCAGAGGAACTCGTCATACAATCAAATCAAGATGTGCATGTATGGTTTCAAATGAGTGAACAAATAGTATGGTAGAGATTTTAGTGGAAGGTACAAGGAGTGAAAGCCTAATTCTATAATGCTCCTTTACAAAAGGTAACTTCTCTCAACTTGGAACTTGGAAAGATTTTAAAAACTGGGGCTTTGCTCTCTCTCTCTATATATATATTTTTTGGACTCTCTATTTTTTTATTTTTTCTCTTCTCTCTCTTTTTTTTTCAGAATAGCCCACTCTCTGATACAATTGGAACTTTTGAGAGGATAAAGAAAATGATAAAAACTTGGAGCATTTATTTGGAACTGGGGTAGCAAACAAGAAAAACCTATGGGGAATATTTTTGGTGTTCACTCCCAGTGTAGGAGTAGAACATTTTTTGGAATAAGTCTAAATGGGTGATATGGTGGTGTGTACTTCTAGGGTAGAAGTAGCAGGGGTGCAAAGTGTGTGTGTGAAATCTTGATTTTAACCGCATGAAAAGCTCCTAAGGGTCAACACAGCTGGACCAAACTCAATGCACACAAGCAGTAGATAAATGTGAAAATTTTCCTATTCTAGCAAGCATGCATATATGGTTATGGTAGGAATTTAAGCTCTCGTCATACAGGAACTCATCATGTAGCATTTTTATGTTTTTCAAAAGATAAATCTCCAGAACTTTAGTGTCACTTGGAACAAGATAAACAGTAGCTCAGACCTTCTCATATTATATCCGTCAATTACCTAGACTTAGATCAAGCATTCGCAACCCACAAGTTTCAAGTTCAAAGTAAATCTTAGGCCAAAACAATTTTATCCAAAACTCGAAAGAGTTCGAGGCTGAAAACTAGGTACTTGAAAGGAATTACGGCAGAGCAACTATTCATCATTTTCATGCAAAGAGATTATCTTTAGAATTTATTTTATTAACAAGCAGCACTTTGCACACTATAACTTTTTATTTCAAAATTAAAGATCACATATATAAAAAGATAGATACAAAAAGAAATCTTTATTTGGTTTTAGGGTTGTGCATCCTTTTATTATTTTTGAACAAAGCAAACTCAAAACTAGTAATTGTAGAGGAAACGAAATACTTAGCTAGATACACGGGGGATGCCTCCCCCAAGCTGGTTGTTGACATAGTCGTTCACTCTTTGAGTGTAGCAACCTTGGAGTAGGGTTGTACTTCCTCTTGTGGAGTGTCTGTGATGGAGACTGTTAGGACAATACTTCGACCGTGGATAAAACATCCACTTGCTTGTTAGCTTTTCTTGATCCTTAAAATCCTGTAAAACTCAAATAGACAACAAAAACTTGTGGAACTAATTAAGCGTTAGTTGTCAACCATATAAGCCTTGAGTGGCCTTGAGTATCTAGAACCTCATCCTTTGTCAGGATCTCTCTTCCAATATTTTTGCTATTTTTATATTTTATATGATGCCAGCGAAATCTTACTCCTAAAAAGAGTGGAATGATATCGTTTTCCACTCGCTAATCACCCGCCCGGCTCCTAATCGCTCCGCTAATCATTCCCGCCCCGGTCTCTCTCCGCGCCGCGGAACCGCCGCTCACCCCGCCCCGCACTGTCTCTCTCTGCATGGAACCGCCGCCCACCTCCAAGGATCGACCCACCCTGCCCTGCCGTGGAACAACCGTACGCACGATGCCCAGATCCGCAGCTTGCCTGTGTGCATGGAACAGAAGTAGTCGTCAGCAGCGACCCAGCGGTGGAGGTGGAGCAGTGACTGGAGACGGCTCCTCTCCATCGCCCTCGCCTTCATTGCCGCCATTCTCGGGGCGGCGCGAGCGCGCTCCACTCCTCTAGCTCGCTCGACGGAGCAGAGACGGGCGCCTCCTCCGCACCCTCGCTCGCCCTCGCCATCATCGCTGCCTTCCTCGAGTCGGCGGAGCAGCGACCCAGCGGCGGCAGGCAGAGCGGGGATCCCTGCGCCCTTGCCCTCGCCGTCTTTGCTGCCTGCCTCGGCGTGGCGCCGCGCGGGCCGGACGTGCTCCGTTTTCTTGGCTTATAGCTCGCCCGCTCCGGCGCCCTGCGAGCAGCAGCCTGGCCGCCGCCCCGGCCCGATCTCGCCTCGTCATGCCTCGCCTCTGCTGCCGAGTTCGCCTGGCCCGCTCCGCTGCCAGGACACCACAGCTCCCTCTAGCCGGTTGGTGAGGAGCTGCTGCAGCCGTGCAGGAACTTGGCAAGGTCAGGCCACTGCCCCAACTCGCCTTCTGTCGCCTCATCATCCCTGCCGTCACCCGATCTTCTTTTTACGTTTCTTTCTCTGTGTGTGGAATGCCCCTGCTTGGCTTGATGTCCAATTACTAGAAGATGAGGCATGAATTTCAGCTGAAATCTACGACCTGTCAAAAGAGTGCAATGGGTTATTGACAGTTCATCTGCCTTTGCTTGCCTTGTGTGTTCGCAATGATTTTTTCATATCAAATCGTGTCATCCTGATAATGGACCACATCCTCTGCTCCTAACTTCATTACTATTTCTAAAACTTTGGTTTCCATCTAGGAAGTGAAAACCAGACATGTTCTTAATAGCACATAGTTTCATGTTGTTTTGAGCTCTTAACAGCAAATCTGGAAACTTTTTCATTCCTGTTATATTTCAGAAGTCACCTATGTGTGCTTTCAGAAAAACATGAACGTATTGCAGTTTAGAAAGAGTTTAGCTACTTAGGGGTCAGAGAATATAGATGTTTCAGCGGAAGAAAGTATGCATATTTAATAAACACTTGTACCCTAGCTTTGATTGGATGAATTCTGTTATTCAGAGCGAGCAAATGATAAAAATATAAGAGAATTTGGGACGTTTTGAAGAATAGAGAAGGGAAATAAGTGAGAAGACTTGAGGAGGGAGAGAATTTCATTCTGCTTGGATAGTAACCCCGTAACACAGGACATACAAATAAGAAATTACAGTACAGCCACATATACCTTAAACACTCTGATATCCATAACACCAACAATTTGGATTTTGTCATCTTTGAAATATATACTTGGTAGTTTCTTCAGGTTTTGGTATAATGTTCCTGTTTTTGTCTGATAAAAATATCATTGCAGCTTGATTTGTTCAAGTTATGATATAATGTTGAGACATGAGAAGCTGTAAAAATCTCAAACGACGAAAAGGTGAACCTAAATTATGTTGTGTTGCTTTGCTTCTTCACAATACCCTATTGTTTGTATCTATAAGTGTAGTGTCATGTGATGTGTCTGACTGTCTTGAGGAAATTCAGACTTGCTTGTGATTTCAACTAAGGTGAACCTAAATTATCCTGTGGAAAGGGTTGCATGGTTCAGCACGAATTTTCCAAATAAAATGACATACTACCTGAAATATAGAAGATTGACCCAAGTCAGATGCTAACTCTTGATTATTCTTCACAAAAATCATATTGTCTGATGCGGACATCCCAACCATGCACGCTAGCTCAAGTCCAAAGGATACAAATCAAGGGCCAATTACACGTAGCCGTGCAAAACTACTCCAAAAAGAGATGAACTCACTCCTAGCTGAAATTAACTTTGATATACATAAGAATGTTATACTACCTAAGTGTTCTACCTTGATTATGCTTAGGTTTAAGGAGGAGGAAGAATTGGACCAGTGCAGTCCAAAACGGACCAGTGGAAGAAATATTCATATCTCTCCACCCCGAGAAGCTTTTGAGGCCCATGAAGATATTTTGGAAAGCTCATCAAGTCTACTTTCCAATGCAACAAACCTCACTACTTTTGGACGTGCCAATGATGAGATATACGCAACTTAGTCCAGACTGCTCAAAAGGTCAACAGTCTGTCATGACAGAATGTTCGTTCAACTAGACGTGCAAAACTTCACCGATATACAATGTTTCATGGTGCATGGCATACATTGCTGGAAAGCACTTGGACTCTAGTTTCACACCCAAGAATCGGTTTGTCATTTGGACTTCCCAATGAGGAGTTATGGTCAGTTTAGTGGAAACTGCTCTGGAGGCAAACAGTCACGCGAAGCCACTTCTGAAAGTCATCTCGTGGTGACTTTTCACATAGCCTATCTCCAAAAACTCCATTTCGTTTTCATACCTATCTAGGAGGGTTGTTCCTAGTATAAATATTTGCTACCTCTAAGTCATTAGAACCTTTTGATCATTTGATAAACTACATCATATTGCAGCCGAGACTACTGAGTGCCTTACTCAAACCATTGTTCTTCCTTATTCTTCTTGGACTTGTGAAGTGATTCCTCTAGGATCCCCTACTTCGTGCTCTACGGCTTCCGTTCGGCTGCGCCGTATTGTGTGGATTAGTTCCGGATTGTGGTTCTGCGGTCGTTCGGAGATCGAATCGAAGTATTCGCGGTTTCGGTGCCTCTCTCCCTGTCGCTTGGTCGCATCCAACCTTGGACAGGTATAAAGCCAGTTATCCAGCGCTGTTCGCAGCAAGTTACCTTCGATTCGTGGCCTACTGTCGTGAAGATCGGGTCCTTTTCTTGCCGGTTTAGACCGGTACTTATCACTGTCCAAGAACAGCTTGTGTCAGTTATGCATGCATGAGCTGCAATGCAGGCTATAGTTAAATGCTTCTTTCTAGAATTCAGAGGTGCATACTTGGACTATACTGTAGTGACTATAATTTTGGCTATATTGAGTTACCGCCCAGAGAGGAAGTTCTTGACTGCAGCACTATAATTTTTTTTTGGATATTATAGATTACGAAAAACATTTCAAATTGAACCTATGCTCATTTTCAATTTCTTTATAGTAGTAGAGATACATGCCTTAAGAAAGTGTGTTGAGTGCTGACCTTGACCTTTTATAAAGGTTGGAGTCAAATGGAAAAAGGGATCAGCAAATAACTAAAATTTTCATACTGACTGTTTCCACGGCCAGCTAAATATGTTTGGAGCATAACTCAGTAATATCTAATGGTCATCTCATGGTATGTGAAGGGTTAAATTTACGACTTAATTGTATGATTGTATTAGAACAGTAAACCAAATTTTAGGGAACATTGTTTCTCTTGTCTAATAAATGATAAACATCTTATATGGAATTTATTTTTGAGTGTTCTGCTTTGGAAATGGCACAAATGATAGTCCTGAAGAATAAAGTTGTTGTAAGATTGTTTATCACTATGGGTTCAAATTTACTAGCGGCGGTATATATTTACATGCGAGCAAAGGACAAATTAGTTTTGATAATGAATTTGTTTGATAGGGAATGGTACCATGCAATAGCATTGAACAAAATGGTGCTCTTTCGTAGGTTTCATGTATTCGATTCGATTGATCAGTTGAAGGAATATTTGTAAAGCTGTTTTTCTTTTGCGAAACATTTGTAAAGCTGTTTAATGAAGTTCATTTCTGAAGCAACTATTTTGCTTGACCACTACTTTCAATGTTTCCATCAGGAAGCTCTCTATGTTGCCATTCTTTTTCTTTTTGCAACATTATATTATTTTGCAATAAATTTATGCTCCCGTTGCAACGCACGGGCACTCACCTAGTGCAACAAGAAGAATGCATATCTATTTTTATGCCACCACGGTGAATATCTCGGCGGGTTGCTACACACCACAGAATTATTCACATGGGGTTTAGCATTTTTTAGGATGCAATTGCGATAACATTTTTATTTTCTTTTCCAATGCAAATGTAACAAAGTAAAAATGCAACAAGAATTAACTATGCAATGTGGAAAAGTAAATATGCTAATGGAAAAACATATGCAATGCTAAAAGGAGAAATATGGATAATTACCAAGTTTACCTCCCTGGCGAGGGTTCATGATTTAAATTCTCTGAACATGACTTCTTATTATGTCAACTCCTTAGGTGCTTTGTCAGATCCCTAAAGTGGAGACCCTCTCTCCTTAACACTTGTCCATGAGCATCTTGTTTTCTAGATTTGTACTCCTTTCTCCTTCCTCATTTTTTTCTTTTGAATTACATAGAACTTTTGCTTCACTCTTTGCTTTTTCTACAAAGGATTAGTGGACAACACATACCCGAAGGAATATACAAATAATGACAAGGATAGCGTTGTTATTGAGCTAAAGGTCATATCCTATGCTATAGAAAAGTTGGTTTGAACATTTTAATTAGCATAGAACATTTACTTAACATTACTTCTTCTCTTAAGGATTGATTTTATTTCGTCTTGGATTTGTATTTGTGGAGTAAGAATCATTCAACTTGTAGAGAGAAAGTAAAAGTGAGTAGAGGGATTGCAAACCAGCGTGTTGGAGTGACGAGGGCGTCAGAGGAGGAAGGGCATTGTTGGATCATCTTTAGAGGAATCATCAACCTTCCTCCCCTAAGCTTGAACTTTTCTGCCACTTGACGCTGTTGGAGAGGGCTCTTGAGTTTAGGTCCCTTAAGCAAAGACCTCTCCTTACATTCTGCTCTTCTCTGAATTATCTGATCCAAGAGATGAGCATGCGGAAAGTTGTATGCTCTTCTTTCATCAACCTTTCTTGATTTTTCTTGATCCTTGGTTGACGAGCTAATATTCATTGGAGATGTAGACTTGAGTTCCTCCTTGATGTATTTCTGGCAGCATGGTGAAGAGTTCTATTAGCGATACACTAGCCGTCTTGATGGTCAAGGGAGGAACTTCATCGAGAATTGAATGAAAGCTTCATCTCCAATGACACAAGAACATCATCTTGCAATCGTGGTTGTTCATAGTCCTCTAGATTTGAGTCGAAAATCCATCATTGATCAATGTATGTTGTCGACATGCTTGATGTGTCTTCAAGGACAATGAGAGTAGGTCTTTGATTAGCTAATATCAGGTGAGTAGCACCATGCTTCTCATTGGCATCCTAGCTTGAGTTTTGGCACGACTCAATGCTATGATGTCTTCACTTTCTTCACGGCTAGTCACATTGTCCATCCACTTTCTTTGGGTGAGTGCTCTTGTTGTAGATCTTCTATAAGGCACTCATCTTCTTTCTATTCCATTACTAAAGTGGTGTCTTGGTAGGTTCATGCCAAGCCATGAATAGACATAGCTTATATTTAGCCTGCAAAATTTTAGTGGACACATATCCGAAGGATTGCAAAAAATTTGAAATATGGGTTGTTGTCCACAACTTATGCAATTTTCATGTATGCTAACTAAGAGAATGTTGTTGAATTATTTTTAGCATAGAGTTGTTTATCATATCTTCATAACATATTTTTATTTGTTTCCTACATTCTAGCATGGTTCAAGGCAAAGGTAACTCACAACAAAAGACATAATGAGTGATCTTACTTAGAATTCTTCCATGGATGATGAATGAGCTATGTCTTTTGTGCGAAGTTGTTGAAGTTAATCATATGCCTTGCTTCATCTCTAATTTGAATTCATCTCTTAACTTACCCAAATTGGATTTGAGACTTCTCTGTAGGTGTTAGTCCAACAAAATAACCAATATCTACTGAAGCACAATTTCAGTTCAATAACCAAACTAGACTCCATGTCTAATTTAATTAAGGAAGGCTATTTAACCTAAGCACCACACTTAATTTAAAAGCCAATGGAAGTATTTTGAGTACTTCCAAACCAAAGCATGCTTTAGTAAACAAAGGTAACATGAAAGCATTATAGAGATTTACTCAATTAGAGATGAAAGAGCATGATCATGGTGAGTTTTTTTAGATGCACACGACATGGATGCATGCAAGGAAATAAACATGCAATGGATTTGAGGAAATATAAACTAAACAAAGTGGAGAGGATACATGGGTGTTTTAAAGTAAACATGCAGTGGACTGATGATGAAATCTAAACTAAATGGAGCACATGTTATATTGAAGCAAACATGCAGCGAGATGCAAGAATTTAAAAGATAACTACTCATAAATTTAGAGTCCACGAGCAAGACTATCTCACCTTTCTTGATCATACTTACCATGACTCACATCCACCTTCAATGTTCGTCACTTGAGATGTGATTATAATTCCTATGACGACGACCTTTTATCCAATCTACACATGGTTAGAAATATATATGTATACACAAACCTATGAGATGGCAGGGTTCCAATGCTGATGAATGTTGAATGTTGTGGCACCCTGGGCTCATCAATATCTGCTATCAAGATCATTATCAAAATCTTTATGCCAAATGCTTCCCCGGCAACGACGCCAAAAATGCTTGTTGGTATTTATTAAGTGCAAATAGAAAATTAAAGATTCTGCAAGCGCACTGTTGATATTTCTTATGACTCTTGGATAATTCCGCAAGCGCACAGAGTATATTGATGTAGCACTTCACTCGAGAGTATTCCAAGTATCATATTTATTTCCACAGGGAAGCTATGTGGGCAAGAATAGTTTTAATTCAAATGCTATAGGATATGAGTGTAACAGATAACTGATTAACTAAAACTACAAAAGTGAAAGAAGTAACTTGGCGTAGTAGGAGGGATCACAGAGTGATTGCAAGATAAAGTATTCCACAGGTAATCAATATAATCTAAATGGTAATTGGAACTCAACTAGTACTTCGGGGCGCACGCGCTCCGGATTCAACTGGACACAACGCACCTGGAGCCCTGGCGTTTTAAAGAACTAACCCAAGCGGGGTGGAGTACACAGGCAAACAGGGTTGTCACCACCTGTTGCTACCACCTCCGGAGGACTAGCCATAATTCTAAGGTAACAGATAGTCTAAGCACCTCGCTTACACTACAGGCTACTACTCTAACCTCATGCTAAGATTAGAGCCCCGACTAGCAGCGTGGAACCCGCACTAGTTGTGAACAAACTATCCAAGTAGAGTATGATTGATAACTCAACACAATTATAAGCTAAGTACTTGAAGTGAATGCTTAAAGTAAGTGCTGAAATGGAAATACTAGAAGTATGAATTATATTGCAATTAAGAGTACTCACAAAGGAATTACAGGACCTATACCGGAGATTTCCAGAGACTTCTCCCGAACTCCCTAATCTTCACTCTCACTCTCACTACTAGCCTTGCTACTAGAGTAAACTACTAAAGAGACAATAAATCACTAAAACTATTCTCTTCTTGTATTTTTGGTTTTTCTTTGTTGTTATAATCATTACCCTTGGGGGGTATTTATAGTACACAAGATGGGGAGTGCCATTTGTAGGCGAGGGAGGTCGGTAGCCCCAAGGTGGGGGCGGCCACCCTAGCGAGGGTGGGCGCCCTGGCCAGGGTGGGCGCCCTGGGATCCACCGCCTCTCGATCCAACAGTGCCTCAGCTGCTCTCCCAGGTCGGTTGCATGTCAGGTAAGTCGGTTTGCATGGATGGAAAGTCAATTTGGATCCTCCAAGTCGATGACAGTGGGTCCATGGATCCAAGTCACTTGTTTTGGTCACCACTCGATCCAAACTGACTTAGATGGACGGTCTGAGAGTCATGACAAGTTGATGTCGTGGATCGGTGACGTGGTGGACCGACTTCCCGAAGGTGGGCGCCTTGGTCCAGGGTGGGCGCCCTGGTGCTGGGTGGACGCCCTGGTGCTAGGGTGGACGCCCTAGCACCTGAGTCTGCTGTTGTCCACGTTTGTTCCATGCCATGTCCATGTCATTTTGTACCTGTTTTTGACGTTTTTACCTGCATTCAAATAAAACTCATGTACAAGTGGAATTCCATTGGTTATAAACCAAATCCCTATCTTCTAAGTGGAATTTCCCTTTAAAAGCATGCAATAACAGCCATCAACAAGCTTCCCCAAGCTTACCTTTTGCCAATCCCTGAGCAAACCTTTAAATCATGAACCAACTTTTGATCTAGGCATGATAATGTGAAAACTCATACCCGTATTACCTTTAGTCACCATGGGACTTTTAGCCTTTCCCTTTACTTGATAGTAGAGTGCAGTCCAGCTAGACAGAGAGTCTCTTCTCCTTATCTCTATTGCTCAATCTTATCATATGGAGGGTTTTTAAAGTTTTTGCAGAAAAATCATGCTTAGTTACTTCTGTGGCTCACTCAGTCTCTCGTATGTGGAAGTGGAAATGTCAAGGCACAAACGCCTTTATCCTCACTAACTATTTGTGGGCTCTTGGAAAAATGAGGCATACCTTGCATCATGTAATATTGCAAAACTAAACAAGCGAAACAAAGGAGCAACAAGTCATACTCTTGACTGAGAATAAATGATGAATTTTCTCCCTTAAGACGAGGTCTTGGCTATTGGCTCAGTTCTGGCGGGCACTTGCCCGTCGTTTTTATTTCTGAGCATTTTTTTCGACATTTTTTTAGCCATGCCTCGTATGATACGTATATACATGGGAGGTACCTTGCGGTACGTATTTTCTCAGTCTTGGGAATATGACAAGTTTCTCACTAAGTCTCACACTTGCTTAATAAAGCTCAACAATAATGCAGTAGCAAAAATATGGTCAATGTAAGCATGTATATATGGCCCTGATAGGTTTGATTGCCACAGAAGTACCTTAGCAAGTTTTATATTATTTTTCAATAATTCCTCCATAGACAGATCTTGCTCAAGACAGAATAAAAAGAACTCTATTTTTGCTAGATCACATCACTCCATTTCTCAAGTTCAAGTTCTAGCTTTTTATCCCACAGGTTTCTTCAGGCTCATGATAGAAGCAAAAACACATTATTTAGCCTAAATCATCAGTAGATTCTAATCCAAGGTGCCCGGTGGGTTTTTCTTTTCTTTCATAGTTGAGCAAGTTTTAGTGAGATTTTATTTTATTCAAGCATAGCAATAAGATGCTAATAATAATTAAACAGAAACTAAGCACACTTATTTATTCTTATTTTTGGATTTTTGTTATATATATATAAAAATATGGTGCTGAAATAAAATATACTAAACATGTAGTAATACAAATAATAATAGGGCAAGGTCATGTGACACTTACCTTCGCGGGGGCTCCTCCCCCAAGCTGGTATGAATCAAATCACTGAGGAGGCTCCCACCCCTGATGGTAGTAGAAGTCCTCCCAGTACAGGCTGCTCTGACGCGTGTCATAGTGGATCGATGCCAAGTCTCCTCCTGTCTCCTGGTGGTGCTGCTGGAAGTCCCTATTCAGCTCCTGCAAGTTATTCTGCATAGCAGCAATGTGAATCTGAAGGCCCTCGATCTGATGATGCATCAGACCGAACTGTCTCTCCCATGTCTGCAGTCCATGGTGGAATGGCGGCCTACTCGTGGAGGTGGTAGGCCATCTGAGGTAGACAGTTGGGAGTCACGCTGTCCTGTGTACCTGAAAGACCCTCCCAACTGATAGCTGCCCCGTAGGGAACTGCCGGCGTGAGAGGATGACTCATCAAAAGCGTGCCGTGGTGGCTGGTGCTGCCAGTTGTACCCTCCTGCCTGATCAGGGGCCGGTGGTGCACCCCTATAAGCACCTCCACCCTGCTGTCGGGCTGCACGTGTTGCTGTAGCCTGCGTCTGTGCTCGTATTCTCCTTCGCAACACATTCTCCTCCTCCTCACGACCGGATGAAGCTTGATGTCCTTGCGAGATGGACATGGCGTCACTTGCTGTTGAACTAGACCTTCTCGATGATGATGATCCACTGGTGAAGCAAATGTGTTGGTTGATAGGAGAACTTGTTTCTCCCCTCTCTCCCTTCTTCTTTTTCTTCCAAAATCCAAACATGGTGCCTGAACAAATTCACCTTGCCACAAGAGATTATGGGTTAGTGAAAACAAAGCACCCTTGGATGGTGCTTACCTTTTCTTACCTTGATGATTCTTGGTGGCTTGCTTCACTAATTATGCATGTGTGAGTTACGAGAGTGGTGTGTGTGTAAGAAAGAGGAGTGGACTTGTTGTTTTGCTTGGTGGTGGATGATGGCAAGCCTCACATGCATGTTAGAGAGGTGAGTGGAGAAGATGGGAGAGATTTTCCTGGCACTTGCACGGTGGGCGCCTTGGCCATGGGGTGGGCGCCCTGGCCATATGTGCCACTTTGCCCAACATCACCTTGGCTCTATCCTAGGTACTCTCACATGCATTGGTTCAGATTTTTGAAGTTGAGAAAGAGCCAAGAGAGTGAGTGGGATGATGGGAGATGTTGGGAGAAAGAGAAAAGGATGAAAGAAAGAGGTGAAATGGTGGGATCAAATCATGTCCTTGGCATTTGCATGCATGGAGGAGAGAGGGGAATATGAAGGATTAAAGTTGCATGTGTGTTGCCAGGATGGTGAAGGTGGGCGCCCTGTGATGGGGGTGGGCGCCCCACACTTTTCACTAATTTAATGAATTTTGACTTTTAAGTAAGGTACTAAATATGCTTAAGTGAAAAATGATTATTGTTTGCGAAAATAACTGAGTTTAGTACTTACCTTAATGTTTACTCACCTAAATTAGGCACATTGGATTCTCTCAGGTTGCATGATGTGGTGGTGGCCTCTCTTGAATGACAAGAGCTTCATCATTTGCCAGTGTGTTGGTGTGATTATTTTCCACCGATGAACATTGCTCCACTTGTGATCTGAAATGAAATAATTCTTCCTTTCCATTGATGTTGAGGTGGATTTCTCCAGCTCCAACATCGATATTTGCATTTGTAGTACTTAAAAATGGTCTTCCCAAGATTAATGGTGTTCTAAAATCAGGATTAATATCTGACACCACAAAATCTACGGGAACAAAATAGTCTTTTATTTTAACAGGAATATCCTCAGCTATTCCTATAGGATTTTGAATTGACTGATCAGCAAGTTGCAAATACATTGTCATAGGTGTCAAAGAATTATGATTTATTTTATTGTACACCATTTTAGGCATGAGACTTACGCTAGCCCCAAATCACAAAGAGCTTGATCAAAATGCTGGGTCCCTATGGAGCATGATACGGTGGGGTTCCCTGGATCCTTTTTCTTTTCAGGTAATTGATTTAGAATGGCTACACTACATTGCTCAGTTAAATTAACTTTTTTGATGTTTGGCATGGGCTTCTTTTTATTTAAAATACCCTTTAAATATTTAGCATAAGTAGGAACTTGCATTGCATCAAAAAGAGGAATATTTATATACATTTTCTGTATGACATCTACAAACCTTTTAAATTGTTCATCCTCTTTGACCTTTTTATTTCTTTCTGGAAATGGTAAAACTTCAGTATCATAAAACTCATGAGGTGTTGTTCTTACCTTTCCTGTAGGAGTTGCAGGCGCTTCTTCTTCATCTTCTACTTTAACTACCACCTTCTTCTTGGGCGTAGAGGATGGAAAAGGTAGATCACGAGTGGTCTTACCCCCTCTCGTGGTCACAACATTTACTTTTTCATTGTAATGTGAAAACCTCAAATTTAAATAAGCTAGTTGTTTTTCTAATTCTTTGTTAAAATTAAGTTGGTCTCGTAAATTAGAAGAAAGTGTTTCTAGCTTTACCTGAATTTCCCTTAGAGTTTTATCATGTTCAAGTATCCACGCATTAAATCCATTATTTATACGTGTTTGATTAAAAACAAATTTTCTAAGAGAAGTTTGTTCAGCCACTAGTTCTGAGAAAGTACCTTTTTCATCGTATGGTCCCCATACCTGGTAAAATGGACGTGGAGGCGGTCCGTATCCACCATCATTGAGAAGAGATTTTGTTTCTCTCAAAAGACATTCTGTGTGGTGGCATGGTCCATGCACCCACATCTTTCACATGGCATGATGACTCTAGAATGTGTGGCTTTTCAATTGCTGCACGGTCCCTCTTCTAGTTGGCTCTCTCTTCTAGCTTTTTCCAAAAATATTCCATGGATAAAGCTTTTACTTCATGGTTCTCACCCTTGAAGATGTTTATCGGTCCATCCTTGGTTATCTACCATTTTCTCGATCAATTTCCTGGCCTGTTTAACCTTGAGAGCAAAGAATGCTCCTCCGACAGCAGCATCCAGGTGATGACGAGAATCTAAATGAAGTCCATGATAGAAGCTTTGGACTATTAGCCATTTCTCCATTTCGTGGTGGGGGCATGCTTGAATATATTCTTGCATACGTTCCCAGGCTTCAGGAATGGATTCGTGAATTTGCTGAGAGAAGTTGGATATTTTGCTGTGAAAGAGGTTGGTTTTACCGACAGGGAAAAATTTGGTAAGAAAGCTATTAGAGCATTTCTCCCAAGTTCTCAAAGTTCCCATGTTGGTATAGAACCAATGTTTCGCTTTATCCAGCAATGAGAAAGGAAATAGGCGAAGACGTATGTTGTCATTGTTGGGAATATGCCCCATGGACATGGAGATGTCAAACTAATAATGTGGGCACATGTGAGACATGTAGGCTGGACTGACCCGACATGAGAAAGTCTCTATTCACGTCATATACGTTATGTCCTTAGACCTGAGATTGTGGTATGTACTCAAGATGTGAAACGGCCTATTTAGGGACTGTCAAACGCTACTTCGTAACTGGGTAGTTATAAAGTTGGTCTTCGGGTGGTCGGCAAGCATGCTATGAGACATAGACAATCAAGATGGAATTTGCCCCTCTCTACTCGAGAGAGATATCACTGGATCACTCAAGTGATTGGATCAACAAATGCATGGCCGTGCTTGGGTTAAGTGTTAACCCACGAGTTGAACCATATATCGAGTGGCAAAGGGAATAACTTGTATATGGTCGTAGTGGTTCGTCTGATATGATCTTTGTGTGCACATAGGAGTTGTCACGCCTTGCTAGAGGCTGCTATTGACTATTGGGCGAGTAGGAGTACTCGGCCCATGTCAATGTGTGCGTGAACCCATAGGGTCGCACGCTTAAGGGGGCTAGAAGCCTAATTTGGGTTGGACCCGAATTAGACAAGGCTTAGGGTTACTAATGGGCCTCCAACTCGTGAGCTCATTGGGGACGCCTATATAAGCAAGGGGTAGGGCGCGCGGTGAGGGTTACACGCCTTTAACAGCCGCCGTCGCCCTCCCCACGCTCGCGCCTTCTGTTCCTCACGGACCTAGCAGTCCAGAGGCGCATCGCTTCATCCCTGTACGTGTGGGATACCTCGGAGGTGCTACATCTGGAGCACTGGGACGAACCGCACGAGGGGATTGACGTGACGGATGACCACGCAACTGCACTGCCTGCTGCGACGCATACGACTACATCGAATCGTCTTCCGCTGCATCCGCGCGTCTAGTGGTAATCCCGTGACCTGTAACTAGCGGTAGATCCTGGTTTATGAGGCAGAAAAGTTTTGTTTAGCATAGCACCCTCATAACCCTTCAGTCGTGTGGAATCCCTTGAATAGAGATGGTGCTACAGATTTCTAAGAAATGCTGGAGGTGAGCATTGGCATCTTCAGAAGGGTTGCCACTAAAAGTGCTTGCTTGCACCATAGTGATTAACTCAGGCTTAAGCTCAAAATCTCTATTTTCACTAGGAAGAATAGATATGTTGGAAGTGGATGGGACAGAATAATCACTGATGGGCTTAGGCTGTGTAGAAGATTCAGGTCGTATAGGGTTACTGAGGTTGTCCAAAGTGGACACTGAAGAGTCTTCTACTGGTGGGTCTGTGGTCGGAGGATCTTCGGATGAAGGATCTTCAGTCGACGGGCTTCTAGATGGGGATGGTTCCTGTGGAGGAGTCACACGAGGTCCGAGAGTTCTTCTAGGTGGGGTAAGGTTGGCCCTTGCCCTCCTAAGAATTGACTCAGGGTCGTCATGGAAATCTTCTAGCAAGTTGAAACCAGCTATACTAACTGACTAGATCACTTATCCGAGCTAACCGCGTTAATAGATATTCGGATAACAGAACAATGAGAATCCTATAGCAAAGTGCTAAAGTATCTAGGCCAATTGCTTCCCCGACAACGGCGCCAGAAATGCTTGTTGATATTTCTTATGGCTCTTGGATAATTTCGCAAGCGCATAGAGTATATTGATGTAGCACTTCACTCAAGAGTATCCCAAGTATCGTATTTATTTCCATAGGGAATCTATGTGGGCAAGAATAGTTTTAATTCAAATGCTATAGGATATGAGTGTAACAGATAACTGATTAACTAAAACTACAAAAGTGAAAGAAGTAACTTGGCGTAGTAGGAGGGATCATAGAGTGATTGCAAGATAAAGTATTCCACGGGTAATCAATATAATCTAAATGGTAATTGGAACTCAACTAGTACTTCGGGGCGCACGCGCTCCAGATTCAACCGGACACAACGCACTTCGGGGCGCACACGCTCCGGATTCAACCAGACACAACGCACCTGGAGCCCTGGCGTTTTAAAGAACTAACCAAAGCGGGGTGGACTACATAGGCAAACAGGGCTGTCACCACCTGTTGCTACCACCTCCGGAGGACTAGCCGCAATTCTAAGGTAACGGATATTCTAAGCACCTCGCTTACACTACAAGCTACTACTCTAACCTCGTGCTAAGATTGGAGCCCCAACTAGCGGCGTAGAACCCACACTAATTGTGAACAAACTATCCAAGTAGAGTATGATCGATAACTCAACACAACTATAAGCTAAGTACTTGAAAATAATGCTTAAAGTAAGTGCTGAAATGGAAATACTAGAGGTAGGAATTATATTGCAATTAAGAGTACTCACAAAGGAATTATAGGAGCTATACCAGAGCTTTCTAGAGACTTCTCCCGAACTCCCGACTCTTCACTCTCACTCTCACTACTAGCCTTGCTACTAGAGTAAACTACTAAAGAGACAATAAATCACTAAAACTCTTCTCTTCTTGTATTTTTGGTTTTTCTTTGTTGTTACAATCATTACCCTTGGGGGGTATTTATAGTACACAAGAGGGGGAGAGCCATTTGTAGGCGAGGGAGGTCGGTAGCCCCGAGGTGGGGACGGCCGCCCTGGCTCAGGTGGGTGCCCTGGGATCCACCGACTCTCGATCCAACGGTGCCTCAGCTGCTCTCCCAGGTCGGTTGCATGTCAGGTAAGTCAGTTTGCATGGATGGAAAGTCGGTTTGGATCCTCCAAGTGGATGACAGTGGGTCCATGGATCTAAGAATCAAAACTAACTTAGATGGACGGTCTGAGAGTCATGACAAGTTGAAGTCGCGGATCGTTGCCGTGGTGGACCGACTTCCCGAAGGTGGGCGCCTTGGTCTAGGGTGGGCGGCCTAGACAGGGTGGATGCCCTGGTGCTGGGGTGGACGCCCTGGTGCTGGGGTGGGCACCCTGGCACCTGAGTCTGCTATTGTCCATGTTTGTTCCATGCCATGTCCATGTCATTTTGTACCTGTTTTTGATGTTTTTACCTGTATTCAAATAAAACTCATGTACAAGTGGAATTCCATTAGTTATAAACCAAATCCCTATCTTCTAAGTGGAATTTCCCTTTAAAAGCATGCATTGTTGATGGTAAAAAGAAGCATATAACAGCCATCAACACACACAGAAGATACCATTGTAGCATTTTACCAGGAGTATTCAGGTATTGTTATTTATATTTTACCACAAGGAAGCATGGGTTAAAGAATCTGATAATTCACCATTTTATCAATTGATGTGTCTCGATGAGCTCTACGTAATGGTTCACTTTATTTTATCAATTGATATACTTCTATTTGATGATTCTGGTACTTTTCTGCTTTAACCCCTGCAAAACATAGATTCACCAAAACTCATAGAATTCTATCAGTGTAACCCCTATATCTAGATGGTAATTATGTTTAGGTTCTTTTTTATGTCTCGTTGATGGTTAAAAATTGACATTAACTACCGTCAACACTAGGACATAGAGAGTCCGAGCATGGGATAGAGGTTGATAGAGCTAAAATAGAGGTCATAGAACAGCTCCCACCTCCCATGAATGTTAAGGGTGTTCACAGTTTCCTTGGCCATGCGGGTTTTTATATAATGTTCATAAAAGATTTTTCTCAAATTGCTGGAGATGCACCCTTTGATTTTGATGGCAAGTGCTTAGAATAGTTTTACTACCTCAAGAAAGCACTTATCTCTGCGTCAATCATTCAACCCCCTGATTGGTCGCTCCCTTTTGAGATAATGTGTGATACACTAACTAGGCCGCAATTAAACTATGCAACAGCTGAAAAGGGACTTTTGGCCGTGGTGTTTGCTATAGATAAGTTTAGATCTTACTTAGTAGGAGCAAAAGTGATTATTTACTCTGATCACGCCGCTCTAAAATATCTGCTCACTAAGAAAGATGCTAAACCAAGATTAATAAGATGGATCCTACTAGTCTAAGAATTTGATCTAGAAATTAGAGATAAAAAGGGAGTAGAAAATTTGGTAGCCAATCATTTGTCTAAAATGCAAACCGAGGATAAACAGGGTCTACCCATCAACAACTATCTTCGGGACGGCACACTACTCAGAGTCTCAGCAGCCTACCCATGGTACGCAAACATCGTCAACTACCTAGTCTCAGGCTACGTACCACCCGAGGTAGACAAGAAGAAGCTTATTAAAGACAGCAAGGTGCACTGTGGGATGACCCATACCTCTATCGGGTCAGCCAAGATGGTGCGCTGAGAGGTGTGTACCCATCACTAAAGCTGTCAAGATCATGGAGAAGTGTCACGGAGCAGAATAAGGAGGCCATTATGGGGCATTTAGAACCCATGCTAAGATATGGCAGAGTGGATTCTATTGGCCTACCATGTACGAAGACACCAAAGACTTTGTGAAGAGATGTGCTCGATGCCAGAAACATGGGAATATCAACACCCGTGATGCAATGCCACTCACAAACAACCTTCAAGTGGAACTATTCCCCCAGTCGCAAGGTTGTGAGTACATCTTGGTGATAGTAAACTATGTGTCCAAGTGGGTAGAAGCAATGCCTTCCCAATCAGCCAATTCTATACACGCAAGGAAGATGTTCAAGGAGATCATATTCCCACGATTTGGCACCCCAAGATTAATCATCAGTGATGGAGGGAGCCACTTCACTGACAGAAAGTTTCGATGCTTCCTAGCGGGAGTAGGGATAAGGCACAACATTGGAACCCCTTATCACCCCCAGGCCAGCGGACAAGCAAAAACATCTAACAAGCAGATCAAGAACATTCTATAGAAGACTGTCAATGAGATGAGAACAGTTTGGAAGAATAAGCTAGCAGATGCACTCTGGGCATATAGGACCACATACAAGACTCCAATTGGTATGACACCATACCAACTTGTATACGGCAAGACATGCCATCTGCTAGTAGAGCTAGAGCATAGAGCACATGGGCAATAAAGAAATAGAATATGGATTTGCCCTTAGCTAATAAGAATAGGAAGCTCTAAATCTCAGAACTTGAAGAATGGAGGGAGAAAGCCTAACACAATGCCAGAATCTATAAAGAAAGAACTAAGAAATGGCATGACAAGAGGATCAAGCAAAAGGAGTTCCATCCTGGGGACAAGGTTCTCATGTTCAACTCAAGGGTCAAGCTATTTGGCCATGGAAAACTAAAAAGCAAATGGGAAGGTCCATTACTTGTGATCAACGCCACAACGCATGGAGCCGTCACGCTTTAGGATAACGACGACAACGTCTTTAAGGTAAATGGCCATCGTCTTAAAGTTTTCCATGAACATGAACCTATGGAAGAAGAAGTTGACATGATAGAATTCATGCTTAATACAAAAATCTAAAATCTACATGTTGCTTCTTTATTTTCTTGCATTTGCTTGATCACTAGGATAGGATATGTAGGCTTAGGCTAAGTTAGGCACACCATTTTGGGGTCGAGCGACCCAACCAAGTGCCTAAATCACTTAAGGAGCCCAAAACCTGAGCTAGATCATTCAAGGCACCCACATAGGGGTCGGGCGATGCCACCCTGACATGGTTCAAACCGTTGTCACGGTGGAGAGAGTGAGGAGAACTCGAGGCATAAAATTTGAACTTCAAATTCAAAAAAGAGGGGATCGACTGATCCCACTTTTATGGGTTTCAAACTGATGCGCTACCTCTAAGCTGAGTTCAAACGTTCCCCCATACGCTCCCTTTCAAAATTGCCCGAATTTCGTCGGAATAGCTTGCCAAACCTCTATAAAACCTCCCTCCTCTTATTCTTCTCCTTTCTACTTCATTCCTTCACGCCTACAGCATCCTCCTACCTCCCTTGAGCTCCCATCTTGCCAGTAGATCACCTCCCATGGCTCCCACTAGCAAGAACTCTAGCGTGCCCACTCATCCTGATTCACCCATGCCTAGGAGATCGCTCACCGATAGCCTCGAACTCGCCCTAGCCATAAATGTAGTTGATCCTAAACCTCTGGCCATGGCACCACCCTCAAAGTGCCGCAGGGGCACATGAGGGCGTCGCCAGATCCCAAGGGGGGTCAGTCGACCACGCCACGGCATCCCTAGCGCCCCACATCGACTTCCTGGTCTCTCACACTATTGACATTTGTTACGCACACAGAAGATAAGATAGGTAATTCGAAAGCGCATGGATATCGGTGAGCACTTCACCTAGGAAATAATTCCAGAGTATCATATTTATTTATCCGCAAGGATAAAATGTGCGATGACTAACCCAGTCTGTGCTACTACCCCCGAGCTACAAGCAAGGTAATTTTGATAGAAGTGATATAGAGAAGACTACTTACGACACCCTGGTTCTAACCTGTGGCAAGCTTTGCGACTATTGTTCTATTGGTGACGTACCAAAGGAAAAGAGACACCACAGATGATGCTTAACCTCAGGCTTTTAATCCTACTAGTCCTTCTAACGGGAGGAGGCTCCAAAGGTAATAATGGAACTGTCACTTCCCACACTACTACCAACCGGTCCGGCTAGATTGGAGATATCTATGAGTACCCAAGTCTAAGCACCACACTTATACTATGGATGTTCTACTCTACCCTCTACGTGAAGAGAATAAAGTAAACTCATAAACCAAAGAACAATAATAACAAGAACTTACTAGTATTTAGAAGTTGAATCACCGAAGAATCTCAGAAGCAAGATCCGGGTTAGGGAGACTTGATCCCGTAGGTACAAGCTGGAGAGGAGACACCAACAGGCTAGGCTTCCTCCAAAATCTACCTCCACACTCTATCTCTCTCAATCTAGAAGAATAGCTCTAATCTCACATAGAGACTAAAAAGCTAATCTCTCTTGAATGCTAGACTCTAAAGAGAAGAGATCCATTCAAGGGACCCCTCTCTAGCTAATTCTCTATGGAAATAATGAGTTAGGGTTTCTGAATTGCACCGAGCCAGGGCTACGGGCCCTGCCTATATAGCCCCCTAGGATGCATCACAACCCTCGGATCAAACCGACCTTCATGCACGGCTTAGATTTATCCTCAAAGGCGGTTAGGGGCAGGATCCACGAGCTCAGCCCTAATTGGCTGAGGGCTAGGGTGGGCGCCCTGTCATCCTGATAGGTGGGCCCCACCTTCCTGCGGTGCCTTCCCGAGTCTTCTAGATTCTTCATTTTCGTGCGTGGGTCTTTCTCTCTATGTAATCATGACATGTGGGCCTAAATTGCTTATTTCCTGATAACTCCCTGTAGAAATAGATATTCACCAAAACTCATGGAATTCTATCAGTATAAACCCCTAGTCTATGATGATACTTCTTTCTATAGCATTTTATTAGTTAAGCTGACAGATAAAAATGATAGTTAACTACTGTCAACACACACCTCGAAGGCAGATCGGGAAATCTCTTGTTTGTTCGACCACGCCGGTTCATCCCACCACGGGCCAATTGGAGCTGAAGGCTCCGATGGCCGTGAACCAGCACACCATCACCATCTCCTTGGACACCATGAAGAGTACGGATTACAACACTTCCTATACTCCGGCCACACCCCCGTTTTGGAAAAACCACTAGATCGTGGGCTGTGGGCCGGGGAAAAAGGAATGATGATTGTCCCCTCTCTCAACACAGGGGAGAAGGAGCCGCGGGAGTCCCATGGCTCCTCCGCTAGCCCTTCTATTCATTGGAGGATGGATCCACCTCCGATCAAAGGTCCTCCAAGCCAATTCCAAGATGATTGGGAGAAGACAGACATTGAGAAGCTGCTGCACGTCACCGCCACCCTTAGGAACAAAAATAGGAATTTAGAGGAGACAGTGTCTGAGCTTAAGATGGTGCACTTAGACATGGAAGATAACTCCCGCCATCTGCGCATTAGTAACAATGCGAAGCTCAAGCGCCTCGCAAATGCCTTAGGACATGAGGACCTCCTAGAGCCACCATCTCCCAAGACCTCCCTAGGGCTTAGAATAAATAGGCACCTATTTAGTTTATTTCCCTTTTTGAATTCTTTTATTTCAATCATTGTAAAAGTGCCTACAATTTAATTCTGTTTCCATTAAATGAATGAATAAAGTTTGTTGTTTCTATTGAATGAATAAATAAATGTTTGTTAGTCCTACTGGTGTGTTGCCACGAGCAGGATATCTACACTTGACGTTTCCCTCTATCTTTGAAGTTCAGAATACCGAAAATCCTAAGTGTGGGGGGATCGGTCGATCCCCCAACAATTGTTCTGAATCACATCGAGCACACCATAGTGTCACAGATGGCCGAGCTCGCTGACACAGTGAAAATTGACCCAAAAAGGGGGGTCAGGTGACCTACTCCTTGAGGGCAGTTGGGGATACGAAGTTGCAGATCAGTATTGTGAACATAGGAGATTTGAACCACAGCAACGGGGAAGCCAGGGTGGGGTCGGCCGACCCCACCAGAGGACCCTGGGCCCACCAGGCAGTCTTATCTCTTCGACAACATCCTTCCTGTCTGGTTTGCCCCTTCTCCTCATCTCGATTTACTCATTTTCCTTACCTTTACCTCATAACTTGAATAAAAATAATAATAAAAATACTTAATGTTTCATGCCCAATAATTTATGACTTAAGTCATGACATTTAAAGATTAGCAGTGACATGAAGTTTAATTGTTACATATGTTCATGCTTATGGGTAAAACATTAGAGGAATCATATTGACTAAGTTGTTAATGAAAGTGATATAGTTCTTGGCTCATGAATCATACCATTTCTGTTCAAAGTACTTAGAGATTTATTTTGAAAATGCCATATAACCATAGTGTCATTCACTCCTCATTAGCAAGAAAATTCCTACCAGAGCCATATATTCAAATGTCAAAACCACCCTTCCTTTGAGTGCAACTTACATTTGTGATGAGTTTTGTCAAATATTGTCGACCCTAGTGAGAGTTTTGTCATAGTCCTAAGATTAAGATCACACGCACGCCACATATATGTGCTGCTTCTACACTGACAGTACGCAAAAACATGCTATCCATTTCCACCATATATATATAGATGCTCGATGTATCAAAGTTTTAGTATACCTCTCTAAGTATGATTTTGCAAAAGAGACACAAGGCTATGCAAAAAGAAAGAAAAAGAAAAATAGATGGACACATGAAAGTCCATGACTGAAAAAATGCTAGCCATGTCTAAAATAAATAGAGAGGAATCTTACCAAATAGAGGAGCATCTTAGTTCATCATTTTCCACACACTTGCACATCTTGATCTGGGATTATGACACTTGTCTCCTTGGATCCTTGCTTTGACCTTACAACATTTGCAATGCAAAGTATGCTACCTTGTTTTTCGTACCAAGCTCCACATAAGTCTGATAGATGTAGAAGGAAAAAAGAAGGGTAAATACTTTATGCCCTGGTGAGGATTACTATATACCTTGAGTGATTTAAGAGTGCTAAATGCGGAGTAAGAATGAACTATGTGCTTTCTTTTTAAAAAGTATCATAAAAACTCTAAGTACCAAGAATGGAAAATTGGGAGATGACTTTGCCTTGAAAATTGTTCCTTTTCTCAACTTCTAAAGGATATATGCTAGATACTACCACATAACCCATTTGTATGAGCTATGTCTTGAATAACACTTATGTTCACTATGATCTTGATTATGTCATTATTCACTTCTCTAACCTTTACTCGAGGATGAGCAAAGACTCAAGTGCGAGGGGTCTTGTTGACGGTAATTATGCCCTGTTTTCTACCACCATAACCGTCAACATGACACTCACTGTGGGGGAAGAAACAACCAAAGAAGTAGCAATATAGGTACAAATAACTTGGTTCCACATGTACATGTCATTATTTGGTTGTAGGTACTTTTCAGCGTCTAGAAGCTTAAAATGGAAGAAGTCACAACAATACATGTTTGCTACATGCACTTCAGCATAATGGAGCAAGGAGCAAAGATCAAGGAGCAGAGCTGATGCACTAGAGCCATAGTGAGGGGGACGACCGACCCTCATCCAAGTGGAGCCCTCCAAGCTCAACTTTGAAACTTGGATCACAAGTACACTTCAAATCAACGTTCAAGGATCAATGCACAAGGATTCATGGGCCCAGAACAAAGGAACTGACTTCACTACACTTCAATCAGCACATGAGCCACACTCCATGATATGTGGGGACACCCACCAGGGGGCCCACCTTCCATAGAGGGGGTTGGCCGACCCCCTCCTTGGGTGCTCCCAAGGTCGGTTGCACCCCACCGATGTGTGGATGCCTTCATGCATCAGGTTTCATCACTGCCCTCCATTCAAGTTGGTTTGGAGGTCGGTTTGATCCAATGGTGGAAGATTGGAGGCACATGGATCGATGACGTGGTGCTGGAGTAAGCCCTACTCTACCTCCCCTATAAATACCCCCTAGTCCTTCACTTTAGAGTATGTATCATAGGAAGAAAGACTACACTTGTAGCTTTAGTGTGAGCATAGAGGGAAGAGAGTGAGGAGTCTCCAAGGAGGAGTCCTAGCCTATCGGGAGTCTTCTCCAAGGTGCGCCTTAGCAGATGCGAGTCTTCTTGTAAGTTGAGTCTTTTCTAGTATTAAATATTCTGGTTTGGTACTACGGTCTTTTACTGGCACACTCTTTTACTTTGCTGAATTGCTCGAAGCATTAGCTACGCTTAGAGTAGTAAGATTAGTGTAGATTTGGTGTCTAGACAATATCTTACCAGTGTGAGCTGCTTGTCACACTGTAAGACACCTAGTGTGAAAGTGACAGACCTTGCTGAGCGAAGAGTTCCTTGTACGTGTTGTAGGCAAGTTAACATAGTGAAAGCGGGGCTGAATAGGGTAGTCACCTCGGTGAGGGAGGAGGTGAAAACCTCTTTAACTTTACTTGTTGTTTCATCTATCGCCCCTAGTAAGGGAGGAGGTGGTAAACCTCGTTATACATAGAGCACAGTGGCTAGATATTTCTGCTTGATAAACCTCTCTATACCTAATCCTATACCCTTTGATCGTCACCTAACGACCTTGAACCTAGTTGAACCACTTTACGTTCCCCGTGGAATTATGATACCTGGAATACTGTTGGCAAATCTTAACGCAATTACCAAAGATTGGCAACGATGCCAGAGATGCCTATGGGGTAATTCTTAATGTCGCTATAAAAGATTGAACTATTCCACAAGCGCACAGAATGTGCCGATGTAGCACTTCACCGAGGATGAGTATTCCAAGTATCGTTATGTGTTTTATCCTAGGGGAAAGCAGTAGCTAGGAATATTTAATAAAAGGGGAATGAGATCCTCGTGTCTACTACAATCTAGTATCACTAGTGTAGAAGGGGGTAAGTGAATAAAAGGGAAGGATAGGTAAATGATCACAAAGATCCTAATCTAAAGATAATTGGTAGAGAGTTAGCTAGGTGGGAGGACAATGAGTGAGTATAGGACTCCTATGTAGCTTACTTTACTTCTATGCACTTGATCCTAACAGATAGATGACTTAACTAGACCGGTGCCTTACTACTTGCGTAGTGGGAAAAGATGAGAAAGCAGGAGACAGAACCCCTACTAAAGCGACTATACTCTTATGGGCGCCCAGCGTTTTAAGAACTAGCCCGAATGTGGTGAGAAACCCTAATGCCGCCCAAGACCTGTCACCTCTCAGGAGTGCGCTTACGAACCATCCGGGCAGGCTAGCGGCAATCAAATATAAGACTAAATCTGAGCACCACACTCACACTTACTCTTACAACTCTAACTAACGATCAGATAACTAGAGCTCCTATGCAAGATAGGACAATGATACACACACAAGGAGTTGGTTACAGGAAACCAATCCAACTAAGGCAACTATACTTACTAAGACAAGCACACAACAAGACTATAAAGACTATAGACTTGCACTAAGTAAAGTAAAGCAGGAATAAATATATTGATAAAAGGAAAGTCTTACAAAAAGAGAAAGATACATGAGCTATACCAGACTCTCCAGAAGATGACTCTGGAGACCCCGAGCTTCGCTCGACTCGACTGTAACTCCCACTCTAGACTAATTACTACTACTCTTGCTTGGAGCTTGGGAGATTGGATTTGGATCAATGGATCTAAGGATGCTTTCCAAGGATGGTGGCAACCTCCTTATATAGGGGAAGGAGAGGGGGTGCCATGTCAGCGATCTGTGTGCTCCTCCTCTCTACACCCTTGGATGAACCAAACTAGCAACCGTCTTGTTGGTATTTATTAAGTGAAACGAAAATATAGAAGTTATCCACAAGCACACAGATAATATACCGATGTAGCACTTCACCAGGATGACCTAGTTTCTAAATATCGAACCCAAAAGAATGGAAGAAGGGATCTTGATCTATGCTTAATCCCTGAGCACAATCAAGGATGAGAGGCTTAGAAGGTAGGAGGAGATAACTAGGGCTATCTAGTTCTACTTTTAGAAAGTATTGCTCTTATCAGTCTGCTATGGGATTACAATGGAAGACCGCAAACAGAGTATGAATCCAACACGTAACCAAATCTCTTGCAAGTCCTATATTCGGGGAGTGGACTACAGAGGACTCAATGAAGTTGTCACCTTCGTGATCTACCACATGGCTCAGAACCTAGGGGGCATTCCACAAGCAATCGAACCTAAGCACCACGCTTACAAATGACAACTCCTCTAACCCTAGAGCTACCAGGATCAAAGTACTTATAGTTGCAAAAATAGAAGAACAATAAGAACAATTACTCACAGACTCATAGAAGTTGACGACCATAGAAATCTCTGATCCAAGCTCTTGGAAGAACTTAAATCTGCAGGTACAAGGCTTAGAGGAGCACCGACACACCCGGGGCTTCCTCTAGATCTTCTACCTCTCTCTCTCTTGTAGTTCTAGTTTAAGACTAGATCTAAACCTAACTAGAGGTATACTAGTCTCCTTCTTAATTGCTAAGCTCTAGAGAGGTAGTCCATTCATGGGACCCCTCTCCTGAGATCTACTGGAGATAATGAATGAGTTAATGGATCAAATGAGAGATAGATGCCTTCAGGGGGGTCTGCCCTTGGTTATATAGCCCGGTGGGATGAACCGCAGCCCTTGGATCAAACTGACTCGAAACAATGGTCAAGATGTGTCGTGGAGGTCGATTGGAGATCAAACTCTGAAGGAGACCGCCAGTGGGACCCACCTAGGCTGACCAGCCCCACATGGCAGGCTGGTCGGCCTGGCCCAGTACCAGGTGGCCTTCTTCTTTCCTCTGGTGTCCTCTAGAACCTTCCCATCAATTCTTGCCGAAATTCGACTTGATTCTGTTCGGTTTCTTGACTCCTACTCTTCCTCGGCTATTTCTGATCCAATCCCTGAAAAATAACAAATCACCAAAGCTGTGGAAATTGTCATGTTAGTCCAGAAAACTCTTGCTTGGTGATGATTCCTGTGTCTTCTAGAAAGTTCAAAGCGTATCCAAAGTGGACTCTCTCATCGGGACTCCAAACATAGCAAGTGATATGTCCGTTTCGATCATCTCGACAAGCTCTTCACAATGGTGTGTGCTAATTCTTCATCTGAGATACTTTTCTATGATAAAATAAGTATAATCCTACAATCAAGTGAAAACATCAACACTCGTGGAACTTGTTAGTTTCAATACCCTACAACTATGCTTTATGATCTATTTCAGATGTTGTTAAGAAATAATTGATAGGTATATTTAAGCATAATGAGTGTCAACAAGCTCCCCCACACTTAGTCTTTACTCGTCCTCGAGGAAAGGTCAGATTAACTTTAACATAACTGTAAGACAAGACATTAGCAGTAGACTGTTCCTAGTCATCAATGTATACTGCAGGATTCAATGTGTCTACCATAAACTTTTGAGCGGTTGAAAAATGGAACAGCGTGAAACAGAGCTCCTTTCATCCTTCAATCTTATCACCTGAAGTTTTTGAATAGATTTTTGAAAAGAAAACATAACATACCTTCTCCATCATGTAGTGAACTCAAATCACTCATTATATGTGGTATTTGTGGAATCTCACTGAGGCATAAATGGTGGATGCCTTGATAACATTCCTACTTCTATAAAAGCTTATGTGGAGTTGAAGGAAATTCAAAGAATGGCATACTTACTTTGCATGTGTTGCCCAGTCATAACGGGATCCTTGGAGGGACAGTCATACCCTTAGATCAAGATTGTGCATGTGTGTGGAATATTTGGTGGCTAATCCTACTTCTATTTTGCTCCTAGAGAGAACTTCCTTAGAAACGGTGAATCGGCGATGAACTTTGCTTTGACGATTTTGAACTTTCTTTGTCTTTCTTGATTGATACTCTCTTGAAGCACTTTCAAAGAAGGTCATGGGCTATTTCATTTATTTTCTTTTCTTTCTTTCTCTTTTTTTACTTAGCATCATGCCAACAAAAATTACAGTAGACTTTGAAGGAATTACAAACTCAAACTCAATCTTGGTGCATTTATTCTGAATCCTAACAATATTTTAGGATCTTCTCCCAGTGTAGGTGATAGATTTTTATGGGTGGAAAGGCATGTTTTTACATACTCCCAGGGTAGGAGTAGCAGAATATATCTGGGTGTGAATGAATCTTGATATTGAGGATATGAGCAATCTCTCGACAAGGGTCTACCGCGGGATGACCAAACTCAATGTAATGAAAGTAGCGTATGTGATGGGTTAAATAATATATGGCTCTAATAGGCATTTAATCATTATCACAGAGGAGAAAGGCAGCTATATCAATTTTAAAATTTTACAAAAGAAAATCTCTAAATGATAAGATTTCAAGAATCAGGTGCTCATTATTCTTCTATATCACACTCAACAACTTAAGTAATATGGGGTCCCTAATAAAAAGTTCCCAATAGCAACAAGATTTCCGAAAATAGTGTTGTGCAAGTCTATCTCTTAGTCATGATAAAGCAATCATTACTTAACTCAAGTTTTTAAATAATATTTCATTTAATGTGTCTTGTAGAGTTAATCCCAAAACAAGAAGCAAATAAAATGTGTAAATAACTTACCTTAATCATGGAGAAAGGATTAGGAACAAGGTGGTGAAAGGCAGGGCAACTGGGCACCCAAGTCTAGTTCCTTTTCACGATCCATTCATAGTGGCCTTTGCTTCTTCTTTCCTGGGGTGCTAAGTGTGGACTCCCCCACACTTGTTCTTTATTTATCCTTGCAATCACAACATGTGGAGACAAAAACACATATTTCCAAAAAAAATAGAGAGAGAGATTATGACACTAATAAAACTTTATTGATATCATTTAGGGCACCTTTATTACACAAATTTGAGCAAACTAATCGACATTATTAAATACTCTAACAAACTTGACTCTTCAAAAGCACGAGTGCCCTATCAATCGACTCTACTTTCTCTTTTTCTCTCACTTCTTCCTCTTCTTCTCAGCTTCCCTTCTTAGATGATTATCAATAGTGTGACACATGATATTGACTTTAGCTTTTAGGCCATTGTGCTTGACCTCATTTGTGTCTACACGTCTAGTCAACCTATCAATCATGACATTGAAGGCAGCTAGACTTTGCCTATCCCTAGCATGGGCCTTGGTAAGAATCTCAATAGACTCTAATTAGGCCTCAATTGCTTCTCTAACTCTTCATAGGTTCTTCTCTTACACTTTGTTTTGCTAGAGCTAGGTGATGAGGATGAAGATGGAGATTTAGTCCTTGGTGGCTTGACTTGAATCTATTCAGGCATAGCCCTCCATCAAAAACAACATGAGGGATGGTGGATTTACACTTCGCACATGTGACTTCTCCAAACTTGTTAGTCTTTAATCCCGTCAGCATCTCATTGGGTTTAGGGTGGTGAGGGTCTAACTCCTTGGGGACACGAAACCTTGGCATCTCTTGATTATGAGGTCCTTCAATGGAAAGACGAGATGGTGGTGGTGCAAGGCGAAGTGTTGGCATGGCTTGGGCGTAGTAGGACTGTTGATGACGAACATGCACCTCCTCCCTTGACTACACGATAGCGAGATCCTTCGGTGGGACGACGATGACTGGCTTAGGTTGAGCGACAATGAGGGCCATCGACTCATCGGAAGGGAAAGTGTCACCATGGTTGGTCTTGTCATAGGAAGCCATTAGAACTTGTGCAAGGAGAGCCTTGGCTATTGCTAGAAAATATTGGAGACTTGGTTTGGCTTTGAGGGGACAAGGGGGCTTGGTTTTATTGTCCTAGATCAACTTGGAAAAGTGGTTGATCTAAGCTCTATGGGAGGAAACAGAATCGCACAAAAAAAGGTCAAAATTAGGAAAGTTTAAGAAGGGATGTGAGAGGTGACGGGACTCGGGCTGCCACCAAGGCAAGCCGATCGGCCTAGCATGTGGGGCTGGCCAGCCCCACTTGCTACTAGTTTCTGTGCAACTTTGTCGTATTTCCTTCTAATTCGACTCTAACTTGGATTTCCTACCTTTTTGCGTGCAAAACAATTCGTAGCAGCAGGAAGATCAAATTAATGGAAAAGGATAAACTCAACTATGTCTATCTCAGCAGGACTCTTATCAGGTTCTAGAAAAATCTTAAGGCATTGTCCATTTACCTTGAATAACGTACCTTCATCATTTTGGAGAGTTACCGCTCCATGCAATGAAGAGCTAACCACCTTAAATGGGCCTTCCCATTTGCTTTATAGCTTTCCATGTCCGAATAGCTTAACCCTAGAGTTAAAAAGTAATACCTTATCTCCCGGGGCAACGTTCTTCGTCTTGATCCACTTGTCATTCCATCTTTTGGTCCTCTCTTTGTATATCTTAGAGTTATGATAAGCTTTTTCACGCCATTCATCAAGCTCTGAAAGTTGCATTTGGCACTTGAATCCAGCTGCTTCAAGATCCATATTCCATCTTTTTATTGCCCATTGAGCTTTGAATTCTAGCTCGACAGGCAAGTGACAAGTCTTCCCGTAGATGAGTTGATATGGAGACATCCCCAATGGTGTTTTGTAAGCCATTCGATAGGCCCACAATGCATTGGGTAATTTGTTCTTCCACTTGGTTGACATCTCATTGACTGTCTTCTGTAGAATGTCCTTGATTTGTTTGTTTGATGTTTCTTCTTAGCCACTTGTCTGAGGATGATAAGGAGTAGCATCATTGTGACGGATCCCATGATTCATCAAGTACTTGCGAAAGCTCTTGTCAATAAAGTGAGTGCCTCCATCACTAATCACCATCCTTGGAACTCCAAATCTTGGAAAAATTATTTCTTCAAACATCTTCTTGGAGTTTTTCGAATTAGAGTTTCAACATGGCATGGCTTCAACCCATTTGGAAACATAGTCAACTACCACAAGAATATACTCAAAACTCCCGGATTTTGGAAACGGTCCCATGTACTCAATTCCCCAATAGTCAAAGGGTTCGATCTGGAGGTTGTTAGTTAGTGGCATGGCATCTCTTGAATTGATGTTGCCATGTTTCTAACATGCTCTACATCTCTGGACGAATTCTTTTGTGTCTTCATACATGGTTGGCCAGAAAAATCCGCTTTGCTAGATCTTCAAATGTGTACGAAATGCTCCATAGTGTCCTCCATAGGGTGCTGAATGACATCTTTCAATGATTTTGGTTCCTTCTTCAACTGGTAACACATCTTCTAAGTAATCTGTCTGCACAGATTCTCGGATCATCCCATAGGTGAACACAACTCTCATAGATGAGCTTCCTCTTGTCTCTGCCTGGTGGTACATATCCTGAAACTATAAAATTAACAATATCTGCAAACCAGGGTTTAGTAGTAGAGACTTGATAAAGCATATCATCCCTGAGGGAATCATTGATGGGCAATTCCTGTGGATTTTTAATCTGCATTCTTGACAAGTGATCAGCAACAGAATTTCTACTCCCTTTTTATCTTTAATTTCTTAGTCAAATTCTTGGAGTAACAAAATCCATCTTATCAAGTGAGGTTTAGCATCTTCTTGGTGAGCAAGTATTTAAGAGCAGCATGATCAGTGTAAACAATTACCTTAGCTCCTACCAAGTAAGATCTAAATTTATCAATAGCAAAAACAACAGTCAGGAGTTCTTTTTTAGTAGTTGCATAATTTAGCTGTGGTCCTATTAAAGTTTTGCTAGCATAAGCTATTACATGATATTTCTTATCTTTACATTGTCCTAGCACAACACCTACTGCATAATCACTTGCATCACACATGATCTCAAAAGGTAAAGACCAATCAGGGGGTTGAATGATTGGTGCAGAAGTGAGTGCTTTTTTCAAAGTTTTAAAAGCTTTAAGACAAGCATCATCAAATTCAAAAGAACATCCTTAGCCAAAAGATTAGTAAGCGGTCTAGCAATATGCTAAAAATGTTTTATAAACCGACGATAAAAACCAGCATGGCCAAGAAAACTCCGTATTCCTTTAACATTCACAGGTGGAGGTATTTGTTCAATTACTTCAATTTTAGCTCTGTCTACCTCAATTCCATGCTCAGAAATTAAAAGCCCAAGCACTATGCCTTCTCTAACCATGAAATGATATTTTTCCCAATTAAGGACTAAGTGCTTTTCTTCACATCTTTGCAAAACTTTGTCCAAATTTTTAAGACAATCATCAAAAGTTTGACTTAGAAATAAATAGAAAAGTCATCCATGATAACTTCCATGATTTCCTCAATCATCTCAGAAAATATAGACATCATACATCTTTGAAAAGAAGAAAGGGCATTACATAATCCAAAAGATATTCTGCGATAAGCATAGGTTCCATATGGACATATAAAGGTGGTTTTGTTTTGATCATTCGGATGGATTTGAATCTGATGGTATCCGGAGTATCCATCAAGAAAACAAAAGAAAGAGTGATTCACCAAGCGCTCTAACATTTCATCAATAAAAGGCAGCAGAAAGTGATCTTTCTTTGTTGCCTTGTTGAGTTTTCTATAATCAATACACATTCGCCATCCAGTGATGGTTCTTTGAGGAATTAATTCATTCTTTTCATTCCTCACAATAGTCATGCCTCCCTTCTTAGGCACAACTTGCACAGGGCTTACCCATTCACTGTGTGACACAGGATAAATAACCCCGGCGTGTAACAGTTTCAAAACCTCTTTCTTAACCACTTCTCTCATCGCATTATTGAGCCTCCTTTGAGGTTCTCTAGAAGGTAAAACATCAGGATATGTAGGAATATGATGAGTACAAAGGGCATGGTTAATACCCTTGAGATCTTGGAGTGAATAGCCAAAAGCTGATCTGTGTTTCTCTAAGATAGTGATTAAGCGAAATGTTTCTTTCGAAGAAAGTTTATCACTTATAATCATGGGAGTGTTCGGATCATTGTTAAGAAAAACATAACGAAGTCCTAGAGGTAGAGTGTTGAAGGGAGTTACACCATGTTTTTACCCCCATCAAAACCATCAACAAGACATTCTTTCTGGAAGAAAACCACCAAACACATAGTGACTTAGGTACAAATAACTTGGTTCCACATGTACTTGTCATTATTTGGTTGCAGTATTTAGAATAGGTACTTTTCAGTGTCTCGAAGCTCCATATGAAGGATGGGCAGGCAACCAAGTATATCCAATTGAAAAACCAACTTCACATTCATCAATGACATAGCCTCTGGATACAATGTGCAAAATATGGGCACAAAAGTGGCGTCGGCCGATGCCACCTTGGTGGGCCCAGCATGACCATTGTGCTTAGAATTGCACGTAGAAGTCACTTGCAGAAGATGAACCATTGGTTCCACCAAAGGAGGGTCAGCCGATGCCCCTATGGGACCTTTCCAGCCACTGCCAGATCACCTGGATCCTCCCAACAAAGTCTCAAGCAAGTGCCACCCTTGGAACACAAGTGTGTTTCCTCTCAACGGTACAAGATGAAGTCACATGGATCCATGGGCCCACAGTGAAGGAACCAACGTGACAAGAATATACCCAACACATGGAATTGACTCTATGACATGTGGGGACAATCACCCATGGCCCCACATGCCATAGAGGGTGTCGGTGTTTCGACGCCGGGGGCTGAGCACCAACGAGTGAATATGTATTGCGTGCTCCCTAATTCGGATGGTGATGCAAGATGAACACACAAGGTTTATCCTGGTTCGGACAATAGAAGGCCCTATGTCCAGCGGGGGGGGGGAGAGTTTGTATTATCTTGCACCGAAGTGCTTGTACAGGGGTGAATACAAGCGAGCGAGTGTGGTTGGCTAGGACTTGAGCGTTGCAAGCTCTGGCTTTCCTCTGTTTTTGGTTGAGTTCCCTCTTTTCTATGCTAGCCCGGTGCCTCCTTTTATAGGCCAAGGAGGGGCACGAGTGTACAGTGTAACCGTAGAAACGATGCTTGTGGGGCTGGCGTAGGTTATGACGTCGAAGGAGATGCCGATCAAGTTGCCACGCTGGCGTGCGTCGGGCATGACTCGCCCTGTAGTGACGTGCTTGGAGATGACGGCCGTCCTTCCCGTGCGTGTGATGATTTGTAGATGGCCGGTGAAAGATAGGTGCCCATGCGCGGGCGTGCAGATCCCTGTAGCTGTCGCATCGGGAGCGGTTGGAGCACTTACCGATGGCGTTGAAGTCTTGCTCGAGGGGGTGGTCGAGGGGTCCGAATGTAATCGAGGAGGTCGAGACCCAAACGGATAAGACCAAGCCTCAGGAAATACGGCGTTTCTGTTGACGAATGCGTCTTGAGGGGGTGCTGAACGGGGCACAGTGTGTGGTATGGTGATATAGTACGGTACAATCCCTTGGTTTCCTGGGTATGGGCAGTAAAAGGAGGATTCGACTAGTGTACTATCCACTGTTATCACGGTGTAGCCATAAGGTTAGGCGGGAGCAGGTGAAATGCATTAAATTCCTAGGGAATCGTACGGGAAGTAGGCGGGTCGAGGGGGTGCGCAGTATTCGACGGGTGATCGTTCACCCGGGGGAGTTCCGTCACTCGAGTGGGTGACCGTTCCCCCGAGTGGACTGCCTCGAATTGAGAGGGTCCCGTCGAGTGAATAGTAGCCTAGTTCATCGAGACCCGTTCATGGGCCGGCCCAGCGTAGTTTGATACTTGGATTGGATATCTTATGTACCTTTGGGCTAGGGGATAATAATGGTGGTTTTGGGTTTGTTAATGCAGGGATTGAGTTGCTTAGTTGAGGGTTAAGGGTACCCCTTATTTAGGTACCCGACAGTAGCCCCCGAGCCCCCGCGTGAGTGCTGGCAGTCATGCGGGGGGTCTTGAATCGAGACCGAGGTGTCGATCGTAATTTTTCAGAGGGTGTGCGCGAGCGTACCCTTTGGGGGTAGCCCCCGAGGCCTCAGAGGAGTGGGGAAACTCCTCTGAGGGCTTTACTTGTCTTTTACCGAAAGGCATTTCCGTCCAGTTGGGTGTAGCAGGCTTTCCTGAAAGGTTAGGACAACATGAACTGGAGTCGCAGCGCCTGGTCGAGGGGTGTCTCGAGTCATCGAGCCCCCGGGTGTACTCGACCCTCTTTCATCGAGGGGTACCTGGAAGAGTTGAGCCCCTAAGCCTCGTGCGGCTAGGGTATTGCTAGCCTCAGGCGTCCATCCCACGAGTCCTTTCGGCCGGATGTGAGGTGAGAAGCGCCGTACTACCCTCGATTGGGCGAGTCTCGACGTTCTCTGTGAGCTGATAACGGGAGATCCAAGTGAGAGCTCATGCCCCATTCGATGGGGTCGACTGGTGGCCCTGAGGCATTCTCATTGATGCAAACGTGTAGATACATGGATACCGGTTCCATTCGATAGGACTCGACGGCTCGATGCCTCCCTCCGTGGGGATTCCATGGTAATCCTTTCGTTTTGCCTTGGATACGTCCGAGGGGATCTCGATGGTTCGTCCTTGAGCTAAGCTTCATGTTGGCTCCCCTTGGACATCCCTGACTCGGGTACTCGAGGGCAGCTATCGAACCGTGATCGAGGGTCAACCTCTGCTCCCTCGAGGATTTCGGTGTGGGACCGGAGTCCGTTTTACTTCCCATAGAAGCAAATGACGTGGATAACTTCTCCCGTCCGTTAGCCGTGTCTTCTTAGGCAAGAGCTAAAATGGCGCGGTCGTGGTGGACACGGGTAACGGCTAGAGATCTTGCGGGCGACGTGTGTGCCTGTTTCAGGAATCGAGGGGCGGTTAGGTGAGCGCATTAAATGTGGGGAATTACCATGCCGTTGCCAGATCCGCCCGTTGTTTCTCAGCCCCATCGCATATAAATACGAGGGGTAGGGTTTCTCCATTTCCCATCTTGCCATCTTGCCTCCACCGCCGCCACCAGAGCGCTCGAGCCTTCGTCTGTCTGTGCTAAAGAAGAACCGGTGAGAGAGAAATCTGGATTCAGAATCTTCCCGGTCACCCGTCCGCTGAGCAGATTCGCGCTGCATCCATGGTGCCCACGTTCCTCCCTCCAGAGGCCTGGCCCCGTTCCGATGTGTCACAGCGGGAGCTAGAGAAGCTGGTGGACGAGGGACTCCTCCGCCCCGCCACTTCAGCTGAGCGACCGGAGTGGATCGTGCCGCCGAGGGAGCATCGGGAGCCGCAGCCCCCGGAGGGCTACGTGGTGAGCTTCGTCAAGTTCCACCAGTTGGGATTTGGTTCGCCTCTGAGCCGCTTCATGCGCGCGTTGCTCCACTTCTACGAGGTCGAGCTCCAACACCTCACTCCCAACGCCATCTCCAACATGGCGATATTCGCCGCACTCTGTGAGGGGTACATGGGTATGGAACCGCATTGGGAACTGTGGCTCCACCTTTTCAAGGGTGAGCACTACACCAAGTGGATCTCGGAGGGGAAGAGGAGGATCGTCCACATGGGCAGTTGCAGCCTGGCGCAGAAGAAGTCCGAGTTCTATATCGGGACGGGCTTGTCCACCAACCATGGTCGTTTGCAGCCTGGGTGGTTCTGCATCCACAACGACGACGGCCTGCTTCCCGCCTACACTGGGTGCAACATCCGGGCGCTCTGAAGCACTGGCTCTGGGGTGTGGCCTAGCCCTTCCAGCGGAGGCTGAATCCCCTCCTCGATATGCTACGCACCTTGTCCAAGTAGGGTGTGTATGCCACATACCTCGTCGCGGGCTTCCACAGCCAAAGAGTCCTACCTCTGATGGTGCGCCCATTGCGCTTAGATCAGATAGGGCCTGAGGCACTTCTCGAGCAGTTCGAGGGGTGTTGGATGCTGCCCGCGGACCTGCCTCCTGAGGATGTCGCAAAGCAGGTTAGGAGCTCAGTCGCTGGTTAATTCGGGCCAAGGGACGTGGATCGGATGCTGCCGGATCCTAGTAGCATCATCTTGGTAGGTCCCTCAATTTCACATCCTTGAGTTTCTCCCCTATTTTTTTGGCTTGTCTTGACATTCTGGCTGTGGTTTTGAGCGTAGGGTAACGTCAACTACAGGGTCTCAGTGCCTCCGGTTCGAGAAGAAGACCCCGACCGTCAGGTGAGGCGCTTTGATGCTCAACAAGAAAAGAAGAGGAAAGACCCAGAGAGGGAGAGGAAGAGGAAGACGAGGAACCTCGTGCGCCAGGCGCTCGAAATGCGCTGGGCTAAACAAAGGTGAGATGGGCTTCCTATCGAGGAGTCCCCCCTGAGGAGTCGGACCATGGAGGATGATGACGATGATGATGTCGAGGGAGTGGCGAGGCATCGCGAGCCCCATCTTTCTAGCTTTCATCAAGCTGACGCACCTCCTACACAGGAGGACATCCTGGAGTGACCACAGGAAAGAAGGCAAGGGGGTTCCTCGATCTGCGTGGGGTCCTCGTCTTGTCACCAACGTGGCGGCACTCCGCCGGCCTCGTCCCGGGGTCCATCCAGCGCCTCGCCACGCTAAACCAGGTCCTTGACACTCGAGGCAAGGACTCGGGGCCAGACGGGCTCGGAGGAGCGGGCGACACAACCCTCGACGCACGATGCGCGGGAGGCGGCCCCAGTGGAGCTCGAGGTGACGAGGTCCGAGCCGGTCGCTCCGCGTAGTTCTAGCTCCGGACAGGATCTGGTTCGGAGGGGGCCGTCGAGGTGCCCAGGTAACTTGAGGGGGCCCGGATCGGTCGTCATCCCTCTTGGGTAAGTTTTGCCATCAGAAATTTTCTTCCCTTTTCCTATGATTTGCAGAATTTGCTTGATGTTCCTGCCTTTCCCTACGTTGCCTAGGCTCAAGCGTCAAGTGGAGGAGGTGAACCCTTCGCCGGCCAAGTGACTCAAGGTGGACGCGGCCGTGAGAATGGCGGTGGGAGGGGCAGGTGTGATCCCGAGGCCCCTGTCGACGTCGGAGGTGGCCTGGCCATCATAAGCCCAGGCGGCAATTATTTGGGGCAGCTGACGGGCTCTGGTCTCATTGCAGGCTCGAACAGTGCGGGGCCACGGTGGTTGGCAGCTCTAACTGTGGGCAGATGCTAGAGAGCTGGATTGGTGCCCCGGTCTCGATGTTCATGAGCCCCCACATCTGGCCAGGTCGAGGCTCTAGACAAAGAGGTAGCGGTTCCTTCTCCCTTCGTCGTGGAGATGGTGGAGCGCCCCCAGGAAGCATGAGCGCTACCTTCCCAGTGAGAGGGGCGGGAGCCATGGCCAAAGGGCATGCATGAGGTGGAGGTGCAGCGGAAGCGGGAGCAGGATAGCCCGCAGAAGAAGGAGGAGGAAGACCGGCTGCAGAAGCAGCAGGAGGAGCAGCCTCAAGGGAAGCTAGAGGAAGAGGGGCTAGAGCCAAGCCGACCTAAACAGCAACGAGAGGTGGAGAGGTTGGAACTAAGCCAGCCGAAGCTGCACTAGCAACAGCAACTGCAGCAGCAGCAGCCAATGCCGGAGGGTGCGGTGCCCTCAGCGCCGCTACCTCGGCGATAGGATGAGTCGCTAGAGGAGCCGATATCCTCGTGTCTCCTGCAGCCACAGGGGAGGTTGCGACTACTTCAGGTCAGCCGCCACAGCAGCAGAACGCGGCACAGGAGGTGTCGGTGATTCTGCTAGCACAGCAGGAGCGGCTCGAGGAGGTGGCTATCGAGAGACCATGGCCGTTGACTTGGCGTGAGGAGGAGGGAGACGCCCTTCCTCTTGCCAGAGTGGCAGTCGCTTTGGGGGCCCCTCGCAGCCCTGGCTTGTCCAACCCTGGCTCTTTTACCCTAACAGGGCAGGTGAGCGGTAAGGCGGGGTCGTCGGCGGCCAGAGCGGAGGTTGAGCTGCCGTTCCCCACCTTGGCCGATCGGGTGGCCCGTTACGGTGGTTCGCCTGACGCGGTAGAGCGCATCAGGTCGACAGTGCGGGAGAGGGTCGAGGTGGCTCTTCCTTCTTGGCATAGGGAGCGCCTCCCGCTCCAAAATCCGCTGGAGCCTAGTGCCCCCGCGATTTGGATGGATGACACGGCGGAGGTAAACCGCTGGGAGGATGCGGAGGAGTACCGGGCATGGATGGCCCATGCTCGGAAGCTGGCCATTGATGTCGCCACCGAGGATCTGGGCCGGGTTTTCTCGATTTGATGGCCAATTTCTTGTTCCTTGTTCCTAGGACCTGAGGAGGCGCTCCTATGCGAAGTCTGAGTTCCTGCACACGACGCTTGAAGGGCAGGAGGAGGTGCGGCGCCAACTCGAGGCCGGCTGGTCTTCCCGGGATGGGGTGGCCCAGGCTGAAGAAGAGTCAAGGAAGGCAAAGGAGGAAACTACCAGGGCCAAGGAAGAGGCCGAGGCAGCTCGTGGGGAAGCGTCCTAGGCCAAGGAGGAGGCTAGCCGAGCCCGCGCAGAGGCGCAGAAGGACCTCGAGGCCCTCTCCAACTCGGAGGGGCGTCTGAAGACACTCAAGGGAGAGCTTCGAGACTTCGCGGAGTGTGTCAAGGTACTCGAGATGGATATCGCTCAAGCCTCCGAGGCCCGCGATGCCCTCCACGTCTTGGTCGAGGCGGAGAAACATCGTGCCAATGCCCTTGCTATCGAGGTTGTCGCGCTGAAGGAGACCTTTCTGGAAAAGGAGGGGGCCATCGCCTTGGCTGGAAGGACGATCGAGGAACTATGGCTCGAGAGGACAGAGGCGGTACGCGCTTTGAAGGAGGCCCAGAAAGAGCGCGACGAAGTAGTGGATGCGTGTGAGGTCCTTGACACCCACTGCACTAGTGAGTCTTCTTTCTTGACCCCGATTTTCTTGTCTCCATGCGCCTACGCAGGAGGACGTCTTGGAGCGACTGCAGGAAAGAAGGCAAGGGGGTTCCTCGACCTGCGCGGGGTCCTCGTCTCGTCACCAACGTGGCGGCACTCCGCCGGCCTCGTCCCGGGGTCCATCCAGTGCCTCGCCATGCCAAACCAGGTCCTCAACGCTTGAGGCAAGGACCCAGGGCCGGACGGGCTTGGAGGAGCGAGCGACACCACCCTCGGCGCACGACGCGCGGGAGGCGGCCCTAGTGGAGCTTGAGGTGATGAGGTCCGAGCCGGTCGCTCCGTGCAGTTCTAGCTCCGAATAGGATCTGGTTCGGAGGGGGCCGTCGAGGTGCCCAGGTAACTTGAGGGGGCCCGGGTTGGTCGTCATCCCTCTTGGGTAAGTTTTTCCATCAGAAATTTTCTTCCCTTTTCCTACGATTCGTAGAATTTGCTTGATGTTCCTACCTTTCCCTACGTTGCCCAGGCTCAAGCGTCAAGTGGAGGAAGTGAACCCTTTACCGGCCAAGCGACTCAAGGTGGACGCGGTCGTGAGAATGGTGGCGGGAGGGGCAGGTGTGATCCCGAGGCCCTATGGATGTCGGAGGCGGCCTGGCTATCATAAGCCCAGGCGGCAATTATTCGGGACAGGCTGACGGGCTCTGGTCTCGTTGCAGGCTCGAGCGGTGCGGGGCCGCAGCGGTGGCAGCTCTGTCTGTGGGCTGATGCTAGAGAGCGGGGCTGGTGCCCTGGTCTCGATGTTCATGGCCCCCACACCTAGCCAGGTCGAGGCTCTCGCAGCCGAGGGGGAGCCCTCGACAGCAGCGAGCCTAGGTCTAAAAATGCCCCGATCGTCCTTGGGGACGAAGAGGCCGTGGTTGCTTCTCCCTTCATCGAGGAGATGGTGGAGCGCCCCCAGGAAGCAGGAGCGCTACCTTCCTAGCGAGAGAGGTGGGAGCCATGGCCAAAGGGCCTGCATGAGGTGGAGGTGCAGCGGAAGCGGGAGGAGGATAGCCCGCAGAAGGAGGAGGAAGACCGGCTGTAGAAGCAGTAGGAGGAGCAGCCGCAAGGGCGGCTGGAGGAAGAGGGGCTAGAGCCGAGCCAGCCCGAACAGCAACGAGAGGTGGAGAGGTTGGAACTAAGCCAGCCGAAGCTGCACTAGCAACAGCAACTGCAGCAGCAGCAGCCAACGCCGGAGGGTGCGGTGCCCTCAGCGCCGCTACCTCAGCGATAGGATGAGTCGCTGGAGGAGCCAATATCCTAGTGTGTCCTGCAGCCACAGGGGAGGCTGCGACTACTTTAGGTCAGCCACCACAGTAGCAGAACATGGCACAAGAGGTGTCGGTGATTATGCTAGCACAGCAGGAGCGGCTCGAGGAGGTGGCTATCGAGAGACCACAGCCGTTGCCTCGGCGTGAGGAGGAGGGAGACGCCCTTCCTCTTGCTAGAGTGGTAGTCGCTCGGGGGGCCCCTCACAGCCCTGGCTGGTCCAACCCTGGCTCTTTTGCCTTGGTGGGGCAGGTGAGCGGTGAGGCGGAGTCGTCGGCGGCCAGAGCGGAGGTCGAACTGCCGTTCCCCTCCTTGGCCGATCGAGTGGCCAGTTACGGCGGTTCGCCTGACGCGGTGGAGCGCATCAGGTTGACGGTGCGGGAGAGGGTCGAGGCGGCTCTTCCTTCTTAGCGTAGGGAGTGCCTCCTACTCCAGAATCCGCTGGAGCCTAGTGCCCCCGTATTTGGATGGATGACACGGCGGAGGTAAACCGCTGGGAGGATGCGGAGGAGTATCGGGCATGGATGGCCCATGCTCTGAAGCTGGCCGTTGATGTTGCCACTGAGGATCTGGGCCGAGTTTTCTCGACTTGTTGACCAATTTCTTGCTCCTTGTTCCTAGGACCTAAGGAGGCGCTCCTATGCGAAGTCTCAGTTCCTTCACATGACGCATGAAGGGCAGGAGGAGGTGCGGCGCCAACCCGAGGCCGGCCGGTCTTCCCGAGACGGGGTGGCCCAGGCTCAAGAAGAGTCGAGGAAGGCAAAGGAGGAGACTACTAGGGCCAAGGAAGAGGCCGAGGCAGCTCATGGGGAAGCATCCTAGGCCAAGGAGGAGGCCAGTCGAGCCCACGCGGAGATGCAGAAGGCCCTCGAGGCCCTCTCCTCCTCAGAGGGGCGTCAAAAGACGCTCGAGGGAGAGCTTCGAGACTCCACGGAGCGCGTCAAGGTACTCGAGATGGATGTCACTCAGGCCTTCGAGGCCCGCGACACCGTCCACGTCTCGGCCGAGGCGGAGAAACATCGTGCTGACGCCCTTGCTATCGAGGTTGTCGCGCTGAAGGAGACTTTTCTGGAAAAGGAGGGGGCCATTGCCTTGGCTGGAAGGATGATCGAGGATCTACAGCTCGAGAGGACAGAGGCGGTACTCACATTGAAGGAGGCCTAGAAAGAGCGCGACGAAGTAGTGGATGCGCGTGAGGTCCTTGATACCCACTGCACTAGTGAGTCTTGTTTCTTGACCCTGATTTTCTTATCTCCGTGCACAACGACTAACGTTGTTCTGCCTTCTAAGTTCGAGGCCGACCTGCTCCGTTCAGACTGCCTCCAAGGCACTGCAAGAGGGCCTTTTGGCCGAGGCGGCTTTGACCGACAGGCTCCGCGCCGCGATCAACGGGCTCTGCAACTCCTGGGGGGTCGAGCCCATGGAGGAGGTCGAGGAAGAAGTGCGTGGAACCGCTCTCATCGACCAGCTGTACTATCTCGGGGCAACCATGAAAGATCGTGTCTGGGAAGCCCTCCACATCGGCGTGAAGCCGGCGATGGCGGTCGTCTACTCCGACTTTACGTACGACATGAACGTCGTCTCGCACGGCTTCATCTTCGACCTCATCAAAATGGACGCCAAAAACGAGGAGAGGTGCCGGGGCTTGATCGAAGATGCCTAGGAGCCAGGTGAGATGCTGGCGAAGCTGTTCGAGCCCAAGGTCCTTCCTTTCGAAGGTGAAGAAGGCGCAGGCGATGAGGGTGGTGGCGATGTTGGTGATGAAAGCCAAAGCCTGTGAACCAAATCTGGGTGAAGAGGCCCATGTAATATATTAGTTTTTGTGACATTATGATGTCATGGCCCTGAGGGCCTTAAAACATTTATACATGTATATATTTCGCATACTTTAAGTCCTTTTCTTTCTTGCATGCCCTGATTGTGTTTCTACTTAGTGAACTCGATGCATGGTCGTGCCCCTCAAAGGGGGGAGTGAGTGGAGTTACCATAGCACAGAGGCGTAGGCGAGCTCCCGGCTCAACAGCCCTCGACCCTCGGGAGCTCGCCTATCGAGGCCTATCGGGAGCCCTCAAAGGGGGAAGTGAGTGGCATTTTTGGCTAAGTAATGACACATATCGAGGCGCGTAAGAAAGAATAGACGTTGAGTTTCGAGAAAACGTGCGAGTTTTTTGAGGACTTCAGGGGTTCCCCCTTGTAGCCCCAAGGGAGGCTCAACTCTAATTGAGCAGAGTCGAGGTTACCTTATATGAACAAATAGGAAACTATGCTGAATCAAAGCCATTTTTCATTTATTCATTCATGATGCCATAGTTGTACAAAATACGAGAAATGTACAAGGCCCCGAGGCCCTAGGGGTAAAAGCGACGTAGCTGTTCAATGTTCCAAGCGTTGGTGAAGGTTTCACCTTTGTTGTTCGCTAGCTTGTATGTTCCAGGTTTTAGCACCTCAGCCACGGTATATGGGCCTTCCCATGGTGGAGTCAACTTGTGGCATCCCTTGTTGCTTTATCGTCGACGGAGGACAAGATCGCCAACTTGGAGATCCCTCTTATGCACGTGTTTGTTGTGGTAGCGTCGAAGCTTCTGCTGGTACCTCGCGGAGTGGAGGAGGGCCATATCTTGAGCTTCTTCAAGCTGGTCAACAGCATTTGCGAGGGCCTCCTCGTTCGTTTGCTCGTTGTAGGCCTTTAGTCGAGGGGACCCGTACTTGAGATCGGTGGGGAGGATGGCCTCGGACCCGTAGACCAGGAAGAACGGGGTAAATCCCGTGGCTTGACTAGTGTCGTCCTTAGGCTCCATAGGACCGAGGGTAGCTCGGCAACCCACTTCTTGCCATACTTCTTCAACCGGTTGTAGATTCTTGGCTTGAGGCCCTGAAGGATCATGCCATTGGCGCGTTCGACCTAGCCGTTGGTTCGAGGATGAACGACCACGGACCAATTCACACGAATGTGATTGTGGTCGCAGAAGTCCAAGAACTTCTTGCCAGTGAATTACGTGCCGTTGTCGGTGATGATGACATTGGGGACCCCAAAGCGATGGATGATGTCGGTGAAGAACAAGACTGCTTGCTTGGAGCAGATGTTGGTAATGGGCCGAACCTCGATCCACTTGGTGAACTTGTCAACTGCTAACAGCAAGTGCGTAAAGCCCCCAGTTGTCTTCTTCAGAGGCCCGACGAGGTCGAGCCCCCAAATGGCGAAAGGCCACATGATGTGGATCATTTGCAGAGCGTGGGCGGGTAGGTGTGTTTGCTTGGCGTAGAAGTGGCCCCCCTCGCATGAGCGAATGAGGTTGATGGCGTTGGAGGCGGCGGTCGGCCAGTAGAAACTTTGCCTGAAGGCGTTGCCGATGAGGGTCCTTGGGGCGGCGTGATGGCCGCAAGCCCCCGAGTGTATGTCCTCGAGGTTATGATTAGCCCCTCCCTTGTGGTAAGGGCAGGGCTTCTTCAGCATCTTGTCGAAGACGGCCCCCTCGGGGGGACCTCGAGGCTTCCTGCACTCCACCGCAGCGACGAGATCGTCGTCCACAGCCTCGTGCTTGCCCTACTGGGTCTTCTTCTTGTTGTTGTTGCCCTTCTTGGGGCCCTTGCTCGTGCCCTCGCCTTCGGCCGCCTACACCTTCCCCTTGTCCTTCTCATTGCCGAAAAAGGCTCTGACCGCTTCCTCGCCGGCTGCGTAGTTGGCGACGATGTCCATTAGCTCATCGACGGTCCTGGGGCAATTACGTCCCAGCCCTCGTACCAAATCCTTGCAGGTGGTACCCGAGACGAATGCCAGGATGACGTCGTGGTTGGAGATGTGCGGAAGCTCGGTGCGTTGCTTGGAAAAGCGTCGGGCGAAGTCGCGGAGGGACTCCCCGGGTTGCTGCTTGCAGTTGCGGAGGTCCCAGGAGTTGCCAAGGTGCGAGTAGGTCCCCTTGAAGTTTCCCTCGAAGACCCGTACCAGGTCGGCCCAGTTATGGATCTGACCGGGGGGGAGCTCCTCGAGCCACCTTTGAGTGGTGTCGGAAAGGAACAGGGGAGTTGGTGGATGATGGTGTGGTCATCGTGTGCCCCGCCCAGCTGGCAGGCTATTCAGAAATTGGCCAGCTAGAGCTCGGGCTTGGTCTTGCCGTTGTATTTAATGACGCTCGTGGGGGGTCGGAAGGGGTTCGGCAGCGGCGTGCTGCGGATCGCCCAGCTGAAGACTCGAGGGCCCAGTGGCTCGGGGGCCCGGCGGTCCTCATCGTTGTCATAGCGTCCCCCTCGATGGGCGCTGTAGCCTCAATCTTCAGCGTCCCTGCTCTTGCGCCGTCAGTTCTCGATGATGTCATAGCACGCGTCTTGGGCTTCGTGGTTGTTGATGATGCGGTCTCAGATAGGGGTTGCCTTTTTTGCTCAGGGGGCCGCCTCCTGGAGAACCGAGACCTCCTTCTCATCGCAGGGGGCTCAACAGGTTGCTCCGAGGCCACTCCTCGACGTCCCGAGGCCAAGCTCTCGGCTTGCTGTGCAGTCGCGACTTTGAGGAGGCCCTCGACCTCGTCCCGTATCCGCCGAGCTTGAGGGTTCGACGGCACGGGCATGTTATGAAGAAGCATGGCAGCCGCATCTTCAATGATCTGTCGGTTGACCTCTCGGGCTCTAGCTCGGGCCCTTCCACCAGGCGGGAGTCGGCGCTCCTGCTCGAGGGTTCGCTCGAGCTGACGCAGGCGCTCCTGATCCTCATCGAGCTTGGCTCGCATCTCCCAGACCTACGTAAGCTGAGCATCTTGGTCTTCCAGATGCGGGCGTTCGTCTTGGGGCGCAGCCGGCGGCTACTCCTCTGGGTCTGCCACGACAAGGGCCCCTCTTGCTGCGGCCGCGGCTGCTGCCGTGGCCGTTGGGTCAATGGTGTTGTCACTCAACGTGACTCCACCCTCGATGTGAAAACACTCGCGGGTGGGGTCGTAGTGGTCAGAGTCAGAGTCGGGGTTGCCGGAGTAGAAGATGGGGAACGACCCGTGCCGCTCCTCCTCCAGCCAATGTCGCATCGTGCCGAGGGTGTACTGCCTTAGGCCAGGTGCTCGCAAGAAGCCAAGGTCCTCGGAGGCTGGTAGGACCGCTGCCAGGTCCATGGTAGCGCGCAAGAGAGCCCCGGGCGGTCCTCATGCGCGCTCATACTAGAGCGCATCGAAGCGGAGTACATCTTGGTGGCGTTGTCCAGATCGAATGGGAACTGGCGACGAGCTCCAATCAGTCCGTGCAGTAGCAGATTGGGGGGTGACAGAGTTGTGCCCATCGGGGGAACCTCGCCGAGCTCCCCTGACGAACACATCATGAAGGTGAAGTCAGGGTATCTATAGAGCCCTGCCGGCTTGTTTTCTGTTCCCAGGCGTGGGTCAGACAGGTCCCCATCCAGGAGCCCTGCATCGCTGGCCAGGGTCAGAGGAAACGTGGAAGAAGTCGACCCATACACGGGCTGATGATGACGGTGGCACCGGTCGCGCCTCCTCCTAGGCATGGATGCGTGGTGATGAGACCGGCGTGCGGCCCCTCCTGTGCGTGGGGGCTTGCTGCGGCCTTCGCTCGGATCTCTGATCGAGAGCAGGGTCATGTCGTAGCCACGGCCGAGTGACATGAACTCCAGGCTCCTAAACCAGATCATCGTGGCTTGCGAAAGTGGTGAAGCTGAGTACTGAGTCTGCCATCTGGAGAAATGGTGGGAAGTCGTCGATGACACGCAGATCCCCTACCTGGCGCGCCAACTATCGGTGTTTCGACCCCGGGGGCCGAGCACCAACGAGTGAATATGTACTGCGTGCTCCCCAATCCGGATGGTGATGCAAGATGAACACACAAGGTTTATCCTGGTTCGGGCAATAGAAGGCCCTACGTCTAGCGGGGGGAGGGGAGAGTTTGTATTATCTTGCACCGAAGTGCTTGTACAAGGGTGAATACAAGCGAGCTAGTGTGGTTGGCTAGGACTTGAGCGTTGCGGGCTCTAGCTTTCCTCTATTTTTGGTTGAGTTCCCTCTTTTCTATGCTAGCCCGGTGCCTCCTTTTATAGGCCAAGGAGGGGCACGGGTGTACAGTGTAACCCTAGAAACGATGCTTGTAGGGATGGCGTAGGTTATGACATCGAAGGACATGCCAATCAAGTCACCGTTGTTGTAGAGGCATGCGCCTGCGTGACTCACCCTGTAGCGACGTGCTTGGAGACGACAGCCATCCTTCCCGTGCGTGTCATGACATTGTAGATGGCCAATGAAAGACTGGTGCCCATGTCCCTATAGCTGTCACGTCAGGAGCGGTTGGAGCACTGACCGCTGGTGTTGAAGTCTTGCTCGAGGGGGTGGTCGAGGGGTCTGAATGTAGTCGAGGAGGTCGAGACCCAAATGGATAAGACCAAGCCCTGGGAAATACGAGGTTTGTGTTGACGAATGCGTCTCAAGGGGGTGCCTAACGCGACATAGTGTGTGGTATGGTGATACAGTACGGTACGATCCACTGGTTTCCTGGGTATGGGCAGTAAACAGAGGATTTGACCGGTGTACTGTCCATTGTTATCACGGCTGTAGCCATGAGGTTAGGCAAGAGCAGGTGAAATGCATTAAATGCCTGGGGAATCATACGGGAAGTAGGCGGGTCAAGGGGGTGCGTGGTATTCTACGGGTGATCGTTCGCCTAGGGAGTTTCGTCATTCGAGGGGGTCACCGTTCCCCCGAGTGGATAGCCTTTAGTCGAGAGGGTCCCGTCGAGTGAACAGTAGCCTGGTTCATCGAGACCCATTCGTGGGCCGGCCCAGGTAGTTTGATACTTGGATCGGATAGCTTATGTACCTTTGGGCTGGGAGATAATAATGGTGGTTTTGGGTTTGTTAATGCAGGGATTGAGTTGCTTTGTCGAGTGTTAAGGGTACCCCTTATTTAGGTACCCGACAGAGGGGGTCGGCCGACGCCCTCTTTGTGGGCCCCAAAGCTCAGCTTCGCTCCACCGACCTCAGCATCCTTCTATAACCAATGGGTTGGCCCCACATGTCATTGAGGGGGTCGGCCGACGCCCTCCTGTGGGCCCCACTAGCTCCATTTGCTCCCACCGACCTCCTACATGCCGCCATGCATCAAGCTTCATCACGAGCGTCCATCTAAGGTGGTTCCATAGGCAGTTTGATCCAACGGTGCAAGATGGAGGTCACGCGAATCGCTGGCGTGGCGTTGGAGTAGCCCCTACTCCACCTCCAACTATAAATACCCCCATAAGCCTTCACTTTAGAGAATGAAACATAGGAGAGAGCCACTATCTAGTATCTTTAGCTATGCTAGTAGAGGGAGAGTGGGAGGAGTCTCGGCCTGTCGAGAGTCTTCTCCAAGGTGCGCCTCAGCGGATGCGAGCTTCTTGTAAGTAATTCATCCGAGTCTTTTCTTGTATTTGATATTCTGGTCTTAGTACTTTAAGTATATGGTCTTGTTACTGGTGCACTATTTTACTTAGTAAATTACTCGAGTCTCTTGCAAGGATTAGAGTAGTAAGATTAGTGTAGACGTGGTGTCTAGACAACATCTTACTAGTGTGAGCTGCTTGTCGCACTGCAAGACACCTAGTGCAAGAGTGATAGTCCTCACTAGGCGTAGAGTTCCTTGTAGGTGTTGTTAGGCAAGTCAACATAGTGAGAGCGGGGCTGAATAGGGTAGTCGCCTTGGTAGGGGTTATGTCTCCTGCTTTTTCATCTATCGCCCCCAGTAAGGGAGGAGGTGATAAACCTCGTTATACTTAGATTACCATGACCAGATATCTTTGCTAGCTAGACCTCTTAGATTACCATGACCAGATATCTTTGCTAGCTAGACCTCTCTATCCTATTATCCTAGACCCTTTGTTTCATCGCTGGACGACCTTGAGCCTAGTTAGTTCACTTCATGTTCCCCATGGAAAATACGATACCTAGAATACTCCCGGTGAAGGCTACATTGACTACCATACACTTGCGGTATATCCGTTTGCCACTTTTGGTGTCAACATAGGGTTTCAACTCAATGGGAGGTTTAGGGGGTTCTTTAAAAGGATCTAGAGGTTGTGGAAGTTGATCCTCCTCTTCCTCTATGAAAACCTGAGCATCCTCTTCTAAGTTGGGTTCTATTAAAGGTTCTAAAGATGCTACCTTAACCTTCTCTATCGGGTCTGGATCTAAACAGGGTTCACCCTCAACATTTAAGGAATGGGTAATGGATAGTGGAAATGAAAGATTTTTTCCCAAGACAAATGTTTAGTTTCCCTGTATGTCCTTCATGAATAAACCTTTCAATTGGTTTGCCTATCAATAGGTCGAACTCAATGATGTCAAAGATGTAAAAACTCAAATTCACCAGAGTGTCATCTACCCAAATAGGTAAAACATATAAAATTCCTAAACAAGGAAGAATATGTCCTGAAGGGCTTTTCAGAAGTTTTGATGTTGGGGTTAATGGCATGTATGCTAGTAAATCTTGAGCAAATATTGCAGACATGATATTAACACCTACAACTGGATTGTATAAGGCATCAAAAGGGTCTTCATGAATTTGGCAACAAATGGAAGTAGAAGGTGAATCTAAACAAATTACATCTAAGGAAGACTCTGATTCTTCTAACCATTCATGGCTTATCATGGAGACTAAGTCCTTTGTAGCCTCTTGTAAGAAAGCTTGACCACTCACATCTAAAGGTTTCTCTAAAAATTTGGGATTTCGAGGCTTTCTTACCATATGATATTTCTAGGTATCACCAAATTCGGTGATATAATCATCCTCGAAATTGAAGATCTCTGAAACCAGAGTTTCCTCCTCATCAGAGTTTAAGATAGCTGAAGTTGATGGATTGGATAGGATTTCTGGTTCAACTATCTGGGTTTCTTTCTCTTCTAAGAACTCTATGGGCTCAGCTTTAGGTGTGGATTTAGCAATTTTGAGCATTAGCTCTGTTGCTGTGGGAGCAGATATGTACAAGAAAGATCCATTAGAAGTCGAGTTAAGAAAAGAAGAAGTTTCCTTTTTCAGACCTACATAAAAATGTTACAAAAGCATAGGGTCTAGAATGCATAAGGATGGACCTGAATGGACAAGATTGTCAAATCTTTCCCAGGCAGCAACTAGAGATTCATTCTCCTTTTGAGCAAAAGACAAGATCTCTACACGCAGTGTGGTGATTTTGGAAATAAGAAGAAAGCTAAACAAAAGCTAGAGCAAAGAGCTTTCCAATTTCCTTACTTGATATAGTTCTAGAATACCAGATCTTAGCCCTTACTTCCAAAGAGAAAGGAAAAAGCTTCCATCTAAGGGTTTCATTAGACATGCCTTTATATGAAGACATGAATAGGTCTATTCGAACTCGTTGATGTGAGTATAAGGATTTTTGTCTACCTTGCCTGAAAAGGATTGGTTTTGGACCATCTCTATTAAGCATGAGCGTAGCTCAAAGCCATCAGAAAGGATAGGTATGTCAGATGGTGGTGGCTCTAAACCTACGGTTTTAGGAAAATGGCAAAGTTGGATAGGGGTGGAATCCTTCGAATCTTTGGAAGACTCTAAGCAATCCATGGGATAAAACAAATAAATGAAATAAAAGGAAAATAAAAATATAATACAAGATTAAGCTAGACTCGAGATCAGCTAACAATCATTCCACGGCAACGACGCCAGAAATGCTTGTTGGTATTTATTAAGAGCAAAGAAAATATGGAAGTTATCCACAAGCGCATATATAATATACCGATGTAGCACTTCACTAGGATGACCCAGTTTTAAAATATCGAACCCAAAGGAATGAAAGAAGGGATGTTGATCTATGCTTAATCCCTGAGCACAATAAAGGATGAGATGCTTAGAAGGTAGGAGGAGATAACTAGGGCTATTTGGTTCTACTTTTAGAAAGTATCGCTCTTATCAGTCTGTGATGGGATTACAATGGAAGACCGCAAACAGAGTACGAATCTAACACGTAACCAAATCTCCTGCAAGTCCTATATTCGGGGAGTGGACTATAGAGGATTCAACGAAGCTGTCACATTTGCGATCTACTAGATGGCCCGGAACATAGGGGCATTCCACAAGCAATCGAACCTAAGCACCATGCTTACGAACAACAACCCCTCTAAGCCTAGAGCTACTAGGATCAAAGTACTCAAAGAGTCAAAAATAGAAGAACAATAAGAACAATTACTCAGACTCATAGAAGTTGATGACCGTAGAAATCTCTGATCCAAGCTCTTGGAAGAACTTGAATCCGCAGGTACAAGGCGTAGAGGAGCACCAACACACCCAAGGTTTCCTCTAGATTTTCTACCTCTCTCTTCTAGTTCTAGTTTAAGACTAGATCTAAACCTAATTAGAGGTATACTAGTCTTCTTCTTGATTGCTAAGATCTACAGAGGTAGTCCATTCAAGGGACCCCTCTCCTGAGATCTACTCTGGAGATAATGAATGAGTTGATGGATCAAATGAGGGATAGATGCCTTTAGGGGGTCTACCCTTGCTTATATAGACTAGTGGGATGCACCGCAGCCCTTGGAACATCAACTTGAAACAATGGTCAAGATGCGTCGTGGAGGTCGGTTGGAGATCGAACTCTGAAGGATACCACCAGGTGGGACCCACCTTTGCCAGCGAGCCCCGCATGGCAGGCCGGTCGGCCTGGCCTAGTGCCAGGTGGCCTTCTTCTTTGCTCTGGTGTCATCTAGTGTCATCTAGAACCTTCCCGTCAATTCTTATGGAAATCCGACTTGATTTGGTTCGGTTTCTTTACTCCTACTCTTCCTCGTCGGTTTCTGATCCAATCCTTGAAAAATAACGAATCACCAAAGCTATGGAAATCATGATGTTTGTCCAGAAAACTCTTGCTTGGTGATGATTCGTGTGTTTTCTAGAAAGTTCAAAGTGTATCCAAAGTGGACTCTCTCGTCGGGACTCCAAATATAGCAAGTGATATGTCCGTTTCGATCGTCTCAATGAGCTCTTCACAATGGTGTTCTCTAATTCTTCATCTGAGATACTTTTCTATGATAAAATAAGGATAGTCCTGCAATCAAGTGAAAACACTAACACTTGTGGTACTTGTTAGTTTCAATACCCTACAACTACGCTTTATGATCTATTTTAGATGTTGTTAAGCAATAATTGATAGGTATATTTAAGCATTAATGAGTGTCAACACACCACAAATGGACGTCCATGATGATGAGTGATGCATGGCAGCATGCAGGAGGTCGGTGGGAGCAAATCGACCTAGTGGTTCCCACAGGAGGGGGTCGGCTGCCCTCCTCATTGGCAGGTGGGCCTGGCTGGGTCTTCTAGAAGATGTCCCCACCTATCATGTGTAGTGGCTTGGTCAGTTTCCAAATATTTGTCATGTTGCTTGCCTCCTTGTGGGTCCCTGAATCCATGTGCAATGATCTTTCACCATTGGATGAAAACCCAGGTTGATCTGTGTTGAATTGGACTCCAGGGAACTCAACATGGATCATGCTCGAAGCTCAGCTCAAGGTGAGCTAGTGTATGGCTCGGTCGACCCCCTCATTTGGTCCCACCAAGCTGTATTTTGTTGTTTCCTAAAATCACAAGCTAAGAGTACAAGTGGAACTGATTATTTGATACAATATGCTCATGTTATGTTATTCTAACTTGGAACCGAGGCATGTGGATGGTGTTTTGAGTGTGGATTTTTAGGGTATATCCACCTTCAACAAATACTCCCATGAAGGCTACATTGACTACTTTACGCTTGTGGTATATCCGTTTGCCATTTCTGGTGTCAACGGGCTGTTGTTGGGGAGAGCAACCTCCGCCAGGAGCCCCCACGCAGCTCTGCGGATCCGACCGAAAGCCAAGGCACCCCATACGGGGCAGTGGCGAAGGTGTAGACCTTCGATGTCCCTCTTGTTCCCACCAGAGGTAAGTTAACCACCCTGTTGTTCACAAGAAGACCTTTGTTGTCATTCTGTAACTTGCAGGTAACGGAGGTCTACGGCTCGTGCTCGGAGCTCCAACCCGGCGCGGTGCGGTCCGCCGTGGGCACTGGGGTCCGGAATGGCGTGGCGCGTCGACCGACGGACACGTGACGCCGAGCAGTGCTTGCAGGCGCATAGGCGGACTAGCCAATGTACCGAAATAGCCCCGTCGAGGGCCCATTTATGGTGTAATGTAGTAAGAAACCTAGCGTAAAAAGCCCTTGACCCTTGGTATGCCCTATAAATACCAAGGGGAGGCACCTTATAAAACGAGAGCACTGTTCCATTTTGTAGTGCCGTTTAATGCAATTTTCCCAGTGGGCCCACTTCACTTTATTCCTACCTCCGTTCCCAATTCCATCACCCTGTGTGGTAAGACCCTCGCCCTCCCTCCTCCAGACCACCCGGCGAAGGTAGGGAGGTAGGTCCAAACACCAACATCTTTCGAGTCGTAACCATCGAGGACTTATCTCTAGTTCTCCAAATATGGCAAGTGATATGTCCATTTTCATCGTCTCGATGAGCTCTTCGCAATGGTGTGCTCAGATTCTTCACTTGAGATACTTCTTTATGATGAAATATTAAATATCCTTCAAAACAAGTGAGAGTAACACAATTCATGGAACTCATTAGAATAAATCCCTACTACCTTACTTTATTCTTCAATTAAGGCCTTGTTGACATTTCTTAATGTCGTCACAAAAAATAGAATAAAAGTCCATCACCTGTAATGGTGCCAGAAATGCTTGTTGGCATATCTAACTACCATCACTTAGAAGAGTAACTCTCGGCCCTAAAGGCAAAGGCTAAGGTATTGCAGATCTATTAACAATAGTTAGAAGTGCCTGATTGGCCTTCCTAGTCATCATTACTTACGAGTGTAATCCTGTTGCACGGTGCCATTGGGGTGTGCAACAAGAATTATAGTCCTTAGGTAATGGTACTTAGGTACGCCAATCATGATAGCTCAGTAAGAATTTACAATTAATCCTCAAGCACATAGAACTAGCATTATAGCATTTCACCCATGAGTATTCAAGGGTATCATTATTTATAATCTCCCATAGGAGGGCAAGGTGAATGCATCTAGCTTTGGTACAAACATGATTACTTATTGTGCGTAGGTAGGCATAGCGTAAACAGGGGTAAATTAGGTTCATAAGATAGTGGACACACACATCTGAGCCAACCTCAAGGATAAAAGAGAAATAAAGAATAAAAGAATGAACTAAGTGAGTAGGCATTGATCATATATAGCTATGCAAAGAATAGCAATTAAATATCTCATTAGTATGTCTAGCATCAAGACTAAGTTTGGGATGACAGGGAGATCCCTGCAGCTGATCTGCCAGCCGATAGATACTTTATGAACTCCTACTCGATACACGAACATGGGGGAATGCAGTGGATGGACAGGGCTGTCACTACCTGCCCACCTACCCCTCTATCCATGGAGTACCGACATATCTGTCGATCTCCGCATACTCGAGCGCCACGCCTGTGTATTTGGAAACAACTCCTAACCCTCCTGGACCCCAACCCTACGGATTGATAGGCTAGGTTAAGAGCAACCAAGAAGGCACGATGAACCATCACCTCATCCCTAGTTCTTCCTCTGCTCATACTAATTTGATGAATGATGAAGAACAAAGATGAACATATCAAGAACATGACACATAAACTATATGTTAGTTCATATATCATGACCATAATCCATAAGCATTGTAATATAAATAAGATAAAAACTCGCACATGGAGGAAAACTGAATTGTATTCATACCAAAAGCGTTCTTTCTTCCTCCAAGGAGACAAGCTCTCCTTGATATTCTGCCTTGCTAAACTACTAGACTATGCTAAAGAATACAAGTAAGAAATATGAGGTGAGTGGCTCCAAATGATGGTGTCTTTAGAATGGAGGAGCACCCTCTCTTTATAGCTCAAGGTAGTCAGTTTTGGCGTCATCGGATATGGAAGGAGGTGAAACCGATGTGGGGGAACCGCCTATGAACCACCTAAGAGAGCTAGGCCCATGAGGAGCCAGCTGGGGGCAGCCGTCCCTGGGGGCGGTCGGTCCCCTGGTGGGCCCACTGGCCGCCACCTTCGCATGGTCGATTCCCCTCTAGGCCTAGACCTTCCCTGCGGTTACGATCGGGCACATATTTGTAATGAATGTGGGCTCCTTTGTCATTCTTGATTGCACATTTCCTGAATTTGTATTCTGCTTTTGCGCTTTCTCATTTGTGTTGCGTAGTTCCACTTGTTTCCATTAACAAACCTGCAAAACATGAACACTAGAAGTACAAGTGGAATTCCATTAATAGTATGTGCATATGTGTTAAAGCATGATTGTTTCTCTCTTTTTAGACATAAGTTAGTGGTTAAAAACGGTTGATAAGCGCCGCCAACAAGTCCACCAAGCTTAACCTTTGCTCGCCCAAGCAAATAGCCAAGTATGGTTGTTGACAGGAGTTGCTACAATGCTGATATAATTCACAAGTGCATGCCTATAACAAAGCATTCTTTCACAATTTAAATATGTTGGCAATGTTATCCACCCTTTACCTTGATTTCTCATGGGGATTGTTGCTTCCCTTCCAAGTTCTTAGGCGGTTGCAAGATAGAACGGTTATAGCAGAATCACTAGTCATTCATTCTTTGATAGACCATCTATCCAGAGGTTTTATAAGTTCTACAAAATGAGAACAAGTTCCTCAAGTGATTCACTCAATCGCCAATGTGTATGATTACCTGACCAAAGGCATTGTAGTGTTGCCCTATCACTAAAGCTGAGAGTGGAGTTTTTGGGCAGGTATAAAGGTGGGCATACTTGCATCACATATATTGCCAGGCCAAAAACCGAACCATAAGG